>BSBK01001901.1:2500-125000 GCA_027943335.1 Chamaecyparis obtusa | reverse complement strand
TGGTAATCACTTCGGTGGGCTTACGTTGTTCACTTGAGAGATGTCAAATTCTCGCTATGATGAAATTTAGCTTTGCAATGTATACTCAAATTTATATCACTTCCAACTTTTCTCTTCAAACTTCAACTTCTAAACTACTTCTTGCTTTACTACTACTCCTACTGAATGAAAAGATTGGCAAATGGATGGGGATCAACCTAATGAAAGCTTGCTAGCGGCGCTATCTCCATAGATGCAATGATTCAAGGGGAATGAGACTAGATTACCACACAAGGCTCCTCTACAAGCCACTAAGGTGCTAGTGGCCTAGTATATAGATCCCTATCAAACATTTACCAACATCACCATACAACTAGCCATCTACTTCTATACTAACTTTAACACTTCTTGAAATGAAATCTACTTTAACAACTCAATGAAATCTAACTTTAACAATTGGAAGTAGAAACCATGCAAAAACACCAAGTGTTCTTAATCACCATGCAAGGCACAACAATGACAAGAGAAGCAATTTTGGTATTATATTAGCAACAATTTTCTTCAACCCTTTACAAATGAGAGTACTTGGCCTTATATAGAGGCTCAAAATTACAATGAGTGGCCAAGATTAAGAGGCAAAATCAAGGGCCAAGATTAAACCTTACAAACCCTAATTAGGGTTACCATCTTTCAACGAATTACATGAGGGCACCAACTATGTGGGTCAATGAGAAAATTACAATAATCTTTCAACCAATGAGAACATAAGACACTTGGCATGATTTGATTGCATGCACATGAAATTGCCACCTCATCAACCTTATCTTAAAAAATTATTCAATCCTTGAGATGAGGTGAAGCCTTGGATGCTTGAGCTTGTCCTTGGAAACTTTCTCGTCACCACTTGAACTTTCTTGTACCTGATGTCCTATCCTTGAAAGGGTGAGGTCTCCATGCACTTGGGGTAATCTTTCCTTGGCCTCAGTGGCTTGCCTGGATGTGAACTTCTTTTTAATTTGAGAGCCTTGCTCTTAGCCACCACCTTGAAATCAAACTTGACCTCATCAACCTATATTCTTGCTTTCCACCTTCATTATTCTTGCCTTCTTTAACCTTCCTAGTTTTCATGTTCTCCTCTAACTTTCTTACTCAAATTTGACTTACATGCACCCCCCTCAGCTTCAATACTTTTGGGTTTTGGAGGCACCTACCCTGGCCATGTCTCCTTCTCAAATCCACCCAAAATAGTTTGCACAAATAGTCAAGCCCTGCCTAGCTTCAAATATCTTCATATCCTTTCTAACCTTCAATGAAACTTGCTTCCTTTCTAATGTTTTCCTCTTTGCCTAGCCCCCGAATGCCTTCAACTACTCAAACTGCCACCACCTCACCGCTTGGCATAATCATCTGCCTCAACCATAGTGGTGCAGTGCATCTCCCCAAAATTGGATTTGGTTCAACTAGCAAAGCATCACTAATAACCTTGCAATCAAATAGAAGAGGTAGGACCCCATGTAGAATTGCCTCTAATTTTTCCCTATCCTATGTTGCAACTCTAAATTCATGCTAATGATCCTATCCCAATCAAACTTTCTTTTTCTATTCTCAATTCTTTCAATGAAATAGTACAACCAAAGATTAAACTGTGTACCTTGAGCAGAGCCCGTGACTCAGTTGAGAAGCACAATGATGTCGCCATACTCTGATTTGAAATCTAACCGGGTGAGCTTTGATGACTTGGTGACTACCTTCTTTCCTTCATGTAACCAACTCTATTGTACCATTTCCACTACTGGGGGGGTATACTGAATACTTCCTTATATAATTCCACACTTACTGATCTTCTTTACCATAGAGGATTGGCCTTCTTTCAGCCTATCTCTCAATTGTATCATGTCAATGGTACTGATGTTAGTGTCTCGGACTCACTTCAATTTCAAGAGGAAGGTGGTCTTGGGAATCATATCTTCCTTGTCTCCTATTTTGGTATTAATTCGATTGTTTCTTGCACTAGCATCCACCATCTTAAACACTTATTTCTGCCCCTTCATTCTACAGTGAGGTGGGACTACACTTATATCTCCTTTCCCTTCCTAGGGGTGATCAAACATATTTCTACCTCTCCAATTCCTGTCACACTACACTTATCTTTGCCTCTTCACCTAGTGAGATGGACTACCATTTATTTCTGCCTCTTTGTTACCTATGAGATGGACTACACTTATATCTCCCTTCTCCTTCCTAGGGGTGATCAAACATATTTCTACCTCTCCAATCCTAGACGGAAACTACACTTATATCTCCCAACTTCAAGCCCTAATGAGATGATGAGGTTATGGATGGATGATGCAAGCAAGAATGGAAAGAAACCAATCAAGACAATCAAGAAATCTACTTAATGAGCCAGCCTTCTCTCAATCCTGAAACTTATCTCCAACACCCAAACAAACAACACCAAAAACAAGATAACAATTAAAGAGAATAAGTTAAATACACTTATAGAATTTTGTAAATTTTCCTCTTCAGAATGGTAGGGCTTGGGATAATATCAAATCTATAGCTTTCTTCTTCGAATTGGAAAGTTCCTCTTATCAAAATGTTTGGTCTTCTTGTATCAAAATCATTAGCCTTTCTTAAGGAAAATCTGCTCTCTTGTCTTATCACACTGCAAGCCCTCTTGTCATATAGTTCTGCTTCTTATAAACTTTTACTGCTCCTTAATTTAGAAGTCTGTTGCCTTATGGAATTGTGCTACCTCTTCTTAACTTTCTGATCTTCCCTTAAGTATTATCATTGTCTTCTAACTCCAATCCACTGGCTTCAAATTCTGCCCTCAAACTTGGATCTGGGCACCTAAATATCTTGCCCCTTGTCAAACAAATAGCAGGCCACCCAATACAATTCTAGGCACTTCCCCCTATACAAAACAAAAAATGCTACTTCCTTATTAAACAATTCGCTACCTTTGTTCCTCACAAATTCGCACCTGCTTATTGGATTTTTGGGTTTGCTACAAATTCTGATTGCCTTTTACAAATTTGGGTCTGCTCTTGGTAATTTCAGATATTGGATCTCTGCTCACACAAATTCAAACTGCACCCTCTAAATGACTGTCATTGCCCCTTGTATTTGTGTTTTGACCTCACACCCTAGGACACTTGTATTTCACTGCCAAACATTCCCAAGTTTAATCTACTCTTGATTGCTCCTTTGAGCAATTTCACTACTACTCTACTATTTCGCACTTGACTTGTGATGGGGGAATGAAGTGTGAGGAGAGGAGTGGGGAGCACTCCTCCCTTATACCCATCTCTAGCCCTTCCTTTATTAGGGCTGACCTGCCCAATAAAAAAAAAACTAAATTAACAAGCCACAGAGAGGGATGACTTGCCCAAGGATTATTAATTTTGCATTGAAATTTACCAACAAGCTTTGACTTTTGAAAAACTTGGACTATACTAACCATGCGCCACCTAAAAGGGGGTCCCAAAAATTGAAATTAATGCCTAAATTATAATGTCAAAGCCCAATTTAAATAGTGCATGCCCATATTTTCAAAATAAAGGGCTAGATTTTTATTTATTCTCAGATTTTTGAATTCCAATGCCCAAATTTATAGTTCTAAAGGCTAGGTTTTCAATTTTATTAGCCTAAGTTTCATTTTTCGAAGTCAAATTCTTGATTCCTTGCTCAAATTTTTTTATTTTAAAGCTAAATATTTTTTATTTTGATCTCAGATTTTGCCATTATTTGATTGCCAAGGCTTTGGTCTAGTTTAGCTTCAAATTTACAAATTTAGCAAATCAACTCTATTTTGGCAATTTAATTCATTTATTCGATCCATCTTAACACCAAAAGTTTGCTGGATTTTCAGAAGGCCAAATCACAATTAAATTTGAAAATGAAAGCCTTTGATTTCAATGATGTAGTGGGCATGCCAAATTTTGAAAGATCACTCATCAAAACCAAAAACCACCTAAGGCCTTCGGATAATGAGAAAAGAAAGCCAAGGCTCGATCAAAAATTGGGGGTCCCCGACTTGTCTGGGTCGATGGTGTGAAAACCTCACAATAGAGAGACAACTCATATATGTGCACAAAGTGCACTAACTGTATCATATCAACTACAGGCAAGATAGCATCTTTGTCCTTACGATAAAAAATCCCTACCACAACAACAATGAGAGGGTTCTTTGCATTAGCCAGGGTTGAGCAGAATGGATGCCTGCCTTTTGCTATCTGAATAAGAGTTTCTGGTCCAACACCCAAGTGTTAATGATTATAAGCTAAGTCCATGGGAGGACCAACAGAGCCCTAATATCTGCATTAAATATCTGATTTCAAAGATTAACAAAGAGTAAAATTGTAGCTCTAATCTTACAGAAAATTGCAGAAAACTTGTTGTTACAAAGGATCCTGGAACAAGCAACTAATTCCTTGGAGATATTAGTGATGCCTTAAAAGAAATGTGGCTTAACTAGCCTCAATAGCTACACCACACATGAATGAGCATTGAAACTGATTTCAAACCTTTGTAGAATTACAGCAGTACTGATGAGTAGAACTAGTATAAGTTTAAGAATTGAAATTAGTCCATAAAATGCAAACAAGATACAAACTCTATCATCGATGAGGAAACTCAATGAGCAAGGTGGTTGGAAGTGAACTTCTAGACTTGTTAATTTAAATTAAGGTTTAAGTTATGCTAGTTAGTTTGACTTTGACTCTCATGTGAACTCTCAATTTAACACAAATGTTATGCTTTATCAAATACCCATGTTATCATATGAATATTGAAAATTTCCCTATATATTTTACATTTTCCTTATTTCTATATAGCTCTCCTTTTTCCATACTCTAGCCATCACCCAAAAAAAGGCACAAAAATCAAGGACTTTGAAATGCATCCCCCCAGCTTAGAAACTTAAGGTAACATAGATAATTTGCTCTTAAATCTGTCATATAGCTACTCCAAAACTCTAGTTTTTACTCCTTTAGATCTTCTCTAAAAAATGAAAGATATTCAATAATTTCTTGCCATAAAAATCCTCACAAATTCATCTTTATGTCTTCTCCAAGGGGAAGCAATTCATGAAAAGACATGATGCTATCTATAAACACTCTAGCAAAGTTGTGTAGTAATAAAATCTAAGTTGACAAACTCAACAGTAAGATCTTGATTTATTGTCACCCCCTCTTCATAATCAAGTGTATTATGTGACAAAAGTCACAAGGTGAACTACACACCAAATCCTTAACTTCTTTTGCACCCAATCAATTGCACTTAACTTAGGGGATTGAGTGTATTGTGCTATTTGGGTCAGCTTCCTGTGGGAGATGACAATCATAAAAAGCATAGTGTGAAGCATCAAAGCAACAATAGCAGAAAGTATACTTGATATTTGGTAGAGCAGTCACAAATTCAATGAAAATGTCCTTATAGATTTTCTTCATGGGTGAGAATGCAACCAAATTTGATTTATGTACCAATGTTGATTTTGATCATATCAATCATAAGAAGCATTCCCTTCCTCAATTAAGGACATGCAGGCTATATAAAGAAGCTCTTAAGAATAAAAGATTTTATAGAATCTTCAAAGTTTTCACCTTCTAATGCACATTGATAGAGGCACCAATACCATAGTCCTCCTTTGCTGGGTATGGGCCTAACCAACTCAGTTTGAATTTGCAGACTTCATCATCTTTTTTGTCAATTCTGATATCAAGACCCATAGCCAAGAGACATTTATTGGAAAAACAATCAATAAATTCATCTCAAAGGATAAAGGATATATGTAGTCTTATTGGTTAAAATGTGAATCTTTTAGTTGAGGCTATGAGTCTTTACATTGGTTCATTGAATCTCCTTCGGGCTTAAATGCTAACAGTGTGTTCCATGGAGTTTAAAGACAAAACATTACCTTTCCTTGCTGTCATTATGTATTGTATCTTTTGGGCAGTTTGGTAACTTTTTGATGTGTCTTCTTATAGTCCTAGTCTCTTTCATTGTATGTGGTTATTTTATCTTGAGAGGATGAGTCTAGGTAGTGTTATATAAGCCTTTATGGATGGTTTGATTGTAGGGATGGCATGATTTTGAATGCAGAAAGATAATAGATGTTGAAGGAGGAATGAAAGACTATCTCAGGAAAAATAGTCTCAGTACGGGGGGCCTATCTTGTAAACCAACCGTTGGATCTTGCTAAGATTTGGGTATGTTGGTGAGAATATAATTTCTAAGGATCTCACCAGAGCGATCAAGGAAATGTTTCTTGGGTAAAATGTTATAGACTTATGAGTATAGGTATGTCAAAGAAGACAACAAGAAGTAATTTTTTTTGGTTTTTATTAAGAGATTTGATACCATTCTAGTGCACATAAGACAAAATGAAAATTTGTCAATTGATGGAGTGGTTGTTGTGAACAGAAAATAAATATGGATTTTCCACTATCAATCAACATGTGATGACCATAGTAGTATAAATCTTGTTGAAGTAAAGAGCATGTCAAGAGTGAAGGGACCAATTAAAAATCAACCACAAAAATAGATGGGTTCAATGAAGTTGTTAAACAGGACACCCAGACTACTTTAGTAGATTCAATGTAAATGATATGGCCTTTTATAATCAAAACACTAGTAATGGTGATCGCCTTGATAAAATGGTGACAAAGAGAAGAACAGGTGGGCCCAAAGAAGTTATCAGGGTATGAGTGTTCAAAATAGTATAAAGAAGAATTATTCATGACAAGTGCCAAATGGTCAAGACAATGAATACACTTCATAAAGAAAGGGTTTTGACAGAATGATGGAAGGATATAAATTAATGTCATGAATGACCAAAGAAAAGAGAGAAAGATCCATGAGAATTGAGAAAGGCATACCTTGAGATAGCGGTCAGCCAGTGAGGAGACTTGTAGACAAGCAACCAAGAGGTCTCATCACTTCTCAGGGGGCTTGTAATCAGATATTCCAAATAGCAGTATTGATTGTCATGCAAGGTTTTTTCAAGGTCAAATGAACATTAAACAAACACATTTCTATTTTGCAACATTGGATGAAGTCTTCACCATATCTAATGACTAGCTTGATATTTAAAAAAAAAATTAAGATCAAAGGCAAAAAATCACCCAATGAAACCCTCATAGCAACTCAGATGAAGTCATTAAAATATATAGAGGAATATCAAATGTTTTCAATATTTTCTAATAAAATTGAACATGGAATGCACAAAATTTCAAGAGCCATGAGATCTCATAACTTTGAGACTATTTGACACTACTTCTCTACACAAGAAATAGAAGCACCAAGGGCATAATCACAAAAGCCCTCCAATAACAGTGAACATCGATGGAAAGACCATTATGAAAAGTATCATTTTTTGTTTAGACTCACAATGCCCCAATATGGAACATTAAAAGAAAAGAAAGAAAGACTTTTGCATTGTTTCCTAACATGAGAGAACAAGAGCTTACTAGATCTACCTCTAGAAGTCACGGTCTATGCAGAAGAAACCATAAAAAAACCACATAATAGCTAGAAACCCTAGTTAGTATGGCAGCACACAGCAACACAAAAAAAAAAAAATGAAATGAGAAGAATGAATGGCATTAGATGCTTACTACGAAAAATGAAAGGCTTTTTGCCTCATCTTATATTTCATTTTTTATCTAACAAATACCTAGTGGATATTATTTATTTTTATTATTATTTTTTAATGTTAATTTTAAATGTAAAATGTATTTATTAAGTGATTTTGTATTTTATCATTCACTTAATAAATGTTATTTGATAAAAAATAATTGTATTAATCTCCATTGATTAAGTCCAAAGAGATTTGTAACTATGGGTTTTGGATCTTGTGTTTTTTATTTGAATTAATTTGAATGTAAAATATGGGCTAAAAGTGAGGTTTTTAAAAGTCTCTTTAGTTTATATTATTGATAAAGCAAATAATTTAGCAATGTAATTATGAGTCAATTAAGAGTAATTGGGAATCAAAGATGATTGTAAATATCATAGAGGAGAAATGAGAGAGTTCCTATGAGTTATTGAGCACTTTATATTAGTTAAGGAGGCCTTTTGGGTTTGACCTTAGTCTAGGAGGCTTTTTGAATAGTTAACTTTGTATTTTTTTAGTTCCACCCCCTTTTTAATGGATTTGATCTCATACTTGGACTGAGCCTCTCATTTGTTATTTCTCACTATTTCCTTGCACATTTTTTTTTGTTAGAAATTCCATTATAACAAAGATAATAATGTGTTGACATGAGGATAGGTCTAAATAAAAATGAGAAAATTTAATACATAAAGAAAAAAGACTTTGGGGGGCTTGTATAATATTTGTTTCCATTTAAGTACAATTTTAGTTGTTAATTGAAGTACCCTGCAGAACTTTAAATGCTTCCCCTCTTGATAGCTACCATAGTATAGTAACCAATCTACTACCACAAACAACACTTTAAAAAATCTTGATAATGTTTGAATTATATGCACTTGATCTATATAAATTCTAATTGCAAAACGTTAACTGAATTTTAAATATAGTTACTATTTAGAGATATTTGTAAATAGTGGCTGGAATAATGTTCACACAATAAGTCTATTGGCGAATACACATTATTGGTGAAATCCAACTTCTATTTGAATATAAATATATGATATTATCAAATGTTAATGTGTAAAGGAGTATTAATCATTCATTTAGTCATTTTTATTACGGTAACTAATTATTTAGTCATTTTAGTTGTGATTTTACTCAATGACCAAATTGGTCATTTATTTAGTCATTTATATAGTCATTTATATTTGTAGAACATGATCAATTTTAGTCATGTGACTAAAATTTTTAGTCACGTGACTAAAAATTTTAGTCATGTGACTAAAAGTTTTAGTCACCTGGTCATTTATTTCCCAAATTCTACTAGTGCCTCTTCATGTAAATTTACATTAAATCTAGGTGCTCTTTATTATAAACATTTATTTAGCACAAAACAGGTCAAATGTGGGACAAAATACCACATCCCATCCTATGCACTATTCTCTTCATTTCTTGACCATCGATGTGCAACCATCAATTACTTTTTCTTTTCCCTGCAATAGTCCCCTATTCTAAACTAGCAAACACCCCCTCCATATTATGCGTAGACCTCCACCAAACACACTGGCAACCTTCAATAATTGCGCAAGGCATAATGCTCTCCACACATCCTTCAAACCTTATACTTCTATGCACTCACCCTTAGCTTGATGCACTGGCAACCATGTGAGAAGCCTCAAGATGTTGGGAGTTGGTAATTGATGAAATCCCATGCATATGTCAAGATTCAGTAAGCCACAAGAAACAGCCCGCTAATGATCTGTTGATGCCCTTCTTTGACCTCATGTTCCTTTATAATTGGCACAATGAAAGATGAAGAAAAGAAAGAGAAAGAAAAGGTAAAAATTATTGCCACTGAAAAGGCATCCAAATCATGATGTTGTAAATGTTGTGAACCTACCATAGGCAACAGATGACTTCAAGTTCAAGTTGTCATATTTGGGTGATGAGTTGCAAGCTTAAGAATTGCACTGCTCATAACATTGATATAAGTCTTCATTGCACAAGACATAATGCTAGCATTTGTGCCTTACACATTTCTTTCCTTTGGCACTCACACACAACTACAACCTCATACACATTCCATTCAACATAGTGCATGAGTCATCTACTAAATCTTGCACTAGAGATATCTCTTCTAATATCTTATTGTTTATGTGTTTGGTGTCTTCCTTGTGCAAAACATATCCTTTGTTGTTTCAAAATTGGCATCCAATCCCTACACAAGGCACTCTCCTCTGTATTGTGTGAGGTCTTCTTGTACTAGTAGTCTTCCTCTATGCTGGTGTGTGGAGACCTATTTTTCTTTCTTACTTCATTTCCCCTTTCCAATTGCTTGAAATTTGTAGGCAATGCCATTGGCACACAATTCCTTGACCAACACACACTATATGCTGGTGTGTGAATGCCTCAATCATGTGCTGGGCTCCTCATCCTTCCATTTGCATAGGCTACCTACTATGTGGGCATTTCCTCACACTTGTGTGAGTTCAATTTGGGCAGCCTCCAATCATATGGGTCCCTTGACCATTTAAACTACCAGCCTCCAACTTGCACATAAAAAACAACCCCTTGCTTTTATGTGTGGACTTCCATCATTCTCCATGCCACTGTAAACCTAGCATTGCATCTTATTTACAAGTTTACATCCCTTAGTTTGATTGGCATGTACTTATTTTGTCATGGTGCTTCACATACTTGTTGTTTCTTATGCACACAACCCATCACAAAGTAGCATTAGGTATTTTAGAGACCCCAAGATCATAACCTGATCTTGATGAGTCCCATTTACACTATCATCTTTATTAGATCTAATTCATCCACTATCTTCACCATATCATCAATGCTTGTCATGCCTTGATCTAGAGTCCATAAGTATATGAATTTAGTTGAAGATTCATTTCCTTCGAATGCTTGATTTAAAAGAACTCTAGCCCTCTGGCCACTTACCCAAATAGTAAGTCATCATTGTGTTATAATGATCAATAATTACAATAAATCCTAATTCCTACATCTTTATAAAAACTGACCCACAATGGTTAATTTAATTTACTCATCTAATATGTTGGCATCACTTTGAGACAAGTGCACACATTAGAGTAAAACATGCACGCTGAGAAAAATATGTTGCTTCTAAAGGTAGGTGCCATCCTCAAACCATGATGGAGTCACTTAGAAAAAATAAACCATGATGCATTAGAATTCGAACATATATTTCACCTCTTTGTATATCAGCAAAACTAACCATGAGCATCAACCGACCTCCCAAAACTAGCCTCAGAAATTGACAAAAAGCCATCAGAAGAACATGCCATCAAGAAGACAAGCACACCATCAACGTTATAATACACCGGTCAAATGAAATTTCTCAAAAATACTTGAGACAAAAGATATCCATAACCAATCATAGACACTTAGAAACATTCCCTGTCTGTACTGCCAGAATCACTAAAGTTGCCTCCGGAACTCGCTTTTAAAACTAACCAAATGGAACTTTTAGAGACCAGTAACCTAGGCATTGATTCACCCCCAAACAAAGAACATGAATCCATAACCAATTCACTAGAAATATCAGATGGCCGCTAACAATTAATCACCAAATTCAGTTCATTAGTAAAAATTTGGATACAAAACAGTGAAAATCATGGAAGTTGGGTTTCGAATTGGCCTGGGAAAGTGGTTAGATAGATTAGCAGGGACCTAAAAATCATCAGACACGTAGTCTTCTAGGTATATAGTACATAAAACCAATCAATTATGCATGAACTTGCATAGGGCACAAACTCCAAAGCCTCAAAGTAGGCCATTTAATTTTGGATTCTACATATTCAGTGAAACTTTAATAATCTACAAATGAAATGGCTCTGGCAACGTGGATAACTAGATTGGTGCGAGTATAAAAATTCATGGGATGGTACACTTTCAAGCTTTCAACACAAGGGAAAAATCAATTATGTAGGGCATTCGACTAGGTGTAAATAGCAAGACCTCAAAGTAGGGAATTCCAAATTCTGAAAAATGCACACTGTCAAAACTTCACAATCTGCAAATGAAATGGACCCGACAAATAGGACAAAGAGGCATATGAGAGAATTAAAATTGGCAATATCATTTAATCCCATGCCTACAACATGATGGCACAACCAACACATTATGATGAATCAAAAGGAAAAAATATGCAACCATCTGAAGTGGGCCTCTGACTAAACTGTGCAACTGATCTTCATCAAAATGTTATAAACTACAAACGGAATCAGATTGGTAAGTTGGGCAAATGGATTTTTCATGGCCTAAAAATTGAAACATAGGAATTATTTGACCCCTAGAATATGATGCAAAAGGAATTTTATCAATAGGGTCAATTGGGTCAAAGATATGATAGGTCAAATAGGCTCTTCCATAATTTTGAACAATTACACAAGTGCTTGACAACAACAAACTACCAATTTTGAGGGGTTCAAAACCTAATCAAATGGATTCAAAATGACTTGAAAATTGGAACATGGGTTCTTTGATATGCATACTAAACATCCTCAAATTGGTGGGTCATGAAACATTTTTGGTCACATGATATTCAAAGGAAAATAGGACTAGTGTACTCCGTTTGACACTTGGGCAGAACTGTGCAATTTGACACTTGCTCAAAATGAGACTTCACCGAATGATTCAGGATGATAAAATAACATCATAGAATGCATGCATATGCTGAATGTAGTGTGTTAAACACCTAGAACACCTCATAGGCTTCAAAATGATAGCCAGGTACATATGCATGAAAAGCATTTAAAGGGCTTGAAACTGTAAAATTTTAACAAGGTACTCAAAAACCCATGTTGTATTTTTGAGTACCAATAGATTGTATCATGTGTTTCACAACTACATTTTAAAGATTTAGTCTATTTGAATAGTCATAAAGATCATAATACTTGTTCATCTTAGAGAAGTCTCCATCTTGTATGATTTGTTCATTCACTTTTTCAATCTTAGGTTTCCATGTTTTCTTTTTCACTGTGGTTTCTTCATCATCTTTTATTTCTACTATCTTCCTCTTTACTGGTGATACTAATGTTTTCTACCCTGTTCCTGGTCCAATAGAAATTTCTTTTATTCTTTTACCAGGTTTAGATGAGGATGATATTGTGGATTTCCTAACTTCTTAATCTTTCTCAACTTCCTCCACTTTTACCATAAACTAAATATCTCCTTGCTGTTCTTCAACTGATGAAAGGGGTGGAACAGACAAAAAATTTTTTTGTCCTATATCTCTGATGGTTGCTATTGTCTACTTAGAAATTAAAAATTCTTGTTATGTCATCCCTGTGTCCTTCAGAGTCTTCTTTATTGTACTCTCCACTCTCTTCTTAGACTATTTCTCTTCTAAGATAGACTTTGCAGAGTTGAAGTTCTCAAAAGTCGCAAATCTATTACTGTGAATATCCAACTTTCCCTTAAGCAATCTGCTCTCATACTCTTCTACTTCAACTTTAGAAAGTTCATAGCCAATAGGGTCTATGAATTCTACTCTAGGTTCTACTACTTCGATGAATGTAAAGTCAATATCAACCATGAAAGATATCTCATTCTTATATTTCTCAACTGAAGACTTTTGAATCCTTGATCTATTTTTCATTAAATTCTAAAATGTTTTGATTACCAATACTCCACTCTCATTGACCTTGTCAATAAGATGTCTCCTGAATATTGTGTTTATCCTTTCCATTGTGGTCTTTCCATCATTCCAATCATCACCAATTGTAAATGGAAATCTTCTTAACAAATGAAAAAACATATAAGTGATCAATGATGAGAATCTAAACTAGGAGTTATTGGTCTTCTTTATCTTCTCCAAGTTCTCAAATAATTGAATTCTCAAAATTTCACACATGTCAACACACATTAAGTAGGCTACATGTATCATTCCTATTACCATGTCATCTTCTCTAGAGTTAGCACAAAACTTAACTGTAAGGATCTTGCACAAATACCTAACATCATCATGTTGTATCTTGCTAATCACTATGCCTCTGCCATTGTAAGATGATTTTGTGTTGTCTAATACTATTTTTCTCATGTTCTTCTCATTCAATGGAATAACTCTAGTATTAGATAAACCAATTACTTCATGAATTAGGTTAGCTATGATATCTACCACTCTATCATCTAACCAAAACTTTCTTTTGTGAATTCTGCTCGAGATTATCTTAGTGCATTCTTCATCATCAAACTCATACTATAAGGAATACTTTATGATTTCATTATCTTTCAAGCGTTCAAACCCTACTTTCAATGACATATCTTGATTGTAAATCTTTTCATATTCTTTAGTAAAATCACTATCACTGAGGGTTTCAAGCTTGCATCCTAAATAACTTCTAACATTCTCTAAGTGTAGAACTTTGTCTGGTACAGATGATAAAGCTAATTTAGGGTCTTCCTCCAAGGGTTCTACTGGTTCCCTTTTGAGCTTAGGTCTATTTTTATCTTTTACATTATGAATCAAAGAAACATCCATGACTACTACAAATTATTTAACTTATTTATAGTTCTTCTTAGTAAAATACCTTGATTCTGCGATTTAGGGCTTGCATAGATTCATCACGACAATCCTTCACCAAATCCTTGCAAACTTCTTTCAATCACTTATCTTTGATCTCCTTAGCACTTGTATTCATCTTAATGATCAAATAATACTGATCATAACCTTTTAACCTTTCAATCTCACAAAATCCGACATTGCATTCAATTCCTTTGCCACTTCTTTCCAACAAGTTGTTTTTGCTTACCTGCAAAACTTAAAACTTTTTGTGATCTTGCATAACAAAGTATTATCCTATGTGCTCTTAACCATAGCATCAATACATCATATGCTACCTTGCATTAACTATGCAAGACTCAATTCATCCTACACTAACTTCTATACTATCCTAAGTTCCTATTCTACTGCATTTTGTCATGAATTAAGTACTTTGAGATGGGTTAGGTAGAGATTCACTCTTACCATTAGATACTTCACCTTCCTGGTTACCTTTAGTGCTAAATATATCTCCTTGATTCATGGCTTTAGCAAACTCCACTTCTTCTAAATTACTACAGCATCCTCTTTGACTGTTACTTGCATTTTCATTTCTTCTTGTACGACTTCTAGGGTTAGGGCTAGGATGAAAAACCCTATTATTCATTTTGAAAAATCTTTATATATGTCCAATCATGTTACATATATGAAAAAATATTCCATTGTTTCCATATCTTGGTCCTGATTGGTTGATTTGCGATCTGCAATTTCTAGCAATGTGTCCAACCTTGTTGCATCTATAACATACTACTCCATTTCTCCTGTTCATATCTTTAGTAGGTCTTGTATCTGCTATTGGAAAGTTGGCTATATTGATGTATATGACTTGATATAGTGTTTTGATTATGGAAATAAATTCATATAGTAGTTTGGAGTCAGCACACTTGAAGAGAGGATTAGAAATTAGTTAAGTGTTGAAGATTGGATAGTATACAGAGTTCCTACAGCTTAGAGAATCAGCGCACATGTGTACGGATGAATTAAGGTATGCACCTTGGAAGATAAGTTGGTTAGACTATATCCATGCTTAGTCTATGAGCACATGATCAGATGTGCAAGGATGAGAAAGATACAGTCAGTTGAAGTTGCACAGCCAGTGTGTGCCAGTGAAGAATAGAGTAAGCAACCGACAATTATCATTTTGTGTTGCGTCTATATTCTAATGTTGTAAAGGCTATGCACCTATTGTAATTTGGTTTTTGAAATTAATATATGTTTGATTGTAAATATGCTTAAGCTGATTCATTTGGATGCATTGTATGTAATAGGTTTAAGGGCCAACCTAGTTGTTTATTTTGTATGTGCATATAAATATAAGATGCACCCATTGTATTCAGTATGGAAGTTATAGATAGTTGTAATAAAAAGAGAAGAAGTATGCGAAGAGTCTATAAGATCTATTAGAACTTTGCTAGAGGTCAAAGCATTAGAGCATGAAAGGAACTAATCTAACAAGAAGTGTCATAGTGACAGTTCATCCAGCAAATATAGTGTGTATCTAAGATCAGAAGGTTGTAGCATTCACCACTCAAGTAGTGAGCTCTAGGACAGTGCATCCACTCCCCTAATAGGGACTATTATAAAAGAATCCTAATAGGGTCTGACCCTTGACAAGGTCTACTATACTTAAAGCATTTTAAAGCAACTCCTAATAGGGTTAAGGATCTTCTAACAAGGATCACAAAACACTAGTGCAAAATATTAGTGGGTGTCAATTCCCACTGGGGTTTTTACCTATTTGGGTTTTCCCTTAACCATATTGGTGTCATGTGTTGATTTCATGTTTCATGTTCATGTGAATGTTTAATTCAGTACTTAAGCATTTAATTTCAGTATAAAGATTAAAGTGAAAAGTTAAAATACAGTGAATATTGACTCACCCACCCCCCCCCGGCCCCCTCTTAGTGTTCCCTTTCCTAAAAATTGGTATCAGACCTCTAGTCCTTAGCAAAGAAGTTTAACCACTTGAGGATATCATTGACAAAGTAGAAATGAAACATCTAAAAAGAAATCTTGAAGTTTCTCTTGAAGACCTAGACAAATAAGAAAAAGAAATTGAAGAACTAAAAGAAAAAGTTAGTGATGCACAATTGGTTATCAAAAAGCTAAGAAATGATTTGAAATAATTCTCTAATAGTGATCTAGGAGCAAAGGTTAAGAAGCTGAATGAAGAAAATGCATCTATGAAAGAACTACTTGAAGAGTTTGATGATAAACTGACTAACAATCAGGAAGTCTAAAATGAACAAATCAAATAGAACCTTCAACTCAATAAAGAACTAAGGTAAGAAAACATGAAATCTTGGAGCTAAGGAATAGAAAAGAAAGCTTGGAATCTAAATTGAAAGAAGCAAAGAATCATATTAACAAACTACACACTATTTCTAATTTGATAGAATCTCAGTTTTATGCAAGGAGAGCCAAAGGAGACATTAGCTATATTGGATACAATGAAGCACAAAATCAGATTGACAACATGTGAGTAAGAGAGGATTCTCAAAAGGACTCTACTAATGCTAAGGAGACTGAAGATCAAACCAAAGATAATGGTGAACCACCTAAGAATGAGTGCAAGCCTATAGACCACACTTGTTTTGCTTGTAACAAGCATGGACACATTACAAGGAACTGTATAGAGGTAAGACATTTTAATGGTTATTGTTATTCATACAATAAATTTGGTCATAGAGCTATGAATTGCGAGACTAGTAAGAAGAACAAGATTCAGCATGATCAGAGAAATTAGAATCAGACAAATGTGAGAAATTCTCAGAATGTTACATGTCAGATTTGTAGCTATAATGGTCACTCAACTAGACAATGTAGAATGGTGACTCATGTCAATGTGCCGAGGAATATAAGACCTCCATTTATTTGTCACTCTTTTAGCAAGGCTAGACATATCTCAAAGTTTTGTAGATCAAGGACACAAGGTCAGGAAAGCCCTAAAAAGGTTGAAGAATCAGTATTGGATCCTAAAGGAGAAGTTCATTTTGTCAAAGCCTCAGATAATGTGAGCTTGATTTGGTCAGATAAAAAGAAGGATAAGACTGATGAGTATGTATTGGATGCATCTACAATGGACACACCCTCTACATCTGAATGAATGGCCCTCAGGGTCATAAGGGGAGCTAATTTAGCTCTAGACCCCTGTGTGGCTGGTATACTCACTCTTAGAGTATGTGCCTTTCAACTTAAGCTTTTGGAGTATAAAGGAACCTTCATGCAAGAGCACACATACTGATTGTTAGTAAAACTCAAGTTGGAATTGTTTAAGTGATAGCCTAGTTTACACGACAAGCATTAATGACAAAATTTTCTCTTTAAGTACACAAAAATTTGTTTGATTACTCATTGCATTCAAATTCAGAGTGATATGAGAGAAAAATGAGCCTTAGAAGTTGTTTTGAAGACTTGGAGATTTATCTATTATTAATTTATAGTAATTAGCAGTGCATTTGGTCGGTTGCAGAAACCCTAGTTCCACACGTTGATTCAGAAGTCTTTGGATCATCTTAGAGTACACTTGGAAAGCAATTAAAAAAGTAAGTCATGGCCACTCCCATAGTTTTTTATGTTGCAAAGAAGAAGAGATATGTATTTAAAAAGCATCCATTTAAGTCAACCCTAGATGATTTAGAGGGAGCATTCTCCCGCATGCCTATTGGTGTTATGAATGTTGAGGACATTAGGGCTTACATCTACTACAAGAAAGAACCAATAGGGCTAGATAGGTTTAGGGTGCACATGGATACCATGTTGAAACCAAATAAAACATTCATGGATGAATATGTTAAGTGGAATGATCACCCTATAGTTGAGTATGCTAGGACATATGAATTTTATAAGACTAAATGGATTAAGATACTATTGAGAAAAATTCATGATGACCTCTTTTGGATAGGTGATGTGTCGATCAGAATTACCAGTGACCTAATAGATGAGATGATAGACCTTTCAAGGATAGGCGTTGTCATTCCTATGGGAAAGGATGTCAGGAAAATAGTTGAGAAAACTTGTAAGTCAAGGAGTGATAAGCATAGGATGACAATTGAGCCTATTGAGCAAGCCAACATCAAATTGATGTCTATGATAGTTGGATATAGGTTTCATCACGCCGACAAGTTAAATAGTGTGTATATGGGCACAATTCTAGCAGCCATTAGACTTGTAAAGGAAGATGCAAAGTTCAACTTTTGTGAGATCTTGTGCACACATTTTATTGATAACATCAAGGCAATCAAGCATGACAAGACCAAGATATTCAGGTTTGGGTCTTTCATCATTTACATATATCTACATACAGTTAGGAAAGTATCAGATTTGTATTTGGACAATTCCATTCCAACCATGCCACATATATCTAACAAACCATCTATTGAGAGCACATTGAGAGATTATATAACATTGGATTTGAAGACCTTCAGCCTCAAGATGCAAATGAGGTATAGAATTCTAGAAAACATTGTTGAAAAGTAAAAGGATACAATTTTATTTATGGTAGAGATAGATACAACTTGTATGGAAGCTATTCAGCCAAGAACTAAGTCAATTCATCCACTTGGTTATGAGGTAGAGGAATAGGTACTTGAAGCATATGTGAAGGTTCTACTATTAGCCCCCAAAGATCCTAATGAACCTTGGTGGGGAACTTATGAGGAGAAGACAAGAGAAGTAAATGCCAAGCTAAACAACACTGCAACTAAGAGGAAAGCCCCTAAGATTACATCTAAGATACTTAGATTTTATGGAGTAACACAAGTGGACCTAGATAAAGCAAGGGAAGAAAAGATTGCTTTGGAAATTGAGAGCGCATCCATAGTGGAAGATAAGTCTGATGATCCTAAGAATAAAAAGGTAAATATTGAGAAGATTGATGATCCAAAGGATAAACAAGGTAAAATTGATGATATCAGTCATGCACCCACTACTGCAATTGATATCGAATCCATAGATGCATCCCCTAAGATTCCCAAGAGGAGAAAACAAATCAGCAAAAATCACGCTTCAGCTATACATACAGCCACAAGAAGCAAATTGAAGAATGAGTAGTCACCTTCGAAAGTAGGATTTATACCTAGTCTTCAAGTGTTAAGGAATAGAGTAGTAGAGGAAGGAAGGCTAGATCAGATAGCCAAGTTTTATGACAAATATCATGAAATTGATAAATCAGAGATTCATGAGATGCTGATAAAACACATGATAAAATTGAAGAAGACTTTTCTTGAAATGAAGACAGCTATCCTAGATAAGGTATGGGAGATTATGGATACCTTGAAGAGACAAGCCACTAAATAAGACTTCAAAATTAGGGAAAAAATGATTGATTCCACTCTTCTAGTATGTTTTACTGAAGAAAAGTCAATGCTATTGAATTTGGTGAAGCTACACTTAAGGACAAAGATGAGAACACTACACCTCATGAACAAAGACTATGAGCTGATTGTTAGCACTATATAAAATTTTTTATGGCCATACCCCTTTTCCTAGACCTCTACAACAATTTATCTTCCTTTTCTAGCTAAACCCTAGGAAAATATTCAAAATTCTAACTGTTTCCATGAAAAAACCCTAGTGTGCCTTGGCCCTGTTCTAATTTTGTGTTACTTTTTCAGGCCACTAAAGTTATAAATAGCACATGTGCTATTTATTGACTGCTTTGTCACATGATCGTGTGATCCTTTTTCATGTTATATGATCTTGCAACTAAGGTTTTATTTTTGGGCCCCTTTAATATTTGCCGCTATGCCTAAGTCTCTCCAGTTAATATTTCCTAAGTGTGGAGCTCGGGGGGTTTAATATTTTCCTAAGTCCCAGTGCTTGATTTTTTAATGTTTTCAGCCTTCTTATTATCCTGAGCCTAGCCTCTTTGACACCATCTCAATCCAATGATGGGGGCATCTTCTCATAGGGTGTGTTAGAGGCATGTGATCTTAAGACTGCCATTGATTTCCTTTATGATGTTGCCTTTCTTTTCAAGTGGGTCCACATGTCAGGTGTGTTGATTTGGTAGTATCTGATTGGTCCATGGGTGAATGACTAGATATGCTATCAGTAGGGATAGGTTTTTCAAGGTTCAGTAGGTTTTGAAACTTATAAAGAATCGACAGTCGGCGTATGATCTAAAATATTTTTTTTGACACACCAGATCATGAGACAATTGTTGATTTGATTCGATGTCAGAGGGTTGTTAGAGCAGGGTAAGATTCTTCATCTAATGGTTTTCTTATGATCTCATGGAATCTTTTGGCTCTATGCAAAGATGAGATGACCATAGATCTTCTTATAAGCAAGCCCAGGGGTGACTCTCAGTCTTTTGGAGGTTTTGACAAAATATTTAGCGGCTTGACAAATTTTCAAAGGGTTCGCTCATTTGTGAAGAAAGGTGGCAATGCTCTAAATGTTTTGGTGATTTGATGAACAAAATCCTGTGAAAGAAAAGGATCGAATGGTCATGACTTAAAGTTGATCTCAGTTTGAATGATCATCGTCAATATGCTACTAGCACCATGGAAATGACCGTTGTAGTTTGAATTCAAATTTTTGAGGGTTTCTAGTGATAGAAAGGACCAGAATTGAACGTTTTAGCAGCTAGATTCAATTAGTGTGTCTTTGTGTCTAAGAACTCTTTCCCAATGGATGAGGCACTAGCCTAAATGAGTACTCCTCTTGTTAGCATAGACTAGTCAAAGTTATTGCATTCCAAATATTGAAATCAATAACCTTTTCAAGCTTTAAGTTGTTGGTTGTGTGGTTTTGTCACCGTATAGTAATGGAGAGTCAATGAATGTGAGGTTAGAATTTAGTAATTTCTTACTATCAATTTATTGTTTAGACCCAGTCTTTGGTGTGTGAAGTATAGTTTTCACTGGGTTAGGTGCACCCACCTTGGTTTTACAAAGCCAGAAGTGAAGAGGGAAGTCTTGTCCCTATAGTTGGTCTAGTTACCCTAAGATCCTTATACATTTTGGAACTAACCAATCCTAAAATGAACTTGGGGGTATATTGGTAGCCTAAGAGCATAAGTGTCCATTTTGAACACCAACAAGATCATGAATCTGCAGGGGAAATGTTACACAAGTCTATAATAACCAGTAGGTCATCATTGGAAGAAATAGGGTTATTCTTGTCCCTTGTCTTGTCAAGCTCATTTGTATATTTGTTAAGTGAGGAAGTTGTATTGTAAGATTCCCAATATACTTGGGTGCTAGTTAGTAGATTACTTATAAAATGAGTTACAGAGGTACTAGGTCTCAGAGAAAGGAGCATCCTGAAGATGGAATGGAAGAAGGTATTCCAAGCACTTCTAGGCCTAGTCAGACAAGGGGAGGAAAGAAGAAAAGAAATGTTTCTCATACTTGGAAAAATTAAAAGGATATAAGACAAGAAACTCAAACCAAGCCTAGTCAAGAGGAAAATATTTTAGAATATGAAGAGGTTGTTGATTTGGGACTGAACCAGTATGAGGATGAATTTCAAGTGGAAGATGATGAATCGAAGACTACACTCCCAAAATCAGAAGAAATATTTAAAGGGCTCTATGAGTTGGAAAAAAGAGTCCAAGAACAAGTTGCTATTAGACAACAAAGAGAGAAAGATAAAGAAGTTAGAGTAAGACAAGCGATGATAAGGGTTGATTAGCTAAAGAGGTAGTTGTTAGATTTGGAAGCAATTAATTTTGTCCCAGAGCCTGAAAGAGTAGAGGAATAGCCTATTGTGTAGAGAACACATGAGATAACTAGGTGTAAAGATAAAGGTAAATAGAAAGTTGTTGGAGTCCAAATCAATGAACAAGTTCATGTGGAAAACCCGTTAGAGCAAGGGATGAGATTAGATGTAGACCTTGAGAAGGCTAGAAAGGAAAAAGAAATATTGGATAAAGAATTAGAGAAGGCAGAATTGGAGGCCATTGCTGTAGAAATAAGGAAGAAGACTAATTTTCTCAAGCATACCTCAGGACCTTCAAATGTTGTTCCTTCCTTTTAGGGGCAAGGTGGAAATCATGGTAACCTCGCAACTTAGACAAATGGTATTCCGGGTGCTGCTAAAATTCCTACTAGTTCAAACATAAGGACATCTACATCTCAAGGAATGGACCCACCTCAAGGAGTTCCTGTTCATGAAAGATACAAAAAACTTATCTTTTTTGGTATTCCTGGTTATCCTAATGTAATTCCTAATGAAATTATAAAGAAGCTCCCAAAGCTTGCTGGGAACAATGTCATCACATTTGAGGAACATCTAAATTTTTTTATGGATGTAATAGATGATTATGATGTTGAGCCTGATGATGTTGTAATGAAGTTATTTGTGCAATCTCTAACCGAGGATGCTAGGGATTGCTTTAGAGGACTGCCCCATGCTAGTATAGGATCTTAGAATGAATTTAAGAATTGTTTCAAGGAGCATTATGGAGATTAAAAAAATGAGGGTTTTATTTTAAATGAATTCAATAACATAAAGAAAAATTAGAATGAAGAGGTCCTTGAATTTAATATAAGATTGCAAAAGGCTATGCATAGGCTCCTGCAAGTTATTAGGTTAGATGATAGAGTGTGTCTTGTGACATACTTAAATGATTTTGATGCAAAGATGGGGTATCTTTTAAGGGATAAGAACCCTAGAAATCTTGGGGAAGCTTACAAGTTGGCTATCAACATATAAAGTAATAGAGGAATATCAAGAAAATTAGGGAGAAGAGATGATTGTAGGCCTCAAGTGAAAAATAAGAAAGAAATGGGAAGGTCTGCTAATTTTAAGCCAAAAGAGGAGGATAATCTAAAGTAGATCCTAAGTGCTTTAGAGGATCTAAAGCCTGATGAAAAAAGAAATAATAGGGTTGTAACAAATGACCGACCTATTTCAAGTAATTTTAGCAGGCAACCAAGAATGCAAAATTACCCATACAATACTCAGTGGAAGGATGGCAAGCCCATTTTTCCAGTTAAAAGGGATAGGCACAATGATAGGATTCATGATCCTTTACAAAGAAATTCAGTTAACATGAATGATGATATCCTATGGTGTACTGCTTGTCAATCTCCTCATAGTCCAAAACATTGTGTTATTGCTCTGAATTTATCTGAGAACCAAGAAAAAGATAAGCAATATGATTAGAGTGGTTGTGAAATGACTTCTTCACATGCATGGGATGAGGTTGACTCTACTGATGATGAGAAGAAGAATTTGATGATGTTGGATGTGGTATAGTGAAGTGTGAGGAACATGTTTCCTTAAGGAGACCCTCTGATGAGGAAACTGCTCAAATCACTGCAGACATGGTCACCCAAGCCAAGAGTAAGTACAATTTGAGAAATAGGACAATTGGAAGTACAACTGGTAAAATTGGTAGCATGTTTATCAATAAATCAGAAAAGAGTACACAACAACATGAGGAAAAGGAGAAAGATGCTGGTGTTGTTAGTAAGGTTAAAGTAAAAAAGAAGATGGGACCTACTACAATACCTCAAGGTAAAGCAAAGACACCAGAGATAGTTGTTCCTATACCTCAAAAGGATGATGAGTTTCTACACAAAGGTAAATTTGACTTGACCATCAAAGTAGAAGATAAAGATGTCACTCAGATTAAGGAAGACATCGGCAACCATACATATGTTCCCATTGATATGACTAAATTGCTTTCACAAATAACTGTCAAGGTTCCATTGTTAGAAGTGATGAGGATAGAAGAGAACAAGGTCAAGGCCTTGGATTGGGTAAATGGTGCTTCTTCAATAAAGGTCCAAGAAATGAGTAGGAGGGATAAGCATGTGGCTTCTTTAGATGACACACCTGATAGTAAAAATGAAGAAATTGTCTCTAAGATCCCTCAGATATTTTTGAATGCAAATGTTGTAAATGCTACATCAAGGACAATTGATCTTTTTTTCTTGTCCCTTATGAGAAATGGAAAATTATTGAAGAATTGCATGATTGATTCTGGAGCATCAAACACTATCATGCCTACAAAGATCATGAAGTCATTAGGGCTAAAGGTTGATACACCTCATGAGAGATGCCAAGCTATGGACTCAAGAGAAGTGCCAATTATTGGTACCATTAAGGCTTTTCCTTATAAATTAGTAGCATTTCCTGACAAACAACTAACTATGAGTGTTCTTGTAGTTGATATTCCTCCTCAGTATGGAATGCTATTATCTAGAAAATGGAGTGCTTCTATGGGAGGAAGTATTCAGTGCGACTTGTCTTTTGCTACTTTTAGCATTGAAGGAGAAAGTGTGAAGGTTTCAAGGGAAACTAGAACCCCTCATACGATTGAGGAGGATGAAGATGACAATATGAATTATTTTGTTGACACTGATATTGGCTCTTTCCAAGTTCAAGAGAGAGAAGTGCAAGAAAAGGTCAAGCCTATCCTTCTAGCTGATGATGAAAATAATATGGCAAAAGGTAATGTCTTATGGACCCTGTATTTTGATGGAGCAAGTTCTCAGGAAGGTGCCGGAGCAGGAGTGCTATTGATATCCCCAAGTGGTAAGACTTTCAAGTTTTCTTTCACTCTCTTGTTCCCTTGCACAAATAATGTTGCTGAATATGAGGCCCTACTAATTGGTTTGAGACAAGCATCAAAACATGGAATCAAACATCTTAGGGTGATTGGTGACTCTGAGTTAATAATTTCTCAGGTTAGATCAAAGTATGCATCTAAGAATCAAAGGCTGAAACAATATAGAAATGTTGTTTGGGATGAAATTGAAGGTTTCAATGCATTTGGTATTGATTGGGTGGATAGAAGCCAAAATAGGATGGCTGACTTATTGGTGAACATAGCATTAAGGCCAGAGGCTATCACTTTTGCAGGGATATCCAAAATTGAGTTCAAGTCTAGGCCTTCTATCCCAGACAATGGTGAGAATTGGTAGGTATTTTCTGAAGATCAGGATATACTAAGGTTTTTGTAGTGTGATTCTCATTTTGGTGGTCAGGAGATGGATTTCAGCACTTATGTTGACATCAAAAATGGAAAAGAAAATGTTCTTGGGAAATAAGTTTTGCAATTGAAATCAAATAGGATCCCAAGGGGATTGGTTGCTCTTCAGAGGGCATTTGATGATAAAGAAAGGAATTGTTTTCCTAAATTTATTGATAAGATAAATGATTTGGAGGAAGTAAATTTAGGAACAAGTCAAATGCCTAAAAATGTTTATATAGGTAAATGTTTTTCCCAAAGAACTAGGAACAATTTGATTGATCTTCTCAAAAGATTTAGACATGTCTTTGCATGGTCTTATGATGATTTGAAAGCCTATAGAGAGGATCTATTCCAGCATGAGATACAATTGAAAGAAGGAACCAAGCCTTTTAGCAAAAATTTAAGGCCTGTGAATCCTACCTTGGCACCAAAAATGCAAGATGAACTCAAAAAGATGACGGATGCTAGCATCATCAAGCCTATCAGACATTCTGCTAAGGTGTCAAACTTGGTTCCAGTCATAAAAACAAAGGGTGACATTAGGTTATGTGTTGATTTTAGGAACTTGAATGTCAATTCTTTGCAGGACAATTATGGTTTGCCTAATATAGAAAATATGCTGCAGAAGGTTACTGGATCAGAGTTAATGTCTATGATGGATGGTTTCTCTGGATATAATTAGGTCATGGTCAAGGAGTTAGAATAGTTTAAGATTATAGTCACTACCCCTTGGGGAACATATGTTTATGTTAGAATGCCTTTTGGTCTAACAAATGTAGGAGCTACTTTCTAGAGAGCTATGGATGTGGCCTTTGTAGACTTCACAAACAAATTTCTAGTGGTATATTAGGATGACCTCATAACATAGTCAGATAAGGAAAGTAAGCATTGTGAACATTTTGAGAAATTTTTTATTAGGGCTTTGGAGTATGGGATTTCTTTGAATCCAAAGAAGTGTTCCTTTGGTGTTGTCGAAGGCAAGCTCTTAGGACATATTGTGTCCAAGGATGGAGTGAGAATTGACCCTGAAAGGGTTATGGATATAGACAAGCTTCCACCACCTAGAATGTTAAAGCAATATAGTCCTTCTTTGGGCAGGTAAACTTTCTAAGGAGATTTGTTACAAATTTTGTGGAAATCAGTATCCCTATCTCTAGAATGTTGAAAAAAGAAGCAAAGATTGAATGATATGAAGAAGCAAACAAATCTTTTAGAAGTGTCAAAAAGGCCATCAAGGATGCTCTAGTTTTGAGGACACCTGATTATGGTAAGCCCATGCAGATATTTTCTTTTGCTTCTTGTCATACAGTTGCAGTAGTTTTATTGCAGAAGAATTCAGATGGATATGAACAACCTATATCATTCTTTAGTAAATCCCTACAATTAGCAAAATTGAAATATGATATTACTGAGAAATAGGCTTATGCCTTAGTTAAATTAGTCAAGGCTTTTAGATGTTACCTTATGGGAGCTAAGGTGGTTGCTTATGTTCCTAGTGCTGCAGTTAAGGATATATTGGTGCAACAAGAAATTTTAGGAAAAAGATGTAGATGGATCAATAGGATCCAAGAATTTAATATTGATATCCAGATTACAAAGCTGGTAAGAGGCTTAGGTCTTGCAAAACTAATGGCACAAAGTAATTTAGTTGCAAATCATGTGAATGTGTTAGAAGAAGAACAAAGGCCATATTTTTGTGATATGGATTATTGTGATTGGTACAAAGATGTTATTGGTTACTTGCAGAAATTGGTCCTTCCCCCTGAGATAGATGAAAATAGAAGGAGAACTATCAAGTTGCAATCTGCAAGGTATGCCATTATACATGGTGAGTTGTGGTGGAGAAGCAATGAAGGAGTATTGCTAATGTGCATAGACCATGAGAGATCTGAAGCTTTGTTAAAGGAAATGCACCAAGGTGTTTGTGGATGACACTATATGGCAAAGATCACAACTCACAAGATCCTTAGGTCTAGATTTTGGTGGCCTACACCTTTTAAAGATACACATCAGTTTGTAAGAAAATGTGATGCATGTCAAAAATTTGCTAGAAAGTTGAAATTTAATGGAAATTTGCCACTCTGACCTGTTACAATTCAGGCTGCTTTCCAGAAGTGGGGTATTGATTTTATTGGGGAGATTCCAAATAAGTCTAGTGGTGGACATTCTTACATACTAGTGGCAACATACTATTTTACCAAGTGGGTTGAAGCTATCCCTACTAGAAAGGCTACTAGCTAAGTGGTAGCAGATTTTATGATGTAGAACATCCTTACTAGGTTTGGTTGCCCAGAGGTAATTGTGGTTGATAATGAAATATGTTTTAGATCATAGGAATTTAGTGATTTTTGTTAGCAATATGGGATACATATTTGATTTTCTTCCCCATATCATCCACAAGGAAATGGCCAGGCTGAGTCCAGTAACAAAAGTTTGATTAAGATTCTCAAGAGAGTGTTGGACAAGAATAAGAAAGCCTGGGATTCAAAGTTATGGTGGGCACTATGGGCTGAAAGGGTAACTATTAAGAGGGCCATAGGTTGTGCTCCATTTGATTTGGTATATAGAATAAGTGCTAGATTGCCTCAAAATAATCTATTGCATATGTATAAGTTTATCCAAGCATATGATGAGGACTTGAGTGATGAGATGAGAGTAAGAATGGATGAGTTGATCGAGTTGGAAGAGGTAAGGAGAGATGCACATGAAAGAAATGAGACATTGTAGAGACAATGTAAGAATTTATTTGATAGGAGGGCTACCCAGAGAAGTTTTGAAATTGATGACCTCGTCCTGATGTGGAATGCAAGATTGGAAGATAAGGGGAAGCATGGAAAATTTGAGCCTATTTGGCTGGGGCCTTATCTTATTGAGAGAAAATGGGGGATAGATTCTTATGTCCTGAAGGTTTTAATTGGTGGTACTTTGGAATAGCCTATTCATGGACAATTCCTAAAGTTTTACTTCTCCTAAAGTATCTTTTCCATGAGTAGTAGTTTAGGTTTTCCCCTGTACAGTCATCTATTTTTTCTTTTTGGGTCAAAATTTTGAGTTGGTCTGTTCTTCCAAGAGATTCTAGATTGCTCATTGTATTTGCAGGAGATACACATCCCTAAGTATGAGCCACTTTTAGCACTATATAAAAATTTTCATGGCCATACCCCTTTTCCCACACCTCTGCAACTATTTATCTTCCTTTTATGGCTAAACCCTAGGCAAAAATTCAAAAATCTAGCTATTGCCATGAAAAAACCCTAGTGTGCCATGGCCCTGTTCTAATTTTGTGTTACATTTTTAGGCCACTAAACTTATAAATAATGCATGTGCTAATTATTGACCACTTTGTCGCATGATCATGTGAGCCTTTTTCATGTTATGTGATCTTGTGACTAAGTTTTTATTTTCAGGCCCCTTTAATATTTACCACTATGCCTAAGTCTCCCCAGTAAATATTTCCTAAGTTTGGAGCCCGACAGGTTTAATATTTTCCTAAGTCCTAGCGCTTGATTTTTCTAATGTTTTCAGCCTTTGTATTTTCCCGGGCCCAGCCTCTCTGACACGATCTCAATCCAATGGTGGGGGCATCTTCTCATAGGCTATGTTAGAGGCATGCAATCTTAAGACTGTCATTGATTTCCTTTATGAAATTGCCTTTCTTTTCAAGCGGGTCCACATGCCAGGTATGCTAATTTGGTGGTATCTGATTGGTCCACAGGTGAATGACTGGATATGCTATTAGTAGGGCTAGATTTTTGAGGTTCAGTGAATTTTGACACTTGCAAAGCATCGACGGTCAGTGTATGATCTAGAAGGTTTTTTCTGACACACAAGATCATGAGACAACCATTGATTTCATTCAGTGTCAGAGGGTTGTCAGAGCAGGGTAAGATTCTTCATTCGATGATTGTCTTACAATCTGATGGAATCTTTTGGCTCTATGCGAAGATGAGATGACCGTCAATCTTCTTATAAGCGGGCCCAGGGGTGAATCTCACTCTTTTGGAGGTTCTGAAAAAATATTTAGTGGCTTGAAAATTTTTCAAAGGGTTTTCTCATTCACGAAGAAAGGTGGCAGTGCTCTAAATGTTTTCATGATTTGGTGAACAAAATCTTGTGAAAGAAAAGGATCGAACAGTCACAACTTAAAGTTGATCTCATTTTGAATGATGATTGTTGATATGCTGTTGGCACCATGGAAATGACCATTACAATTTGAATTCAAATTTTTGAGGGTTTCCAGTGATAGAAAGCACTAGAATTGAATGTTTTAGCAGCCAGATTCAATTAGTTTGGTGGTGCCGACTGTTGCAATGTGGTCCAGTGTGTCTGATGATTATTTGTAGAGAGTTTTGTACCATGATGGAATGGGTTTTCTTGCTCGAGGTGTGTTAGAGGTGTCTGATCGAGTTGACAAACATGGTAGATTGATGGTCTTCAGTATAGTTCTAGAAGAATTACCATAAATGAAGACTATTTTTTGGTCTGATTGCTTAGGGTTGCTTGGTTTTCCCTCCAAACTATTGAATTCTGATCTTTTGAATTATTTTGGTGGGTGGAAACCCAAACCCTTACCCTATTTATCCATAGCTTGTTGCATCCTAACTTGTTTAGGATTCCATGGTAACTAGTGGTATATAATGTTGAATTGTTTATTTTGAAGAGGTTCCAGTTCTGAAGTTCAAAAATAGTCCCTAGTTTTGGTCCCAAGGGTTTTTGTAATTGTTTGGATTCAGTGTTTTGTTAATCAGAGAAGAAAGTTGCAGGTCTAAGCTGTAATTTGCAAGCAGGGTGTCTTGTGATTCATTATGTACATAGAAGGAATTCATCATACTTAATACAAATATCTAGTTCTTATCTCTCCTTTGTGTCAAGTCAAGTAAGCTTTGAGTTTTCTATCTCATTACATATTTTTTTTTATGTATGTATCTTCATTCTTGAGTTTTGATCTAGGATTGGATTAAACTATCCTCTAGATGGGATATGGGTTTACCCTTGTCTATGTAAGGATGTTTTGTAACCAGTAAAGATTAGGATAAATGTATTTATGGCTATGAATTCTCAGGTATTCTCAAATTTGTGTCTTTGTCTCTAAGAACTCTTTCCCAATGGATGAGGCACTGGCCTAAATGAGTACTCCTCTTGTTAACATACACTATTCAAAGTTATTGCATTCTAAATATTGAAATCAATAACCTTTTCAAGCTTTAACTTGTTGATTGTGTGGTTTTGTCACTGTATAGTAATGGAGAGTCAATGAATGTGAGGTTAGCATTTAGTACTTTCTTACTATCAATCTATTGTTTAGACCCAGTCTTTGGTATGTGAAGTATAGTTTTCACTGGGTTAGGTGCAACCGCCTTGGTTTTGTAGAGCCAGAAGTCAAGAGAGAAGTCTTGTCCCTATAGTTGGTCCAGTTACCCTAAGATCCTTATACATTTTGGAACTAACCAATCCTAAAATCAACCTGAGGGTATACTGGTAGCCTAAGAGTATAAGTGTCCATTTTGAACACCAACGCTAATATCTAAGGAAACAAAGAAGGCGTTTGAGAAGGTATTCTTAGAGCAGCACATAAAACCTAAGTCTACACCCATCAGTCAAGCACCTAGTGAGCAAGAAAAAGTAGCAGAGACCTCCAATATACCATTTATAGGTCCTCAGGATTCAACACCTACAATGGTAACACCTATAGAGGTAGTAAATTCTACGCCCATATTAGATGATACAATCTTCATTGACAATGCAGAGATTGCAATGGTGGCCATAGACAATGACTTGGATAAGTTTGAAGAAGCTTTTGTGAGCACACAAGAAGTTGGAATGTTATGCAACAACACACCACCCACTCATCAAGAAGAAGTAGTAATTGATGATGAAAAAGAAGAAGAAAAGATGGAAGAAAAGAAAGAACAAGGAAAAGAAATAGAAAAAGAAAAAATAGAGAAAGAGGAAGAAAAGAAAGAAGAAGAAAAGGTAAAAGAAAGTGAGAAAAAGGATGAAATGTTAGTATAACAAGAAGTTTTGGACAACACTCCCATCACTCCTTTAGCAACATTATTGTCAAGTTTGACACCTGACACATCTAGTTTGGACTCATGGAGAGAAGAACACCTAACTAAGTTTAGTGTCTTAGCTATGGAGAAAGCCAAAGAAAAGAAAGTAATGAGGAATCCCCTCCTAGTAGAATTAGTAAATATTTTGAACAATTTATTGCTAGAAGATAAGAAAGTTTCAAAGATACACTCACTTGATGATGTGAGTATAGTCATCTCACATTTTAAAAGCAATTTCTCAAGCCTTGAAGAATTTGCATTCCTAGTTGCAAAAGAAAAGTATCTGAGGAAAATATTGATTGAATTGGTGAAAAACTTTTCATTTGACCTAAGCTCACTCAAAAATGGTCAAGCATCCTTGAAAGAATTTGCAGATCAAGGAAGAAGAATAATTGCAGAATGCATGGATCAAGATAAGCTCACCGATGCTCATTTCAAGAAAATAAAAGAGGCTGAAGCTATGATTGAGAAAGTGAAGAGTTCATTAAAAGACACATCCATAGATGTGAACATATGCAATCATGGACCTACCAAAGAGATAGAAAAAATTGAGAAGGCAGAAAAGGAGATGACAAAGTTAAGGGCTAGACAGAATCAGTTGAGGAATGCTCTTGCACCCTCATTAGACATTCTAAATCAGAACATCAAGGAGATTCATGCCACCTTGATAACCTATGATTAAGGTCCTTCCCCAAATTTGAAGAAGATGGAGAAGCTTCAGTATGCATTATGTGCCCATCTCCAGATAGTAAACTCTTTGAACACATTTTGGAAGAAGGAGATCCAGAACCTAAAGATTGCATATCTAGATGTTTTCCCTCAGTAAGTATGTATAGATACAATTTTGTAACACATTTTTCATTAATTTAAAAGGGGGAGTTGTGTATAAAATATGGATCACAATATTTATAGGGAGATATAAGTATATGTATAGAAGAACATATATTTTTTGTATTAAGGATAGTTAGCAACTTGGCCATATTCCTTTGTTTCCATCAATGAAAAAGGGGGAGATTGTAGTAAAGTTGGCTATAATGATGTATATGACTTGATATAGTGTTTTCATTATGGAAAAAAAGTCATATAGCATTTTGGAGTCAGTGCACTTGAAGAGAAGATCAGAAATTAGTTAAGTGTTGAAGACTAGACAGTGTATAGAGTTCCTGCAACTCAGAGAATCAACGCATGTGCATATAGATGAATTATGGTATGCACCCTATAATTTAAGTTGGTTAGACTATATTCATGATTAGTATATGAGCACATGATTATATGTGCAAGGATGAGAAAGATACAGTCAGCTAAAGTTGCACAGCTAGTATGTGCCAGTGAAGAACAGAGTAAGCAACCAACAGTTGTCATTTTGTGTTGTGTCTATATTATAATGTTGTAAAGGCTATGCTCCTATTGTAATTATGTTTCTGACATGAATATATGTTTTATTGTAAACATGCTTAAGCTAATTCATTTAGAAGCATTGTATGTAATAGGTTTAAGGGCCGACCTAGTTGTTTATTTTGTATGCACATGCAAATATAAGATGTGCCCATTATATTTGGTATGGAAGTTATAGATAGTTGTAATAAGAATAATAGAAGCATGCAAAGAGTCTATAAGATGTATTAGATATTTTCTAGAGGTCAAAGCATTAGTGCATCAAAGGAACTGATCTGACAAGCAATGTCATATTGACAGTTCATCTAGCAGATATAGTGTGTATCTGAGATCAGAAGTTGGAGCCTTCACCACTTAAGCAGTGAGCTCTAGGACAATGCATCCACTCCCCTAACATGGACTATTGTAAAAGACTCCTAATAGGGTCTGACCCTTGACAAGGTCTATTGTACTTAAAGCATTATAAAGAAACTCCTAACAGGGTTAAGGATCTTCTAACAAGGATCACTAAACACTAGTGCAAAATATTAGTGGGTGTCAATTCCCAATGAGATTTTTACCTATTTGGATTTCCCCATAGCCATATTGGTGTCATGTGTTGATTTCATGTTTCATGTTTATGTGAATGTTTAATTCAGTACTTAAGCATTTAATTTCAGTATAAAGATTAAAGTGGAAAGTTAAAATATAGTGAACACTGATACACCCCTACCGCCCCCCCCCATTTGCATGGTTAGTATTTATAAACATTCTAATAATATTATTATTCTCAACAAATTTAGGTTTTCTACATTCAATAGCTCTATGTCCAAAACCATGACAATTATAACAATAACCATTAAGAGGTTTAAATTGCTTACCAGTACAATCTTTCTGCATATGACCAAAAGTATTACAAGAAAAACATCTACCTTTAAATTCTCTTTGCGTACATTTAGGTGACTATTCTTGTTTAGGTGGTTCTTCTTCTTTAGGTGTATCTTCAGATTTGTCAACTTCATCAGACTTCTTTTCTTTTATGCTTTCAGAAACTTTCAAATATGGTTCCTTGCTCTCTTTACTCACTTTAGATAAGTTAAATCCAAGACCAGTTTTTATCATAGAATGGTTTTTGATAAGTCAATTTTTCATCAATCTTCTCATTTGTTGAATATAGTCTCTCAAGTTGCTTCTTAGATTGAGTCAGTTCACCTTTCATAATTGTATTGTACTTCTCAAGTTCAGCATACTACAATTTGGTTTTCTCAAGTTCAGATGTCACTTCAGAAAGTTTAGATTTCAGATCTTCTTTCTCAAATTTTAGATTTACTTTGTTCTTGCTATTTCCATCTTTCAAAATCAACTTTAGATTTACTAACTTTACTTCATGTTTAAGGATCTCATTTTCTTTTTCAAGGTTGTCATCACAATCTTCAATTTGAATTGTAGATTCCTTTTCTTATTTTAGATCTTGCAACTTGTTTTTTAGTTTCTCAATGAGGTTCTTTGGATCATCATATTTTCTTTTCAGAGTGTCTCTTTCTTTAGTAAGAATATCAATTGTTTCAGGAAATTTGTCAAGATTCTTCTATAGTTGATCCTTATCCATAGAGATTTTACTGAAGCTACTATGCTTTCCTTGAATGATTCTTTTCTGAGTAACTAAGCTCTGATACCAATTGTTAGAAATAGGGAATATTGAGAGGGGGGTGGGGGGGGGGGGGGTGAATCAATATTCTACAAACTTTTAGTTTTGCCCAATTATGGATATAATAGATTAACTTGATACATGCATAACATAGTAAACTAAAGAATATGCATAACAGTAAAGAAAATGAACTCATAACACATTATTTGTTCTCGAGGAAACCTTGGCCAAGGGAAAACCTCAATGGGGATGGTACCCACAAAGATCCACTAATCAAAAGTATCCTATTAAGGATGTTGACCCTATTACGATCCTATTACATGCATATAGTGTCTTAGTCCTGATTAAGGGACTTTAGGCCTTGTTAGAAGCCTCAACCCTGCTAAGAGTTGGTAGTACAAAAAATATGATTACCAGATGAGCCCACTGCCCAAGAAAGTAATATATAATGATTACTGATTACAAAATATGGTAAGGTACATAACCTTATATTTCTTTCTTACTTTCACAACTTTGCATCAATATCTCTTCACTATATTTTTTCTATACCATCTATATCATTACAATGGCTTGTCTCTTTCATGTTTACAAATGTCTCATATTTATACAAGTTATTAAGGCTAATAACTCTTACAGTCGGCTCAACAAAAGCATTATAAAAAATACATATTTAAAAAATAGTTAACATCTAGGATTTCATCCCTTTATATTGTTAAGACATTATTTTAATAAACAAAATAATCCCTTAACTCTTTACCAATTCTGTCTTCATATACTGTCTTGTCAGCTTAACACTATCTTTGGTAAAACTGTCATAGCTTCTTCCGTACATGCCATACTAAATTGCACTCTTAGGTAAGTCTTCTATAGTCATCATAGTATCTATGTTCAAGTGCTGAAACACTAAAATTACTCTAATTGACATCGCTAATCAAAATTGTCTCTGGGTACACTGGAAAAATATTGTCTCATACTTAGACAATTTTGCTTTGCGCTTAGACATACTTGCTCTCTGTCGTATGTGATCTTCATGTAGATCATATGTTTCCATAATGACAACATATAAGTATATAACTTAGCCAAATTGCCAACAATCTGTGTAGACTCAAATGGATTATTCATGCTTATAAACTAGAACAATATTGGAAATCCATTCTACATAGTCGATGGTTATGATGAGACCAGTTTTGAGAAGTTTTTCTAACTCTGCCTTGACTAAGAGTACCACATGTGGATGCATCTTATGAAGCTTTTTTTAAGAGGCTTAACACCTGGTGTAATAGACAGGTGATGCATGATTAGATTAGGATCCAATCTATGCATATCATAATAGGTCCATGCAAAATTGACTTTCTTACTTCAAAAGAAATTGGTGAATTCTTCTTTTTCTTCTTTAGATAGTGATTGTGCCAAATGAATAATTTGAGGTGAAACTTTTGTGCCCAAGCTCACTAGTTGGATTGGTTCAATCAGTACTGATGATCTTTCTTGAAAATGATGTAAAAGCATATCAAGTATCTCATCCTTGGGTGCCTTGGAGAGGTTTTCACCCTCGGATACGTCTTTTATTTGTACTTTTTTTGGCTCTAACACTACCACAATGTGGTTTTCACCAACATAGTACCTATTCCTTTTTATTTTCATTTTGTGACTGAGATAGTTGATCTTGGCTTCAATCATGTTGAAACTATCTTCAGTGGTGGAGAAAATTATAGGCTCAACAACATTTAGGTAACAAGAAAGAGTATAGTTATTCTGGAATATAAGGACTTCACTAGATGGAGAGGGAGAGTTCCAATTGATGAGCTCAGGATGGTGGAGTGAAAGAGAAGTGGTGGGTTTGAGTGCATTCACATTATAGTCATTGAACATGTGGACAAGCAAGTTGAGACCCAAAGAAATCTCATCCAGAGGTGTGTTCGAGTCCCTTCAAGACCTCACATCAGAAGTAGAGGGTATGTTAACATTAGTGGAATCACACTTAGTTTTCCTAACATTAGACCCTTCACCTACTTCAAGAAGGTTTTCATACATATGAACAACATCTATATCTTTATCAAAAGTTCCATCAAACAAGGAATCAACTTAGACTCATGTGAGTCAGTGATGCTTGATATAGGAATTCCATCAACACTTGTACCATCTAACTCATTTTCATCTCTTGTATTATTAATGGTTTTTTGGTTTTGTTCTTTCTTGAACTGCTCTTGAAAGGATGGTGGCATGTATAATTCACCCACATAATTCAGATCAATAGTTGGCATTTTTATCAACTGCTTGTATGTCAATAGAGTGGCCAAGACGGTGTCATCAGAATCACTATCATTCTCTGTAGTACTGACACATGGTACAAAATCATCTAGTTCTGCAAGGAATGTAGCAAGGTTTGGAGGAATAGGATAGGGAAAGATATCATCATCAGATTTGTGCTCTAGATTTGCAACTATGGTAGTGTCTTTAGTTTCTTGCTGGAATTTTGGTTCTGGTACAAATTTGTTAATCCCTAGATGAAACAGGATTTTCTTGAAGGCAAGACCTATGGTGTCCTTGGTTGGATGACCTATGGCTTCAAATGGTTTAAGTAAGCCATTATCATTCACCTCTATAGGGCCACTCACTTTGTAACCAAAGTGCTTCATGATTTTGAAGGCTTCACTATATGATTCTTGTTCTAAGTCATGAGCTAGAGTGATTATTTTAGATGTGTCCTTTCCTTTATAAAAAAAAGTTGTAATAGCCTTGTCCTCATCCTCATCTTCTCATGGTGTTGTGGCCCATACAAAGGGACCATCATAAAATATTTGAGGATAAATGATAGAGGGTTTATTTCTCTCAGAAGGTCTCCCATAGGAATGTGGACATAGAGGCAGAGCTGCTAGTGACAAAATAGGTTCAATCTGATACCCTCCCATGCCTATATCTTTGATTTTTAGAGTCTATTCCATTTCTTTGAGTTTGGCATCAAAGAATTCAGTAGACTCTTTGTTGGTTGGGACAAAGTTGTCAGCAGATTGTGTGAGTGTATTGCAAGAATAGCCCATATTGGTAGGTATTGTTACTTCTACTTTGTGGAAGAGGAACTTGATACATTGATGATATGTAGATGGAACCACTTGCATTTCATGAATGCAAGGTCTACCCAATAGTATGTTGTATGAAAGAGGAATATCTAGAACTTGATAGATGACATCCCTCTCAACAGGTCCAACTCAAATTGGTAGCACAACCTGACCTTTGGATTTTTGTTCCTCTTCATCATAGGCCTTGATGGTGATTTTCTTGCGAGCATCTATGCAGTCTTTGTAATAGACTAATTGGGTGAGCAGGTTAGTAGAGAAAATATTAAGGTTAGCACCATTATCAATAAGGACATGGTGGACGTGCTTTGTGTTAGAATAACTAAGAGGGGGGTGAATCAGTTATCCAGTATCCCAAAACAAAATGTTCAATCCAAAACAAATTCTTCAACTTCTACTACATGGTAAACATAAAATACTTTCACTATCTATTTTTTAACCGATTGTCAATTTAAAACTTATAGTAGTTACCAATCAAATCTAACATGTACTATGCAAGGTATGATAACAAAAAAATATCACAATAACACATAACACAAGAGATTTAATGTGGAAACCTTGTGAAGGGAAAAACCACCCGGGACCGTCAACCGTGAAATGTTCACTCTTCTGAAGTGAGGTTGGTGAAGACCCAACCCTGTTAAAGGTTTACAAACACATTGTTAGGTGTGACCTTGTTAGAGGATTGTAGACCAAAAGTTATCATCCAACCAACAGTCACTCTAGAGTTGACAAGATAATAATGTTCACTCTATGAATGAAACATAAAAAGACTTTCTAAGTCCACTTGGTTAAGAGATTTGACTGTGTACAATGGTTAAATATGTAATGGAAGATGATCTACCTTGAAACAACTTCAATTGCACTTTACAGATCAATGTTCAACTTATTCAAATATTTCTGATCAATATATCACTTTAGTTTCAATACTATATCAACTTACTACTTGTCGGTAATTACTCTTTATAGCTTGGTACTTGTTCTGCAGTTCAGTTCTCACTAACAAGTATGATCAGAATGCATGAAAAATCCTTCACACAATAATTCTACAGTATCTTCTTCTTCCGACATCTCTTCAACAATGAAACCAATGTCTCTTATATAGATGAGTAAATCATTTTCTTTTTTTCCATCAAATTTTTTCGCTTAATCTTATTCATTGATTTTACGACTCTAACCTTCTTCAGCTGATGTGTTAGTAACACATTTCAATCTACTCCATTAGATCTTTCTTTAATTATGTTAGCTATTGATCTTCATAAAAAATGTTATCTATTACCTTGATTTCACACACTTTATAGCTCATCACTTTATCGGCTAAACTGATCATTTAATTCCTTTCTATTTTACTTGGTTAATAAATAAATTCATCAGTGAACACAAGCTCGGTTAACACTACACTTAGTATAGACTACACTTCGTCAGTTTCTACTAGAATGCTTTATTTACCAACAACACTACTTTGTGTTTTTTTTCTCTATTCTTCATCATAGATGAATGCAACATAATAAAGTCGATATCATCAAGTCATAGATTGATAAAAAAGTTACTCAATGTATTCCTTATTCTCATCTGACATATAAATCTTCCTCATGTAGATATTTCTATTCTTTATCTCTTTCACCTTTCTTCAAATGTGTCGGTATAGTAACTTACAAGATGAGTACTGTCAATTTAGTTGACATCAATGACAACATAATACTGATTTAATCATCTTGCATATCTAATAAAAAATCCTCAGTGATCTTAAATCACAGATTCTTCATTCAGTGTTCTAAATCAGTTGTAGTTCACCAATCTCTCCCTTTGGCATTGATGGCAACTCAAGTAATATGAAGTGTACCATACACATATTAAACATGTATTCTACAACTCTGTAAAAAAATGTTGTACAAGCTCTCCCTAGCTTAATATGTTTAATCACTAAGTTACTAAACAACATTATCAATGTAGCTTTGACATTCTACAAATATGATCTTTTCAGCTCTCAGATTCCTTCTTTTGTTCTCAGTAACTAATCTTTAGTGTTCTGTTTCTTTCAAATTATCTCTCCCTTAGATAGTTCTCATTAGTGCATATTGTTTCATATTATTTATCTATCCCTTTGACAACAATGCCAAAGAAACAAATAAATAATTAGCTTTGTAGTAGCTAAGTAACTCTTTGTTGTCCAATACATTCTCTGTATCTCTGTATACTGATATCCCAATCTGTTTTAGTTCTTCAAACTTAATCACAACCTTGAACATTATCCAAAGTGTGAACTATGCTGCATCAACATGTGTGATCTTCTAATAATTTTAAGCTAATGCAACATCTAGATCACATTAGTGACTGATAGTCAGGGGACAGACCCTAAGTCTAGTCCTCAAATATTCAAATGTGTCCTTTGGTAGAGGCTTTGTAAAGATATCTACAAGTTGTTCTTTAGATGTAACAAATTCTAACTTCACTTGCTTCTCTTGCATGTATTCTCTTAAGTAGTGATACTTAATTGATATATACTTTGTCATAGAGTGCATCACTGGATTCTTTGAAATATTGATAGCACTTGTGTTGTTACAGTATATAATCACTGGGTCAGTGACTACCTCATTCATTCCTTCCAACACTTGCTTGATATATGTAATGTTTGAGCAATTAGTAGCAATAGCAACATACTATACTTCAGCTATAGACTGAGAAATACAAGTCTTCTTTTTACTTGTCCAAGTTACAAGTCTTTCACCAAAGAAGAATGCTCCTTTGGTGGTGCTTTTTCTATCATCCACATTTCTAGCCTAATCAACATCGGTATAGACCATCAGTTCAAACTTACCTTCTTTAGGATACCATAAACCATAATCCTCTATCTTTTTCAGGTATCTTAAGATCCTTTTAGTAGAAATCATGTGTGATTCTCTAGGATTAGCAAAAAATCTAGCAACAATTCCCAAAACATGTGCTATAACTGGTCTACTGTGAACTACATACATTAGCTTACCAATCATGGATCGGTAAAGTGTCTGGTTTACCTCTGTAGTTTCATCTTCCTTTGTTAGTTTACATCTAGTAGCCATCAGTGTTCCCACAAGTTTAGCATCTTCCATGCCAAATGTCTTCAAGACTTCCTTTATGTACTTGGACTGTGTGATGAATATCCCATCACTCTATTGAATCACTTGTAATCCTAGAAAGCATTTAATCTCTTCAAACATAGACATTTTAAACTCAATCCTCATGTCATTAGAAAAAGATTTACATACATGATCTTGACCTCCAAAAATAATATCATCAACAAAAATTTTAGCAATAAGAATAGTGTCATCAGTATCACCTTTCATGTACAAATTGTTGTTTTCACTAGTTCTTAGAAATCCAATACTTAACAAGTAAGTATGTAGCCTTTCATTCTAGGCTCTTAGTGCTTGCTTCAAACCATATAAAGCTTTGTGTAATCTACATACCATGTCTCTATTTTCTGGATCAATGAAGCCATCAGGTTGTTCTATGTAGACCTCTTCTTCAAGTATACCATTTAGAAATGTTGACTTCACATCCATTGGATAAACCTTAAATTTCTTGTGTGTAGCATATGCAAGTAGCATTCTAACTCCTTCCAATCTAGAAAAAGGTGAAAATGTCTCACCATAGTCAATGCCTTCTTCCTGTGCATATCCCTTGCATACCAATCTCACTTTATTTCTTGTCACTTCACCATTTTCATTCAACTTGTTTCTGAATATCCACTTAGTACTGATAACATTTTTATCTTTAGGTCAGGGTACTAAGGACCAAGTTTTGTTCTTCTCTATTTTTTCTATTTCCTCTTTCATTATATTAACCCATTCTTCATTCTCTAATGCAACTTTCACATTTTTTGGTTAAAATTCACAAACTAGACATGTACCTTGTCTTGCTTTGCTTATTATCTGCATGCCAACTTGTCTATCTCCAATAATTTGTGTCTTAGGATGATGTGTTTTGACAAAACTAGCCAGTACTCAATTTCTCCTTTCTTGTTCATCCTGTTCAGGTTCATGTGCTTGCTTGGTAGCTCTATCTTGTTCATTAGTTTCTCTTTCCTGATCCTCGGGGTTATTTTCCTATTGACCAGTTATCACAGGTTGTAACTTCAATAGATAGTCAGAAAGTTCAATGTAAGTGAATCTACCATAGTCTTCTGATTCCTTTCTTTCCTCTATGTTATTGTCATCAAACTCATCAACACGGACATTAGTACTTTCAATTATCTTATTTGTAACCTTATTCAGAAATTTATTTACTTTACTCTTAGTAGAATAGCATAAGAATATTCCTTGATCACCTTTAGAATCAAATTTCCCATTTCTATCATCTCTCAGAATAAAAAATTTTCTTCCAAAAATCCTGAAATAACTTACAGTAGATTTGTGTCCAAATAATAGCTCATAGGGTGTTCGGTTGGTGTCCTTCTTTAGTTGTACTCGGTTAAGCACATATATAGTTGTATTGATAGATTCCCTCCAGTATGTCTGAGAAATATTCTTTTGCAGCATTAGTGTCCTTACATAGTCAATGATTGACCTATTCCTTCTTTCAACAATCCCATTCTGCTGAGGCGTTCTCGGTGCAGAGACCTATCTTTTGATACCATGCTCATTATAGAAATTAGTAAATTCATTAGAGATAAATTCACCTCCTCTATCAAATCTTAAGCATTTTAATTATTTTCCAGTCTCTTTTTATACCTTTTCCGTATACCACTTAAACATCTTAAATGCTTTAGATTTTTCTTTTAAGAACATAACTGTCATCAGTATAGTATAGTCATCAACAAAAAGAATGAAGTATCTATCACCATAATAAGTTTGAGTTCTCATAGGACCACATAGGTTGGTATGAACCAACTCAAGTATCTTCTTTGTTGAGTAGTCTTTTCTTTTAAAACTAGACTTATTCATCTTACCTTTCTGACATTCATGACGCATTCCATGATTCGGTTTTGATAAGCTAGGCAACCCTCTAACTCTTTTCCTCTTACTAATCTTGATCATGTTATCAAAATTCACATGGCATAACCATTTATGCAATAGCCATGCATCTTCATCCTTCATTAATAAACAAGAAGACTGATCAATATCAAGATAAAATAGATTACCTCTGGATTGTGTACCAGTTCCAACAAGTCTTCCTCTATCATCATATATTCTTACCTTTCTGCTCTCAAAAGCAAGTTGGTGGCCTGAGTTATTTAGTTGTGACACACTTAACAAATTATAGTTCATTCTATTTACCTAGTATGCATTTTCACATTTTATTCTATCATTAATCATCAGTGAACCTTTACCTCTTACCATACAGGGTGCATTATTTCCCATCCTTGTAGATCCTCTATCGTATTCATCAAGTAGATCAAATTTCTCTATATCACCAGTCATATGATGTGTACAGCCACTGTCTATGATCCATGTATAATTTTTGCTTACTTTAGAGATCAGTGTTGTTTCTTCATGTTTCTCTTCTTCCTTTGAATCATCTTTGATAGCAACAAATACTACTTCTACATCATCATCAATGTCAGATTTAGATTCAAATTCTTTGGCTATGTAACATACCTTTTTCCCTTTGTCATAGCTATTTCAGTTATCTTTGTTTTTGTGTCAGTAGCCTCTGTTGACTCTTCTCCCATAGCTTTCTTTGGATTGATCTTTTGATCTATCATCATATTTCTTATTCAGACATCTAGCAGCGATGTGGCCAACTTCTTTAGAATTAAAGCATGCCAATGGTAGCTTACCTCTATACCTTCCTTTACCCATGGGTAATCTTTTGGGCATAAGAGCTTCAAGCTCATCAAGCTCATCGTCGATACCACTATCACTATCATTATTCTTACTATTCCTGCTACTAGACTTGCCAATCTTCAAAGAGGACATGAAAGTGATTCAATAGAAGGTACAACACTATTGTAAAATTTATTCAATTCAAAGGTTCTAATATTATCGATTAGTGTGTCAAGAGTAAGGTTGGATGTAGCCCTTGTTTCATGAATTGTAGAGATCTTGATCGCATAAACTAGCAGCAAAGTTCTGAGAATCTTGCTTATCACTGTTTGATCCTCAATAACTCCATCGCATGATCTAATAGCATGTACTACCTCTTTTAGTGTATTTGTGTATTGCACAATTTTCTCACCTTCTTTCATCTTCATATCATGAAATCAACCTCTTAGGCTTTCTACTTTGGCTCTCTTAACATTCACATCTCCACTATATATTAGAGTCAGTTTATCCCACATGGATTTGACAATTGTGCATCCCTTAATGTCTTCAAATTTGGCATCAGTACAGGTAGCAAAAAGTTCCATCATAGTAATATTGTGTTCATGCCTATCCTTTAGTTGATCAAGTGTCAAAGGACCTGGTGTCGGTTCAATGTAGTCATTCTCCATTAGTTATAGTGCAGAATTCCCAATTCCAGATATGTGCAACTTCATCCAGCTTTTCCATACTACGAAGTTCTCTTTGTTCAACATTGGCACTTCCCTCTTATACATCTTGAGACTCTTTTTGCTGGAGTCCTTAAAACTTTGTTCTAAGCAACTTGGCTTTGATAGCAATTGTTAGAATAACTAAGAGGGGGGTGAATCAGTTATCCAGTGTCTGAATACAAAATGTATAATCCAAAAAAAAATTTTCAACTTCTGCTAATTGGTAAACATAAAATACTTTTAGTGTCTATATTTTTACTAATTGTTAGTTTAAAACTTATAGTAGTTACCGATCAAATCTACCATGTAATATGCAAAGTATGATAACAAACAAATATCACAATCAACACATAACATAAGAGATTTAACGTGGAAACCTTGTGAAGGGAAAAACCACCTAGGACTGGCAACCCAAAAATGTTCACTCTTTTGAAGTGAGGTTGGTGAAAACCCAACCCTATTAAAGGTTTACAAACACACTGTTAGGTGTGACCTTGTTAGAGGATTTTAGACCAGAAGTTATCGCCCAACCAGTAGTCACTTTGGGGTTGACAAGATAACAATGTTCACTCTATGAATGAAGCATAAAAAGACTTTCTAAGTCCACTTGGTTTAGAGATTTGACTATGTACAATGGTTAAATATGTAACAGTAGATGATCTACCTCGAAACAACTTCAATTGTAGTTCACAAATCAATGTTCAACTCATTCAAATATTTTTGATCAACATATCACTTCATTTTCAATACTATATGAACTTACTGTCCATCGGTAATTACTCTTTGTAGATCAGTAATTGTTATCTAGTTTGGTTCTCACTAACCTGTATGATTAGAATGCATGAAAACTCCTTCATGTGATAATTCTACAATATCTTCTTCTTTCAGCATCTCTTCAACAATGAAACTAATGTCTCTTATATAGACTACAAAATCATTTTCTTTTGTCCATTATATTTTTCCACTTAATCTTATTCATTGATTTTTCCGCTCTAACCTTCTTCAACTGATGTGTCAGTAACATGTTTCAATCTGCTCCATTAGATCTTTCTTGAATTATGTTAGCCATCGATCTTCATAAAAAACCTTATCTATTACCTTGATTTCATACACTCTACAGATCATCACTTTATCAGCTAAATTGATCATTTAATTCCTTTTTGTTTTACTTAGTTAACAAAGAAATGTGTTGGTGAACTCAAGGTTGATTAACACTATGCCCGGTATACATTACACTCTGTCAATGTACATTGGAATGCTTTATTTACTGACAACACTCCTTTGTGTCTTTCTGCTCTATTCTTCATCATAGATGAATGCAACATAATAAAGGTGATATCATCAAGTCATAAACTCATCAACAAGTTACTCAGTGTATTCCTTATCCTCATTTGACATTTACATCTTCCTCATGTAGATATTTATGTTCTTTATCTCTTTCACCTTTCTTCAAATGTGTCGGTATAGTAACTTACAAGATATGTACTATCAATTTAGTTGACATCAATGACAACATATTACTAATTTAATCATCTTTTATATCTAATCAGTAACTCCCCAGTGATCTTAAATCATAGATTCTTCATTCAGTGTTCTAAATCAGTTGTAGTTCATCACTTTGGGCCTATGATGACTTCATTATGTAGAGGGGAATTGTGTGGATGGTTCAGTGAATGGTCATCTTCTTCAGAGAAAGACAGATAATGGGGTGAGGTCAAGTGAACCACCATAGATTGAAACTGGTCAAGATCCAAATCTTTTGGGACATTTGCCTCGGCGAGGGCTTTATCAAGAATCTACCTATGAGCAGGTGATATATTCAATAGCTCAAAGATAGTGATCTGAGTGTTGGTATGTTGCAATTGGTCTAGGATGTGGTAATTAGCAGTACTAGGTGTGGGGACTAATTTCGAGTTCTTGTTGGTGGGGCCAACAATAGTTTTATCCATAGGTTGTTTCAATGTAGATGTAGAAGGCTCAGGGCCTTTAAGAACAATGTTCACATGAGATTGGGTAACAACATTTGCACAATTCTTAGATTGTTCTAGTTTGGAAGAGTGAGACATAGGTCCTCGCAGGACAAATTAAGTCTTAGATCTAGGAGCATCCTTTCTCCCCTTGATCATGATCACATCACAGTATTTGACCCCAACAAGTTCAACCATATTAATGATATTGTCATTGTTACTATATGTGTAGTTGACTTTGGTATTAGCATTCTTAGTCTTAGAAAGTTCTCCTTTTACATGAGGAGGAAAGGGGACTTTGAATGCCTGATGATCTAAGTTCTTGTTATGACTGCTCACAAAAATATCACCATTGTCGATGAAATCTTGGATCTTATGTCTAAGTTGAATGAAGCCAGAAGTTCTATGACCCTTGTTTTGGTGATAATTACAGTACGTAGTTTCATTCCACCAAGCAGGTTGCAGTTGCAGATCATAAGGACATAAATTTTCCAAAGGAGCGAGTATTGGTTTTGCACAAGTCTTTTAAACCATTTCAAGGGGTTCTCCTAGGGAGGTGAACTCATGCTTGGGTCGAGAGGCCCAAGGCTTGTTCTTGGAAAATCTAGAAGGTTGTTGAGTATCTGTAATAGCCTTTTTAGTGGCTTTTCCTACCTATATACTAGAGGTAACGTTGAAAATAGCCTTCAAAGGTTTTGGGGTCACATTGTCAACAATTCCATTATTCACAACATTCCAATTTTTGTTGACAAACTTACCTTTATCTTTGCTTGAGGAGGAAGACCCTTGTTTGTTATCATTGCACAAAGTCAGCTCTCCTTTCTTAACCATGAATGCTTCTATCCTCATAGCTTGTTTAATCATATTATCAAAAGTTAGGGGGTCTTGCCGCTATACTTGATATCCAAAATTAGGTACAAGATTGTCTAAAAAGATATCGAGCTTTTCAGACTAAGGTAGTTTGCGAGGATATTTTGTACAGAGTTGTCTCTATCTCTAGAGAAATGCCAAGAAAGGTTCCCCTTGTTGAGGCTTTAGATTTCAAAGATCTCAGATATCAATTGGATGTTGGATATTGTGTGAGTAGTGCTCGAGGAATAAATTGGCAATCTCATCAAAAGTCTTGATGCCAGTGGGTAGTCGAGAGAACCACTCCATAGCTGATCCACCCAAGCTACATGGGAAGAGATGCATGAGGTTAGTCTAATCATGTATGCACTCCATGGATAGAGCACCAAACTCTCTCAAGTGATCCTATGGATCAGAGGCACACAGATATTTATCATACTTGGGAAGTTATACACCTTTGGGAAAAGGTGGCATGTGAGGACTTTTATCAAAGGGGAAAGGACATATGTTTTCCAATGTGAACTATTGTGTTGGTTTATCCTTATCCTTCAGAATTTGACTGATTTGGTCTTGCATGTCTCAGACCATCGCTCGCAGCTCAACGGTCTCAAATTCCTCTTTTTTGACCACAAGTGTCTCTACTTTGAAATCTGGGGGTAACTTGGCCCCTTGTTTTGCTAGTTTTAGAAAGTATTTCTCCTTCTCTTCCACAAGGAAAATTTCCTAATGAATTAAAACTAATTGAATAACTGAATGACTTGAAGATCAGTGATTAGATATCACTGAGCACTGAATGGATATCTAAGATAATTAAATCAATCTTTATGTTGTCATTGATGTCAACTAGTTTTGACAGTACTTATCATCTTAGTTGCAAATATCTAAACATTTGTAAAGAGGAGAAAAGATGAAGAACTGAGATATCTACATAGAGGAAGATGGATACAATAGATGAGGATAAGGAATACTCTTGGTAACTTATTGATGAGCCTATGACTTCATATTGTTGACTTGATTATGTTGCATCAATCTGTTATGAAGTTGGAAGAAAAATGTTACTAAGCAGTGTGGTCGCTTAATGAAGTATTCTAGTATACACTGATAAAGCGTAGTGTATATTGAGTGATAGTATCAACCGAGCTTGTGTTTGCAAACACATTTATTTGTTAACTGAGTATGGAGAAAATAACTAAATGATTAGTTTAGCAAACATAAATTGATGAGTTGTAAAGTGTATGATTACGAGGTGGAAAGATAAAGTTTTTTACGAGATCAATAGCTAACAAAATTTGAAGAAGATTGAAAGGGTGGAAACAAAACATTTTATTGACACATCAGTTGAGGAAGGTTTAAGTCAAAAAATCAATGAAGGAGATTAGGCGGCAAAATTTGGTAGATGAAAATAAAATGGTTTACTTGTCTATATAAGAGACTAGGGTTTCATTGTGAAACATATGCCGACAGAAGGATATAGAAAAGATATCATGTGAACATAGCTTCATGCATGCCTGATCAAACTGGTTAAAGGAGAACTAAACTATAGAGTTAACTGAGCATTAAAGAACTTTACCGAGGGATAATAAGTTATTGAATATTGATGAACTAAATTAAAATATTGATCAGAGGATTGTATGGACTTAGAATAGATCTGAACTTCTACAAATCAAGTTGTATTGTAATCTTATCATCTACTTTTTCAGTTTAACCATTGTAAATAGATAAAATCTCTTAACTGAGTGACTCAAAAGTCTTGTATGCCATTCATAGAATGTACATTGTTATCCTGTCAAACCCATAGTGAATGTTGGTTAGAGGATAACTATTAGTGTTAAATCCTCTAACAAGGTCACACCTTATAATATATTTTGTAACCTTTAATAGGGTTGGCACTTCACTAAGCTCACTTTAGAAAAGTGAAAATATTTTGGGTTACCGGTCCCAGGTGGTTTTTCCCTTTGCAGGGTTTCCACTTTAAATCTTTTGTTTTATGTGTGCATGTGGTGATTTTTTGGATATCATACTTTACATGTTGCATATTTGATTTGGTTGGTAATCACTATGAGCAATTAACTGGTAATCGATAATGACACAAATAGTTTAGTATATATTGTTTACCAAGCTGTAGGATTAGCTGAATATTTTTTAAGTGATACATTTTGTAATTGGGATGGTGGATAACTGATTCACCCCCCTCTTAGTTATTATAACAATTGGTATTAGAGCATCTTGGTTTCTTGGAACAAAGTTATAAGGACTTTAGTAGAAATATCACAAAATATATAAGAGGGAAGTGCCAAAGGTCAACAAGGACAACTTCAAAATATGGTGAAGCTGAATGAGACTTCATCTATCTAGGATTGGGAATTCTACCCTCGCCCTATTGGATAATGGCTACTTTACATCACCTAGATGACCTTTGGATATTGATAAATTAAGAGATAGACATGAGCATAATGTTACTATGATGGAGATTGTTGCCGCTCTATCAGATTTTGAATTTGAAGATGTCATGGATTGCCTAACTTCTAAGGAAATGTGGGATAAACTTGCTCAAGTTTATAGTGGTGATGATAATGTCAAGAGAGCCAGAGCTGAAAGTTTTAGAGAAAGATTTGATTATATGAAAATGAAAGAAGGAGAAAATATAGTGCAATATAGAAACTGAATAAAGGAGGTGGGTATGTGCAAGATCATGGTATGCCAAAAGGTGGTGATGTGAAGAAAACTTATTTTCACTCATCCAAAAGTGCACAAATAGATTTGTTGACTTTTTGGTAGGCCTTGGTGTCAGTACACCTGGCCAAACCAAAAGCCAAACCTGAAGGCATTATCAGATATCCGATAATATCAGATATATGATATTTTCCAGTGAATATAAATAATTGTACCCAGCCGCATTCAACATTTTTTCATTGCAAAAATGTGAACACAGCTAGGCTTTCGCATATTCGTTATGATATCCCCTATCCAATTTTTCCCAAATTGCTCGGGTAAGTGAAGCTTCTATTTTTTATTGTTTTAATTCTTTTTTGTTGTTTTTAAATATAAATATATAGTTTTTAATATAAAAATTAGGGTAGCAATGAGTTTTTGTATTGTTTTTTAAAATTCATTGTAATTATATATTTTTTTCATTGCTATTCGACATGGAATCAGAAAACCCTCCTAATGATCTTTCAAATAATCCAAAGCCACCTCCCAACAATCCCCCACCTCTAGAAGACGTACATGCCACAAACCCTCGTCATTTAGAAGATCTAATAGGAGATAATCTAAATGAACTTAGAGGATTTGAAACCGCATATGCCAATATCCCCACATTGTGCCCCATGTTTATGACATTTAACACAATAATTGAAATAATGGAGAAATTAACACAACAACATAATGCTGCACTTCTTTGGTGCAGTTCCATGCATGCCTAGTTTGACGATGGGCTTGATTATGATCAAGTCATGAACCTAAATATAAAAAAACATAACATAGCTAATATTTTTGTGGATCCTAAAACCAGTCTAAAAGTAGACCCTAAAAAAACCAAGTTGTCAATTAAATGGTGGACAAATAGTGCAATACGTGACAACTTTTGAGACCGTTGGTGGATGGTTTTTGATAGACCACCTCAAAAAAATTTGGATGTCCCAATTTATTTTCTTAGAAAATTGTATGTTGAATTTGTGCTTGGTCACAAGGTGGATTATTGGAGTATGAGATAGAACTAGGGTGTAGGTTTAGGTGCTCCGTAAGATAGGTCATCTTCACAACAGGTGAAATCCTGCACAAATGTCCCTCCTCTCAATATTTCACCACCTCCCACAGTGCAACATATAAACATTATTGTTGAGGCTAGCTCACAAACTATTTGAACCATTTGCATGTTGAGTGATTTGCTAGTTACACAAAGAACAACAGTATTGCCTCCTTGTCCTAATGCTTCTGGTGCTTCCATGAGCTCACATGTTTGTGTGGCCCACACTTACATTATATTCAAGAATATTTGCCTTGGTCCCCTAACTGATAGTGATACATATAGTTTCATCTACGATGGGGATGACTCTACACAACACACAACAGGCACTGAAGTAGCTCATGGAGATGTACATCAAGAGCCTACAGTGCCATGGACTCCCACTATTATAGTAAGGGTAAAATGTTCACTTTTTACATTATTTTTAAATTTTATTGTTCGTAGTTTTAGTAGAATTTCCTTATAATAATTTCCCGCTTATGTATTTTTATGTGTTACATTTATGTTTAGTTGATGACAAAGGAGGAGATGGCACAGGTGGAGGGGTCCACACTTTCAGCCATATCATTTGGTCTTGACTCTTCCATGGTACATATGTTTTAATGTACTCATTGGTTTCCTTTTAAATTATGATAATAATATATGTACATTGTTTTCTAATTTTTATGATCATCTTTTACATAATGATGTAGGTGTCACTAGTTGTCACCAGGGGGCAATGTGAGGTGGTGCAAGTCTCAGTTGTTGATAAAGGAAAAGTAATTAAATAATTTAGTTTATTTATGCATACATGTATACTTGTCAATTGTGCGTACTTATTTTTAATTTACATGGTTTATTTGACAGAGAGTGGCATGTGATGATGTTGTGAGACCTTATTGTCACGATAGAGTCACAGGCATATCCAGTCAAAGTGATAGCCCCATGGTATGTACATTTCTAAAGTTATTTGTGTGTATTTTTCTATCAAGTATATATAATATGGTCAAGTTATGATAATATGAAGTATCTATTTGACTTTTGTAGGTCACTCCTAGTTTGAGGGAGCTAGAAAGGAAAGGGTTTGTATCGCTGATGACTCAACCAACAATCCCTGAAGAAAGTTCAATAGAGGTAAGTTTTAATGTTAATTCAGTTATTTTGTAAACATATATTTTCTACCAAGTTTTTAACATTAAATAGTATAACTTGTAGATGAATGCCATGTTCATAAACATATACAAGTGGGAGTCATCATTGGTGGCACTATTCCTCCACTACCTAGGACATATATTAGGTCTCCTTCCCACGGGAGGAGATTGAGAGGTGAGGTATATGAGAGTTCAATTTTAGTTTAAATTTTATTTATTATTGTTGACTATGATTATGAATTTTAATCTAACTTGGGGTTTCACTTTTGTGTTTGAATGGAGGATCCATTAGTCTTATGAAATTTGGGTTTGAATGTCAATATTTGTTGTTAAAATTCTTATTTTGAGATGTCATATGACATATTTTGAGATGGCGTATGCCACATTGTATCTAGATATGTTGACATATAATCACAAGGACATAATTATTGTTCATTTTGATATATATATGAAACTTGATATTCTATCAAATTTGTTAATTGTGTGTTCATTTATTCATTGTTAGTATGTAAATATGCTTGTGTGTATGTACTCTTGTGTACAATTTAGGCCTTAAGTATATTCATGTATATTCAAGTACAATATTCATAACCTAAATTCATGTGTATGGGCTACGTGCATGAATTAAGTGAATTCATGTTGTATGCTTTATAATTATGTGCTACATGTATGCTTCATGACTTAAGAAAAATTATGTGTACACTTTATGTGCTACATGTGTTCACACATTTAATTCATCATTTGAGGTATATAAGGATATCTATTAAAGTGGTTTCAAGGTTTGTAGACTTACCTTTTACTCCCAATGGCTAAAACATCTTAAACTGGCCTAGTTACATAATCAAACACCCTTTTGGCCATATCAAAATATATTGATCTTTTGGACAAAATATATTGGTCTTATGTACAAAATATCAGCACTCTGTCTGTACTCCTGCAAATACACAAGGAATGCCTAAGAAACATGGTCTTGTAGCATCTCATGGATCATTGATACCTCTCAAGAGGTCTAAGTTATGAGGCTTGATATTTTTCTAGCCAATCATGCTTGGTAAAACTTTCAACTGACCCTCACTGCAGGTTTTGGCATCAAGTGAGACTGGCGTGCCAAATTCAAACAAATTTGAATCTCCTAGAATGAAGAGAGGTTATTGTAAGCCTCAAAAATGCCATCTTGTAGCATCTCATAGATCTTTGATACCTCTCATGGAGTTTGACTTATGAGCCTCAAAAGTTTGTTGCCCAATCATGCTTAGTGCACATTGGGGACACTTTGGTCCTACGTGGTTCGGAATGTTCTGCTGACTTAGTGGTCAAAATGGGGTTGTGCCTAGTGTTTAACCACCCAATTGGAGCTAATGGCACATTCCATTCAGTACCAGGATGAACATTTTGGAAGTAATCCATTGGTGCAACTTTCAACTAAACCTCACTACAAGTTTTGGCATCGAGCAAGACTGGCGTGCCAAATTCAAACAAATTTGAATATTCTAGAATGGAGAGAGGTTATTGTAGGCCTCATGAAAATAATCATGTAGCATCTCATGGATCTCTGATACCTCTCACAATGTCTGAGTTATGAGCCTCAAAAGTTTACTGCCCAATCGTGCTTAGTGCACCATAGGGACACATTGGTCCGGCGTGGTCTAAATGTTCTACTAACTCAGTGGTTGAAATGGCATTGTGCCTAGTGTTTACCCACCCAACTGGAGCTAATGACATAGTCCATTCAATGCCAGGAAGAATGGTTTGGAAGTAATTCATTGGTGCAACTTTAAACTGACCCTCACTGCAAGTTTTGGCATCAAGTGAGACTGACGTGCCAAATTCAAACAAATTTGAATCTCCCAGAATGGAGAGAGGTTATTGTATACCTTAGAAATTTCATCTTATAGCATCTCACAGATCTTTGATACCTCTCACGGGGTTTGAGTTACGAACCTTGAAAGTTCACTGCCCAATCATGCTTAGTGCACCTTGGGAACACTTTGGTCTGGCGTGGCCCGAAACGTTCTGCTGACTTTGTGATCAAAATGGGGTTGTTCCTAGCATTTACCCACCCAATTGGAGCTAACAACACATTCCATTTGGTGCTAGGATGAACGGTTTGGAAGTAATCTATTGGTGCAACTTTCAACTAACCCTCACTGCAAGTTTTGGCATCGAGCGAGACTGGCATGCCAAAAATCAAACAAATTTCAATCTCCTAGAATGGAGAGAGGTTATTGTAGGCCTTAGAAACATTGTCCTATAGCATCTCATGGATCTCTAATACTTCTCACAAGGTCTGAGTTATGAGGCTCCAAATTTGATGAAGGTTGCTCCGCTTAATACCACAAAGAGATAACAGAAATAGAGAAACAACAACAATAATATGCAAGAATAGAAAATTGGCTTCTTATTATCTCCACAAATGTGGAATTACAAATTTTTAGGATTAAAATATGCAAAGCCACATGGGCATTCCTTTACAATATTCTATAGGACAAAGCCTCGAATCAATACCCAGATCTACTACCTAGAACTACCCTAGACAACACTACGGGCCTTCTTTATATAGGCAATTTCCACCGCCTGAGAAGATTCCAAAAATTTAGCCCTTAGGGCCAACCAAACTTAGAATTATTTTATTTTACAATTTATTACATCAAAGTCAGCTCAAATTGAGTTTTGAAACCTGAACAGAAATTTTGAAGGAAAATTATTTTTTGCCATTTCAGGTGGCCCGAATTCTGGAGACCATAAGTCATCACCAGTTGACCCGATTGACTATTCTAACCCCATTTTAGAAATTCCACAAAGTGTTCTATAGGCTTGAATGATGCATGGCACTGGTCACCCAATTTTTTGACCTCATCCAGGGTGTCTAAAGCCTTCAAAAGTGAGTTGAAAGTTTCTGTACCCTGCTGCCAATACCAAAAATCTTCAATATTTTCAAAACTAGACCTGATCTAGCCATGAAACTTTGCTAGTAGACTGATATGACTGAGATGAACCTCCACATGTAAAATTAGAACATTCTGAGATCGTAAGACCAACTTACTAAAAATAGCAAGTTTCCATAAATAACAGCTCTACACAAGATAGCCCTTATTGAATACAAAAATAGAAATATTTTTTTGGGTGATGTAAGATTGCTCTTACACCCAGGATGCTCTTGCATCAGACACCTGAGGTAATTTGAGAAGTGACCCTATCACGACTCATGTGTGTAGAGGAAAACCAAGACGGTTAACCTCCTCCTTTGTTAGCCATGATGAATCTTCAACAGGTCTTCCTTTCCATTTGACCAAATACTCTTCATATGTCTTGTTCCTTGTGCTTCTGTCAACATGACTATCCAGTATGTCTTCAGTCTCCTTGATATCTAAACCGGTTGCTGGAATACTCCACTATGCTACTGCAACCTCATCTTCAACACCTCCTTCATGATACTCTGTCAAATCTACAATGTTAAACACTAGTGAAATATTCAGCTCACTAGGCAAGTCTACCTCATATGCATTTCCTAAATCATGCTTCTTCACTATCTTACATGGCCCAAACTTCTTCATTTTCAACTTGTTATATGTACCAACTGAAAATCACTCCTTCCACAAATGAACCATGACTTCATCTCCAACCTGAAATTCCTTATGCCTCCTTTTCTCATCCGCCTTAGCCTTATACTACGCATTCATCTTGGTAAGATGCTTTTTCACCTCCTTATGGATGATCTTCAAGTGCTCTGCAAAATCCTCAGCTTCAGCACTACTTATTTCTCCTTTATCTATCTTTCTCAATTCAGATGCATTTCTTGGACTACTTCCATATACAATCTGGAATGGTGATTTACCAGTGCTCCTGTTGACAAAATTATTGTATTCAAATTATGCCTATGGTAAAATCAAATCCCATCCTGTTGGCTTATCTCCAACCAAACATCTCAGTAGATTTCTCAAACTTCTATTCACCACCTCTGTCTGTCCATCAGTCTGTGGATGATGTGATGAACTAAACTTCAAATCTATCTTCAACTTCTTCCATAATATATGCAAGAAATATCCAACAAACTTAGTGTCTCTATCTGAAACTATGGTCTTTGGCAAACCATGTAGTCTCACTACTTCTCTGAAAATCAATTTTGCTACATGAACAACATTATTAGTCTTTTTGTAGGGAATGAAATGTGCCATCTTCAAAAATCTATCAACTAATACAAAAATTGAATCATGTCCCCACTATGTCCTCGGTAAATCAAGAATAAAGTCCATATTGATAACCTCCCAAGGCTTCTCTAGTATAGGTAATGGTTGATATAACCCTGTATTCTACTTCACTCCCTTCGCCATCTAACATACTCTGCAACTCTGTACAAACTTCTTCACATCTTGTTGCAACTGTGGCCAATAATAATTTTCACTAACCAAAGCAAGGGTTTTATCACGACCAAAATGTCCAGCCAATCCTCCACTATGCTTCTCTTTGATGAGATTCTCCCTCATAGAACTTCTTGGAATGCACAACTAACTCCCTCTGAATAGCATATCATCCTGGATGATAAAATCTAGCCACTTCATCCTATCTAGAGTAACAAGTTCTTTACAAGCTTTCCAAGCTCTACCAAAATCAGGATCCTTTGGATACAAATTTTTGAGTTCCTTGAACCCAACCACCTCAATCTACATCTCTGTCAGCAATAGTTGCCTTCTACTAAGAGCATTTGCAACCCTGTTAGACTTTCCTTTTCTATGTTTCAAAACAATTGTATAACTCTACAAAAACTCAACCCATTTCAAATACCTCTGACTCAACTTTCCTTGACTATTCAAATATTGCAAAGCTTGATGATCAGTATATAAGACAAACTCTTTCGAAAGCTGATAATGTTTCCACTTCTTTAATGCCTAAACTATAGCATAAAATTCCTAATCATAAACAGAATACTTCCTATTGACATCATTTAATACCACTTGATGAAGGGTGCTCCCCTTAATACCACAAACACATAACATAAATAGAGAAACAACAACAATAATATGCAATAACATAAAATTGGCTTCTTATTATCTCCACAAATGTGGAATTACAAACTTTCAAAATTACAATATGCAAAGCCACATGGGCATTCCCTTAGAATATTCTGTAGGACAAAGTCTCAAATCAATACCCAGATCTACTACCCAGAACTGCCCTAGACAACACTACGGGCTTTCTTTATATAGGCAATTTCCACCGCAAGAGAAGGTTCTAGAAATTTAGCCCTAAGGGCCGAAAAAATTTAGAATTATTTTATTTTACAATTTATTACATCAAAGTCGGTTCAAATTGAGTTTTGAAACTTGAACAAAAATTTTGAAGGAAAATTATTTTCTGCCATTTTAGGTGGCCCGACTTTCGGAGACCATAAGTCATCACCAGTTGACCCGATTGACTATTATAACCCCATTTCAAAAATGCCACGAAGTGCTCTACAGGCTTGATCGGTGCAATGCTCTTGTCACCCAATTTTTAACCTCATCTAGAGCCTCTAAAGCCTTCAAAACTGAGTTCAAAGTTTCTGTACCGTGCTGCCAATACCGGAAATCTTCAATATCTTCAAAACTAGACCTGATCTAGCCATGAAACTTTGCTGGCAGGCTGATATGACTGAAATGAACCTGCATATGTCAAATTAGAACATTTCAAGATCATAAGACCAACTTACTAAAAATAGAAAGTTTCCATAAATAGCAGCTTTGCACAAGATCGCCCTTATTGAATACAAAAATAGAAATATTTTTTTGGGTGATGCAAGATTGGTCTTACACCCAGTATGCTCCTGCATCATACACCCAGGGTAATTTGAGAAGTGACCCTATCATGACAGAGATGTGCAGAGGAAAACCAAGATGGTTAACCTCCTCCTTTGTTAGCCATGATGAATTTTCAACAGGTCATCCTTTCCATTTGACCAAATACTCTTCATATGTCATGTTCCTTGTGCTTCTGCCAACACGACTGTCTAGTATGTCTTCAATCTCCTTGATATCTAAACTAGTTGCTGGAATATTCCACTGTGCTGCTGCAACCTCATCTTCAACACCTCCTTCATGATACTCTGTCAAATCTGAAATGTTAAACACTAGTGAAATATTCAACTCACTAGGCAAGTCTACCTCATATGCATTTCCTGAATCATGCTTCTTCAATATCTTACATGGCCCAAACTTCTTCATTTTCAACTTGTTATATGTACCAACCGGATATCGCTCCTTCCGCAAATGAACCAAGACTTCATCTCCAACTTGAAATTCCTTATGCCTCTTTTTCTCATCTACCTTAGCCTTATACTACACATTCATCTTGGTAATATGCTTCCTCACCTCCTCATGGATGTTCTTCAAGTGCTCTGTAAAATCCTCAGCTTCAGCACTACTTATTTCTTCTTTATCTATCTTTCTCAATTCAGATGCATTTCTTGGACTACTTCCATATACAATCTGGAATGGTGATTTACCAGTGCTTCTATTGATAGAATTATTGTATGCAAATTATGCCTGTGGTAAAATCAAATCCCATCCTATTGGCTTATCTCCAACCAAACATCTCAGTAGATTTTCCAAACTTCTATTCACCACCTCTATCTCTCCATCAGTCTGTGGATGATGTGATGAACTGAACTTCAAATTTGTCTTCAACTTCTTCCATAATGTACGCCAGAAATATCCAACAAACTTAGTGTCTCTATCTGAAACTATGGTCTTTGGCAAACCATGTAGTCTCACTACTTCTCTGAAAAACAATTCTGCTACATGAATAGCATCATTAGTCTTTTTGCAGGGAATGAAATGTGCCATCTTCAAAAATCTATCAACTACTACAAAAATTAAATTCTGTTCCCGCCTTGTCCTCGGTAAACCAAGAACAAAGTCCATACTGATAACCTCCCAAGGCTTCTCTAGTATAGGTAATGGCTGATATAACCCTATATTCTACTTCACTCCCTTCGCCATCTGACATACTCTGCAACTCTATACAAACTTCTTCACATCTTGCTGTAACTGTGGCCAATAATAATTTTCACTAACCAAAGCAAGGGTTTTATCATGACCAAAATGTCCAGTGAATCCTCTACTATGCTTCCCTTTGATGAGCTTTTCCCTCAAAGAACTTCTTGGAATGCACAACTAACTCCCTCTGAATAGCATATCATCCTGGATGATAAAATCCAGCCAGTTCGTCCTATCTAGAGTAATAGGTTCTTTATAAGCTTTCCAAGCTTCACCAAAATTAGGATCTTTTAGATACAAATTCTTGAGTTCCTTGAACCCAACCACGTCAATCTATATCTCTGTTAGCAATAGTTGCCTTCTACTAAGAGCATCTGCAACTTTGTTAGACTTTCCACTTCTGTGTTTCAAAACAAATGTATAACTCTACAAAAACTCAACCCATTTCAAATGCCTTTGATTCAACTTTCTTTGACTATTGAAATATTGCAAAGCTTGATCATCAGTATACAAGACAAAATCTTTAGGAAGTAGATAATGTCTCCACTTATTTAATGCCTGAACTGTAGCATAAAATTCTTGATTATAAATAGAATACTTCCTCTTGGCATCATTTAATACCACATGATGAAGGGTGTTCCCCTTAATACCACAAACACATAACTGAAATAGAGAAACAACAACAATAATATGAAAGAATAGAAAATTGGCTTCTTATTATCTCCAGAAATGTGGAATTACAAACTTTTAGAATTACAATATGCAAAGCCACATGAGCATTCCCTTACAATATTCTGTAGGACAAAGTCTTGAATCAATACCCAGATCTACTACCCAGAACTGTCCTAGACAACACTATGGGCCTTCTTTATATAAGCACTTTCCACCGCCTGAGAAGGTTCCAAAAATTTAGCCCTAAGGGCCGACCAAACTTAGAATTATTTTATTTTACAATTTATTACATCAAAATCGGCTCAAATTAATTTTTGAAACCTGAACATAAATTTTGAAGGAAAATTATTTTCTGCCATTTCAGGTGGCCTGACTTTCGGAGACCATAAGTCATCACTAGTTGACCCGATTGACTATTATAACCCCATTTCAGAAATGCCACGAAGTGCTCTATAGGCTTAACTTACGCAATGGTCTTGCCACCCATTTTTTTGACCTCATCCAGGGCCTCTAAAGCCTTCAAAACTAAGTTCAAAGTTTTTTTTACCCTGCTGCCAATGCCGAAAATCTTCAATATCTTAAAAACTAGACCTGATCTAGCCATGAAACTTTGCTGGCAAGCTGATATGACTAAGATGAACCTCCATATGTAAAATTAGAACATTCTAAGATCTTAACACCAACTTACTAAAAATAGCAAGTTTCCACAAATAGCAGCTCTGCACAAGATAGCCCTTATTGAATACAAAAATAGAAATATTTTTTTGGGTGATGCAAGATTGCTCTTACACCCAGGATGCTCCTGCATCAGACACCCAGGGTAATTTGAGAAGTGACCCTGTCACGACTCAAGTGTGCAAAGGAAAACCAAGATAGTTAACCTCCTCCTTTGTTAGCCATGATGAATTTTTAATAGGTCATCCTTTCCATTTGACCAAATACTCTTCATATGTCTTGTTCCTTGTGCTTCTACCAACACGACTGTCCAGTATGTCTTCAATCTCCTTGATATCTGAATTAGTTGTTGGTATACTCCACTATGCTGCTGCAACATCATCTTCAACACCTCCTTCATGATACTCTTTCAAATCTAAAATGTTAAACACTAGTGAAATATTCAGCTCACTAGGAAAGTCTACTTCATATGCATTTCTTGAATCATGCTTCTTCAGTATCTTACATGGCCTAAACTTCTTCATTTTCAACTTTTTATATGTACCAACTGGAAATTGCTCTTTCCACAAATGAATCATGACTTCATCTCGAACCTGAAATTCCTAATGCCTCCTTTTCTCATCTACCTTAGCCTTATACTATGCATTCATCTTGGTAATATGCTTCCTCACCTCCTCGTGGATGTTCTTCAAGTGCTCTGCAAAATTCTCAGCTTCAGCACTCCTTATTTTTCCTTTATCTATCTTTCTCAATTCAGATGCATTTCTTGGACTACTTCCATATACAATCTGGAATGGTGATTTACCAGATCTCCTATTGATAGAATTATTGTATGCAAATTCTACCTGTGGTAAAATAAAATCCTATCCTATTGGCTTATCTCCAACCAAACATCTCAGTAGATTTCACAAACCTCTGTTTGTCCATCAATCTGTGGATGATGTGATGAACTGAATTTCAAATCTGTCTTCAACTTCTTCCACAATGTACGCTAGAAATATCCAACAAACTTAGTGTCTCTATCTGAAACTATGGTCTTTGGCAAACCATGTAGTCTCACTACTTCTCTGAAAAAGAATTCTGCTACATGAACAACATCATTAGTCTTTTTGCAGGGAATGAAATGTGCCATCTTCAAAAATCTATCAAATACTACAAAAATTGAATCATGTCCCCGCTGTGTCCTCGGTAAACTAAGAAGAAAGTTCATACTGATAACCTCCCAAGGCTTCTCTAGTATAGGTAATAGCTGATATAACCCTGTATTCTACTTCACTCCCTTCGCCATCTAACATACTCTGCAACTCTGTACAAACTTCATCACATCTTGCTGTAACTATGGCCAATAATAATTTTCACTAACCAAAGCAAGGGTTTTATCATGACCAAAATGTCTAGCCAATCCTCCACTATACTTCTCTTTGATGAGATTCTAACTTATAAAACTTTTTCTAATGCACAACTGACTCCCTCTAAATAGAATATCATCCTAGATGATAAAATCCAGCCGCTTCGTCCTATCTAGAGTAACAGGTTCTTTACAAGCTTTCCAAGCTCCACCAAAATCAAGATTTTTTGGATACAAATTCTTGAGTTCTTTGAACCCAACCACCTCAATCTGCATCTTTGTCAGCAATAGTTTCCTTCTGCTAAGAGCATCTACAACCCTATTAGACTTTCCACTTCTATGTTTCAAAACAAATATATAACTCTACAAAAACTCAACCCACTTCAAATGCCTCTAATTCAATTTTCCTTGACAATTAAAATATTGCAAAGCTTGATGATCAGTATACAAGACAAACTCTTTAGGAAGCAGATAATGTCTCCACTTCTTTAATGCCTGAACTATAGCATAAAATTCTTTATCATAAATAGAATAATTCCTCTTGGCATCATTTAATACCACTTGAGGAAGGGTGCTCCCCTTAATACCACAAACACATAATAGAAATAGAGAAACAACAACAATAATATGCAAGAACAAAAAATTGGCTTCTTATTATCTCCACAAATGTGGAATTACAAACTTTCAAAATTACAATATGCAAAGCCACATGGGCATTCCCTTACAATATTCTGTAGGACAAAGTCTTGAATCAATACCTAGATCTACTACCCAGAACTGCCCTAGACAACACTACGGGCCTTCTTTATATAGGCAATTTTCACCACCCGAGAAGTTTTCAGAAATTTAGCCCTAAGTGTAGACCAAACTTAGAATTATTTTATTTTATAATTTATTACGTCAAAGTCAGCTCAAATTGAGTTTTGAAACCCGAACAAAAATTTTGAAGGAAAATTATTTTCCACCATTTCAGGTGGCCTAACTTTCGGAGACCATAAGTCATCACCAGTTGACCTGATTGACTATTATAACCCCATTTTGAAAATGCCACGAAGCGCTCTATAGGCTTGACTTGTGCAATGTGCTTGTCACCCAATTTTTTGACCTTATCTGGAGCCTCTAAAGCCTTCAAAACTGAGTTCAAAGTTTCTGTACCCTGCTGCCAATACTAAAAATCTTCAATATCTTAAAAACTAGACCTGATCTAGCCATGAAACTTTGCTGGCAGGCTGATATGACTGAGATGAGCCTCCATATGTAAAATTAGAACATTTCAAGATCGTAAGACCAAATTACTAAAAATAGCAAGTTTCCATAAATAGCAGCTCTGCACAAGATAGCCGTTATTGAATACAAAAATAAAAATATTTTGTTGGGTGACGCAAGATTGCTCGTACACATAGGATGCTCTTGCATCAGACACCCGAGGTAATTTGAGAAGTGACCCTATCATGACACAGGTGTGCGGAGGAAAGCCAAGAGGGTTAACCTCCTCCTTTGTTAGCCATGATGAATCTTCAACAGGTCATCCTTTCTATTTCACCAGATACTCTTCATATGTCCCGTTCCTTGTGTTTCTGCCAACACGACTATCCAGTATATCTTCAATCTCCTTGATATCTAAACTGGTTGCTAGAATACTCCACTGTGTTGCTACAACATCATCTTCAACACCTCCTTCATGATACTCTGTCAAATCTAAAATGTTAAACACTGGTGAAATATTCAGCTCACTAGGCAAGTCTACCTCATATGCATTTTTTGAATCATGCTTCTTTAGTATCTTACATGGCCCAATCTTCTTCATTTTCAACTTGTTATATGTACCAACCAGAAATCGCTCCTTGTGCAAATGAACCATGACTTCATCTCCAACCTGAAATTCATTATGCCTCCTTTTCTCATCTGCCTTAGCCTTATACTGTGCATTCATCTTGGTAATATGCTTCCTCACCTCATGGATGTTCTTCAAGTGCTCTGCAAAATTCTCAGCTTCGGCACTACTTATTTCTCCTTTATCTATCTTTATCAATTCAGATACATTTCTTGGACTACTTCCATATACAATGTGGAATGGTGATTTACCAGTGCTCTTGTTGACAGAATTATTGTATGCAAATTCTGCCTGTGGTAAAATTAAATCCCATCCTGTTGGCTTATCTCCAACCAAACATCTCAGCAAATTTTCCAAAATTCTATTCACCATCTCTATTTTTCCATCAGTCTATGTATGATGTGATGAACTGAACTTCAAATCTATCTTCAACTTCTTCCACAATGTACGCTACAAATATCCAACAAACTTAGTGTCTTTATCTGAAACTATGGTCTTTGACAAACCATGTAGTCTCACTACTTCTTTGAAAAACAATTCTGCTACATGAACAACATCATTAGTCTTTTTGCAGGGAATGAAATGTGCCATCTTCAAAAATCTATCAACTACTACAAAAATTGAATCATGTCCCCGCTGTGTCCTCGGTAAACTAAGAACAAAGTCCATACTGATAACCTCCCAAGGCTTCTTTGGTATAGGTAATGGCTGATATAACCTTGTATTCTACTTCACTCCCTTCACCATCTGACATACTCTGCAACTCTATACAAACTTCTTCACATCTTGCTGTAACTGTGGCCATTAATAATTTTCACTAACCAAAGCAAGGGTTTTATCATGACCAAAATGTCCAGCCAATCCTCTACTATGCTTCTCTTTGATGAGATTCTCCCTCATAGAACTTCTTGGAATACACAACTGACTCCCTCTGAATAGCATATCATCCTGGATGATAAAATCCAGCCACTTCATCCTATCTAGAGTAACAAGTTCTTACAAGCTTTCCAAGCTCCACCAAAATCAGGATCCTCTGGATACAAATTCTTGAGTTCCTTGAACCCAACCACCTAAATTTGCATCTCTGTCAGCAATAGTTGCCTTCTACTAAGAGCATCTGCAACCTTGTTAGACTTTCCACTTCTGTGTTTCAATACAAATATATAACTCTGCAAAAACTCAACCCATTTCGAATGCCTCTGATTCAACTTTCCTTGACTATTCAAATATTGAAAAACTTGATGATCATTATATAAGACAAACTCTTTAGGAAGCAGATAATGTCTCCACTTCTTTAATGCCTGAACTATAGCATAAAATTCTTGATCATAAACAAAATACTTCCTCTTGGCATCATTTAACTTCCCACTAAAATAAGAAATAGATTTACCTTCTTGGCTCATAACAGCTCCTATTACAGTATCACTAGCATCACAATCTACTTGAAACACCTTATTAAAATTTGGAAGTGCTAAAATAAGTTGTTCTGTAACTTTTTTTTTCAACAATTGAAAACTCTTTTCTGCCCCATTAGTCCACTTAAACTATTTTCTATCCCCTCTCATTGTTTCAGTCAAGGGTCCACAAATACTGCTGAAATTTCTAATAAACTTTATGTAAAAGCTAGCTAGACCATGAAAAGATCTTACCTTGGTAGCACTCCTTGGAGTAGGTCATTCAAGGATAATCTGTACCTTCTTTGGGTCCATTTTTAGACCTTCTACTGAAACTACAAATCCTAAATACACTAACTCTTTTTTCACAAAACTGCACTTCATTAAATTAATCAACAATTTCTCATCTCTTAGCTTCTGAAACACCATACGAATATGCATCATATGTTCCTCCAATGTCTTGCTAAAGATCAAAATATCATTTAAGTAAACAATGACAAACTTTTCTAGAAATTCTTTCAAAACCTCGTTCATGAGCCACATGAAAGTGCTCAGTGCATTGGTTAGCCCAAAAGACATGACTAACCACTCATATAGTCTTTCCTTTGTCTTGAAGGCAGTCTTCCATTCATCTCCTTCTCTGATCTGAATCTGGTGATATCCACTCTTCAGATACATCTTTGAGAAATACACAGCTCCACTCAAACAGTCCATAATATCATCCATTCGTGGCAATGGAAACTTATACTTGATTGTGATCTTATTTATTGCTCTGGAATTTGTACACATCCTCCATTCTCCATTCTTCTTTGGTGCTAATACTACTGGTACAGTGCATGGACTCAAGCTCTCCCGAATCAATCCCTTTTCTAACAACTCAAGTACTTGTCTGTTCAACTCTTCACTTTTTGCTAGTCTCATTCTGTGTGCTACCTTGTTTGGAAAACTAGCTCCTAGAATCAAATCTATTTGATGATTGATCTTCCTTACAGGTGGTAATCCATCAAGTACATTATTAGATACAATATCCTGAAACTCATTCAACCAATCTGCAACCTTTATAGGTACATCCTCTACTTCTTCTTTACTAGCTTTTGGAATTAAAGCAAAACACACATGCTCATGCCTCATACCATCTAGGAATTTTCTTCCATCAACAAATGTTATTCTTGCATTACCACATACCTTTTCTTCGATCTCCTTCAATGGCTTTAGCTTATGTCACACTCCATCCTTTGTCAGGGAATAGGTATTCACATGACCATCATGTACAACACATCTGTCAAACTGCAACGGTCTACCCAACAACATATGACATGCATCCATAGATATTATATCACATAGTACCTCATCTTGGTACCCGCTGATCTTGAACTTTACTAGGCACTGTTCATTGACCATGACCTTGTGGTCATCCTACACTCATGCAATTTGATATGGATGTGGGTGTTTCTATCTCTTAAGCTTCAACTTTATCACCATCTCTTTTGACACCAAATTGTCAATGCTTCCACTATCGATAATTACATCACAACATTTACCCTCACACTTGCATCTAGTACGAAACAAGCTCCTCCTTTGTTCAGGTTCTTTCTCACCACTCAGCAAGACTCTTCTGTTAATTAGCATTTCTCTTCTTTTAGCATCTTCAGAATTTGATGATCTGACATCTTCATCTACATGTGCAACTCTGGCCTGGCCTTCATTTCTCCTATCTATTCTGCCTTGGCACTGAGGACATTCAAATGCCCTATGAACTTCTTCTCCATAGTGAAAACATGTTCTACGGAAGCCTTCTCTTCCTGAACCTTATCTTCTTCCTCTTCCTCTCTGATCTCTATTATTCTGATCTTGGAAATGATCAAAATTGTTTCCTCTCTGATTATGGCTGCTACTGGCCTCATCCTTCTTTTTTGAATCTTCATTTCGGCCACCATATGACCTTCCACCACAACCTCTTTCATTTTTTTTGCTCTCAAACTTCTTGTTCATCTTTTCCTCTATTTTTAGGGAAAACTAGTATGCCTCCTAAATACTATTCATTCGAACCAGATTCAAGTCCTCCTAAATGCTTGACCTTATACCATTAAGGTATCGGGCAACTTTCTCCTTATCATCTTTTGCATGACCTGTTCTAATGAGGAGTCGATAGAACTCTTCTGTATACTCCTGAACAGATCTTCCTGCTTGCTTCAAACTTTGCATTTTCTTTAGTAGGTCAAGCTCATAATCAACAAGAATGAACTGTCACTTCAATTTATCCACCATCTGATCCCATCTTGTGATTTATCTTTCCCTCTTCTATTTCACTCCAATTGAATTTCTTGCCACCAGATCTTTGTGTAACCTTTCAGTCTGGCCTTCAAAAATTTGACCCTATTAGGATCCTCAATATCTTCATACTCAAAATATTCCTCACATTCATTGATCCAGTCAATCAATACCTCTGGGTTAAGATTTCTAGAAAATATAGGAACCTCAATCTTAGGTCTTTTCCCAATCTTGGAAATCACCTGAAAAAGTTGTTCTTCCTCCTGGTTCACAATTTCGGCTTCTCCTTCTTGATATTCTTCTTCGGCTTCATCCTCGCTTTCATCTTTGACATTAAGATCCATTCCTCTATGAATCTCTTCTTGCAATGCTCACACTTGTCTCTGTAGCTCTCTAACCTCAGGCATCACAACACCAGCTCTTCCGCCATGTTCTCTTCATGGAGACATTTTCGCGATGCGCATTGAAACCCTAACCACTGTCCTGGTCTAAACTGTCTCATAGTCAGTGATCTATTTACACACTCAAGAACTCCTGCTCTGATACCACTTGATGAAGGGTGCTCCCCTTAATACCACAAACACATAACAAAAATAGAGAAACAACAACAATAGTATGCAAGAACAGAAAATTGGCTTCTTATTATCTCCACAAATGTGGAATTACAAACTTTCAGAATTACAATATGCAAAGCCACATGGGCATTCCCTTACAATATTTTGTAGGATAAAGCCTTGAATCAATACCCAGATCTACTACCCAGAACTACCCTAGACAACACTATGGGCCTTCTTTATATAGGCGATTTCCACCGCCCAAGAAGGTTCCAAAAATTTAGCCCTAAGGGCCGACCAAACTTAGAATTATTTTATTTTACAATTTATTACATCAAATTCAGCTCAAATTGAGTTTTGAAACTCGAACATAAATTTTGAAGGAAAATTATTTTCCACCATTTCAGGTGGTCTGACTTCCAGTGACCATAAGTCATCACCAGTTGACCCAATTGACTATTATAACCCCATTTCAGAAATGCCCATCACCCAATCTTTCGACCTCATCCAGGACCTCTAAAGCCTTCAAAACTAAGTTCAAAGTTTCTGTACCCTACGGCCAATATCAAAAATCTTTAGTATCTTCAAAAATAGACCTAATCTAGCCATGAAACTTTGCTGGTAGGCTGATATGACTGAGATGAACCTCCACATGTAAAATTAGAACATTCTGAGATCATAAGACCAACTTACTAAAAATAGCAAGTTTCCATAAATAGTAGCTCTGCACAAGATAGCCCTTATTGACTACAAAAATAGAAATATTTTTTTGGGTGATGCAAGATTGCTCTTACCCCCAGGATGATCCTGCATCAAAATTTCACTGCCCAATCGTGCTTAGTGCACCTTGAGGACACTTTGGTCTGGCATGGTCTGAAACATTCTACTGACTGAGTGGTTGAATTGGGGTTGTGCCTAGCATTTACCTGCCCAAACAAAAATAATGGTGGAGTCCATTTGGTGCTAGGATGAATGGTTTTGAAGTAATCTACTAGTGCAACTTTCAACTAACCCTCACTGTAAGTTTTGGCATCGAGCGAGACTGGCATGCCAAATTCAAACAAATTTGAATCTCCTAGAATGGAGAGAGTTTATTGTAGGCCTCAAAAAATCCATCTTGTAGCATCTCATGGATCTCCAATACCTCTCACAGGGTTTGAGTTATGAACCTTGAAAGTTTGCTGCCCAATCGTGCTTAGTGCACCTTCAGGATACTTTGGTCCGGCATGGTCTGGAATGTTTTGCTGACTCATTGGTCAAAATAGGGTTGTTCATAGTGTTTACCCACCCAACTGGAGTTAATGGCATAGTCCATTTGGTACTGGGATGAATAGTTTGGAAGTATTCCATTGGTGCAACTTTCAACTGACCCTCACTGCAAGTTTTGGCATCGAGTCAGACTAGCGTGCTAAATTCAAACAAATTTGAATCTCCCAGAATGGAGAGATTTTATTGTAGGCCTCAAAAATTTTATTTTGTAGCATCTCAAAAATCTCTAATACCTCTCATAGGGTCCGAGTTATGAGGCTCAAAAGCTCACTGCCCAATCATGCTTAGTGCACCTTGGGGACACTTTGGTCTCGCGTGGTTCGGAATGTTCTACTGATTTAGCAGTCAAAACAGGGTTATTCCCTGTGTTTAATTTTCCAACTAGAGGTAATGGCATAGTTCATTTAGTTCCAGGATGAATGGTTTGGAAGTAATCCATTGGTGCAACTTTCAACTGACCCTCGGTGCAAGTTTTGGCATCGAGCGAGACTAGCGTGCCAAATTCAAAAAATTTTAAATCTCCCATAATGGAGAGAGGTTATTGTAGGACTTAGAAACACCATCCTATAGCATCTCATCAATTTTTGATACCTCTCATAGGGTCCAAGTTACAATCCTTGAAAGTTCACTTCCCAATCATGCATAGTGCACCTTGGAGACACTTTGGTCTGGCATGGTCTGAAACATTCTGCTAAATAGAATTGTAATATTGAGCTTTCAACTCATTTTCGGGCTGCAATGTATAGTTCTCTATAAATTCAACAACTAATATAATAGTACCAATTAGGAAAGTGTCCTTACACATCCTGAATTGTTGATCCAACCACTGAGACCTGTGACTATGCCTTGCATACTTGTAAAAAAGATTCTTCCTAAAATCTGAAATAAAATTAGCTACCTTGCATTCTTTAGTAACCAACTCACATCTAGAGCCTTCACCTCCACTTTTTAATGTATATTTAATGGTTTCATATACCTTTTGTGGACAACTATCTTTCCAAAATCGTGTTCGCAACCCTCATGAAAATATTCAACAAACTTCACTAGCCCACCACACTTTGAGCACTTGTCATTTAAGCAATCTTCTCTATAAAATAAAAATCCATCATCTCTAGCACATAAAAAATGATCTAGAAAGTCTCTTGATGATTTTATAAGAGCACTTGCACCACACTCCTCCAACATTTCACTACTATGCAAAGTAGAATGAATGGATCGAGAAAATCACCCAACAAAAAGATGAAATACCTTTGCTAATAGAGAAAATCAACCCCCAAAAAGATGAAATACCCTTGGTAATTGAGAAAAAAAACCCCCAAAAAAGATGAAATATCTTTGATAATAGAGAAAGTCACCCCAAAAACTAGTTTTTTGTCTTCTAATTGCAACTCAAATCTCGTAATTCAGGAAAAACATGTGACTCTCTAGAGGGACTGAGAGAATCTTGTTTTTTTTAATACCACTAAAAAGAATCAAATATCTTATATTATCATATATCTGATATCTTACTCTTTCTCACTCTCACTCTCCTCTCTCCTCTCTTTATCTCCTCTCTCTCTCTCACCTAGAGAGAGAGAGAGATCTCACTCACCTTTCTCTCTCCTCTCTTTCTCTCCCCTCTCTTATATTTCTCTCTCTCACCTAGAGAGAGAGTGAGTGAGTGAGAGAGATGAGAGAGATAAAGGATAGAGAGAGAGAGACCCCTATGAAGTCCTCATGAGGACTTCCTAGGGGTCTTAATGTGTGATAAGGCATACTAGGACCCCTAGGAAGTTGTCATGACCCCTTTCAACACAATAAAATGCTCAAGTGTGTCTTAAGGGGTTGTAGGACCCCTTATGATACACTTGAGGGTTCTAAAGTCTTGAAAGGGGTGATGAGGACTTCCTAGGCATCCTAACATGTCATAAGGCATACTAGGAACCCTAGGAAGTCTTCATGAACCCTTTCAACATATTCAAATGCTAAAGTGTGTCCTAAAGAGTTGTAGGACACCTTAGGAGACACTTAAGGGTTCTAATGTGTCAAATGGGGTCATGAGGGCTTCCTAGGGGTCCTAACATGTGATAAGACATACTAGGAACCCTAGGAAGTCTTCATGACCCTTTTCGACACATTTCAATGCTCAAATGTGTCTTAAGGGGTCGTAGGACCCTATGGCACACATTTGAGGGTTCTAATATGTCGAATGGGGTCATGAGGACTTCCTAGGTGTCTTAACATGTGATAAGGCATACTAGGACCCCTAAGAAGTCCTCATGATTGATTTTGACATATTTCAATGCTCAAGTGTGTCCTAAAGAGTCGTAGGACCCCTTAGGACACATGTGAGTGTTCAAATATGTTGAAAGGGGTAACGGGGACTTCCTAGGTGTCGTAACATATGATAAGGCATACTAGGACCCCTAGGAAGTCCTCATGACCCCTTTCTACACATTTGAAAGCTCAAGTGTGTCCTAAGGGGTCATACAACCCCTTAGGACACACTTGAGGGTTCTAATGTGTCAAATGGGGTCATGAGGACTTCCTACTGGTCCTAATGCATGATAAAGTGTACTAGGACCCCTAGGAAGTCCTCATGACCCTTTTTGACACATTTGAATGGTCAAGTGTGTCTTAAGGGGTCGTAGGACCCCGTACAGTAGACTTGAGTGTTCTAATGTGTTGAATGGGGTCATGAGGATTTCATAGGGGTCCTAACACATGAAAATGCATACTAGGACCCCTAGGAAGTCCTCATGACCCCTTTCAACACATTGGAATGCTCAAGTGTGTCCTAAGGGGTCGTAGGACCCCTTAGAATAGACTTGAGGGTTCTAATGTGTTGAAAGGGGTCATGGGGACTTCCTAGGGGTCCTAACACATGATAAGGCATACAAGGAAACCAAGGTAGTCCTCATGACCACTTTCAATTCATTGGAATGCTCAAGTGTGCCCTAAGGGGTCGTAGGACCCCTTAGGAAACACTTGAGGGTTATAATGTGTTGAATGGGGTCATGAGGACTTCCTAGGTATCATAATGCATACTAGGACTCCTAGGAAATCCTCATGACCCCTTTCGATACATTAGAATGCTCAAGTGTGTCCTAAGGGGTTGTAGGACCCATTAGGACACACTTACGGGTTCTGTAGTGTCGAAAGGGGTCATGAGGACTTCCTAGGCATCCTAACACATGATGAGGCATACTAGGACCCCTAGGAATTCCTCATGACCCCTTTCAACACATTCGAATCCTCAAGTTTGTGCTAAAGAGTCATAGGCCCCTTAGGACACACTTGAGGGTTCTAATGCGTCGAATGGGTTCCTGAGGATTTCCTAGGGGTTTTAACATGCGATAAGACATATTAGGACCCCTAGGAACTGGTCATGATCCTTTTTGACACATTTACATGCTCCAGTGTGTCTTAAGGGGTCATAGGACCCCGTAGGACACACTTGAGAGATCTAATGTGGTGAATAGGGTCATGAGGAATTCTTAGGGGTTATAATGTGTGATAAGAAGTACTAGGACCCCTAGGAGGTCCTCATGACCCCTTTCGACACATTTGAATGCTCAAGCATGTCCTAAAGGGCTGTAGGACACCATAAGACACATTTGACAATTCAAATGTGTCGAAAGGGACCGTGAGGACTTCCTACGAGTCCTAAATGTTAGGAATAAGGTGTCTCAACCTAGGATAATTCTTATTCTTATTATTTGTTTTGTAAATGTATTTTTTTCAAATAATGTAATTAAGTGTAAGTGTACATGTCTAGTTGGCATGTTGTTGTGTCACTCCACTTGATGTGTCGGCATCTTGTGCGTAAGGAGATCATGAATGAAATGGTCATGACGGATTCCTATGATGCATAAGAACTATTTAAGGAATGTGCTATGACAGGTGTAAGAGAATCTTATGACTTGGGCCTATTTGGGCGCCCAAGAAGAAGTGGTTGGTGTGTGTAAGAGAATATGCCAAAAATAGGTTGGTATGATAGATTCTCTTACACTTCTCTTATGACTGTTATTTTTGGTGGATTCTATGACCTGCTGTCATAGTCTATTCTATGGATGGATGCCTATTCTTGGGATTGCATGTAACAACTGTGTACATGTGGCTTTGTGCATGGGTCTTGGTGGTTGTGCCTATTTTTGGGTCCAGAGGAGTCTATATATATGATGCTGCTCCTATGGGAGAGATATAACAAAAATTTAAGTCTTGTTGGCTTTGTCTCTCGTCTCCTAAAAGAACTTGCATTGCAAGTGTATTGTAATCTTTGTATTGAAGATAATACATTGTGCAGGTTTTGGAGTGCTGGGGTTTTTTACCGAAAGGTTTTCCCAAGGGTATATCATTGTGTCATTCTCTATTTTTTTGTATGCATTGTATGTGGTTGCAATATCTTTGTTAAAGTAGTTAACGAATCTAAAATTGTAAGGATTTATTAGTATTTGCACAATACTCTCCTATAGAGATTAGTGTAGGAAGTTGTTTTCGCACCTGAGCTTCCTTACAATTGGTATCAGAGCTTGATCAAATTTTGATCCTAGTTGTTGGGTAGGGTTTTTTGAGCTAATCTCAAGTTTGAGTGGGAGTTTTTTGCAGAGCATTCTGAATCTTATTTGCAAATTGAGATGGAAAGTTCATCATATGGAAGAATAGAGGTGGACAAATTTAATGGCACTAATTTTGAGTTGTGGAAACTCAAGATGGAAGACATGTTGGAAGATCATGACCTATGGGAAGCAACTTCAAGTGCTACAAGACTAGCAACTATAGCTCAAGCAGATTGGGATATCAAAGACCGTAAAGCTAAGGGTCTCATAAGACTCTGTTTAACCGATGTAGTCCTTCTAAATGTTTTAGATGAGAAAACCACAAATAGTTTTTGGGAAAGACTTGTGGCCGTGTATCAGGCCAAATCTCTGGTGAATAAGTTTTCCTAAGGAAGAAGTTGTACTTTCTGTGAATGGAGGAAGGTGGATCCTTAACAGATCATTTAAATGCATTTAATTTGCTAGCTACATAATTGACATCAACTGGTGTCAATTTAGAGGAGGAGGATCGTTGCTACACACTTTTATGTTCTTTACTGAATTCATGGGACCATCTTGTGATGGCTCTCAGAAGCACTTTAGTCACCTTCAAAATGGATGATGTGGTGTCTTCACTGCTATTAGAGGAGATGCGGAAAAAGGCTTCCATTTTAGAAAAAGAAGCCCTTGCTGTTCGTGGGAGATCCACTGAAAGAGGGAAGAAAAATGATAATAAGTCTGACAATAAGGGTAGATCCAAATCCCATGGGAAGTCAAAGACTTCTAATAAGTCCAAGGAAAAATGTTGGAACTGTGAGAAATCTAGGCACTTCCGTAAAGACTGCAAAGAGCTGAAGAAGAAGAAGAAAGGTTTAGATTCAGCTTTAGAAAGATCTCAAGAAGATGGTGATGCATTCATTGCAACTTTGGTAGCCCATGCATCTGATGATGTGTGGTTGGTTGACTCAGGTGCATCTTTTCACATGACCTCTCATCAAAACTAGTTCTCAAAATATGAAGAGTTTGATGGTGGAAAGGTGTACTTGGGTGATGATTCCCACCTAAAGATAGTTGGACGCGGAAGGGTCACTATCAAATTTCCTAATGGATGAGTAAAGGGAATCAACAGAGTTATGCACATTCTGGGTAAAGGGAATCAACAGAGTTATGATTCCCACCTAAAGATAGTTGGACGCGGAAGGGTCACTATCAAATTTCCTAATGGATGAGTAAAGGGAATCAACAGAGTTATGCACATTCTGGGTTTGGCATGAAACCTATTATCTGTAAGTATGCTGAATGATGTAGGTGTGCAAGTTGTTTTTTCAAAAGAAGGATGCAAGATGATGAGCTGATTGATAGTGCTTGCAAGGGGTACTAGGAGAGGTACCTTATTTCAGCTAGATGCATGTATTCCTCTATGTAATAGTTCTTCATCCTCACCATCTGAACAAGTAGTGAAGAAGTCTATGGCTATTGGTTCCGATGGTAGTGCAAATAATTTGGAAGGTAAGCTTCGTGCAGAAAAGACAATGTTGTGGCATATGAGATTTGGCCACATTGGTGAAAAGGGTCTCAGAACCCTAAAAAATAAAAATCTCATTGAGGGGTTAAATGATTGCAATCTTGAGTTTGACTTCTGCAAACTGTGTGTCTATGGTAAACAAAATCATGTTTAGTTTTACTCTAGTTTTCACAAATCTTCTGATGTTTTGGATCTTATTCATTCTGATGTATTTGGTCCTATAAAAGTTCCTTCAATCTCCAAGTCTATATTTTTTGTATCTTTCATAGATGATTATAGTAGAAGGAAGTGGATTTATTTCCTTAAAAGTAAGACACAAGTCTTTAGATGATTCAAGGAATTTAAAGCTCTTGTAGAGAATCAGACTAGTAAGAAGATTAAGTGTGTGAGAACTAACAATGGTGGTGAGTTTTGCTCAGCAGAGTTTGAACAGTTCTGTAAAGAACAAGGTATCGAGAGGCATAAGACAACTCCTTATACCCCATAGCAAAATAGATTTGTAGAGAGAATGAACAGGACATTGATGGAGAAGGCTAGGAGTATGCTTAGTGGAGTTGGTTTAGAACAAAGGTTTTGGGCCGAAGCTGTGGCCACTGCTTGCTATCTGGTTAACAAATCTCCTACATCAGCCCTTGTTGGTAAGACACCCATGGAGGTGTGGTCTAGTAAGAAGCCTTCAATTAGACATCTTTTTGTTTTTGGTTGTGAAGCTTATGCACATGTTCTAAAGGAGAAAAGATCTAAGTTGGAAAACAAAGCTGTTAAATGTATTTTCATCGGATATAGTGCTGGTGTGAAAGGATACAAGATTTGGGATCCCATGACTAGTAAGGTGTTGTATAGTAGAAATGTTATTTTCAGAGAGCTAACATCTTCTCCTATTGTGCTACAACTAGATGAAAAAGAAAAGGAAAAAGATGTTGTTCAATTGCCTCCTACCCCTAAGAAGACTAAACAGAGAGACTATGTTGGGTCTAATGATGAGGAGAGCTCTAGCAGCTCTGATAGTTTAGAAGAAGAGGAATAACAACCTCAACCTCAGCCCTTGAGGAGATCCATGAAAGAAAGAAAGCAACCAGAAAGGTTTGGTTATTCTATGTTAGATTCTAGTTGTGCCTTTGCTTTGATTACTAAAACTGATGAGCCTAGATCTGTGAAAGAGGCTTTGTGCATGGAAGATGCAGGTTCCTGGATTGAGGCTATGGATGATGAGATGGCTTCATTGGAGAAAAAAAAAACTTGGGACCTTGTACCTTTTCCTAAAGGGAGAAAATCTATTGGTTATAAATGGGTGTTTAAGAAGAAATTTTGTGCAGATGGTAGTGTTGAAAGGTATAAAGCTAGATTGGTTGCAAAGGGGTATTCACAGGTAGAGGGAATAGATTATGGTGAAATATTCTCTCCTATTGCAAAGTTGACATCCATTAGATTTATGTTATCTCTTGCTGCATCATATGATTTAGAGATAGAACAGATGGATGTGAAGATAGCTTTCCTTCATGGTGATTTGGAGGAAGAGATTTATATGTCATAGCCTGAGCACTACATTGTTAAAGGTAAAGAATCATTAGTTTGTAGATTAAAGAAATCTCTATATGGTTTGAAGCAATCTCCTAGGATGTGGTACCTTAATTTTGATGCCTTTGTGTTGTCAATTGGATTTGTAAGATCAAAATCAAATCATTGTGTTTATTTCAGAGTTGAAAATGATCGCCTTCTTATTGTTGCATTATATGTTGATGATATGTTGCTGTTTGGGAAGGGTAAGGGTATGATTTCTGATTTTAAATCTCAGTTATCAGCATAGTTTGAGATGAAAGATCTTGGGGTAGCTAGGTACATCTTGGGTATGGAAATTAGTAGAGACAAGTCTAACAGAAAACTTTGGTTGAGTCAGAGTACGTATGTGAAGTCTGTGTTGGATAGGTTCAGCATGGTAGATTGTAGACCACTATGTGTTCCTATTTCTATGGGAACAAAGTTATCTATAGATGATTGTCCAAAATCTCCTAGTGAGGTGGACGACATGAGTAGAGTACCTTATGCTAGTGTAGTTGGTAGTCTTATGTACACTATGGTCTGTACTAGACTAGACATTGCCCAAGTAGTGGGAGTCCTGAGTCAGTTTATGGCTAATCCTGGATGGGTACATTGGGATGCTGTTAAGTGAGTATTCAGATATTTGAGAGGTACATCAGATTACTCCATATGTTATCATGGTAACTCTTCTAGATCTTCGCATTTAGTTTGTATTCATGGATTTGTGGATTCAGATTGGGCAGGTGATATTGATAGTAGGAGATCCACCAGTGCTTATGTGTTCACTATGTTTGGTGGTGCCATCAATTGGATGAGTAAGCGACAACCTGTGGTTGCTTTGTCCACTATAGAAGCTAAGTACATGGCTGCTACTCATGCTTGTAAAGAAGCCATTTGGTTTAGAAGATTGTGTTCTGATGTTGGTGTTGATGCATACCAAATTACTATTTGGTGTGATAGTTAGAGTGCTATTTTCCTTGCAAAGAATCCAACTTTCCATGCTAGAACGAAGCACATTGATGTGCAGTTTCACTTTGTGAGAGATATGGTGGAAGATGGAAAGGTAAATTTAGAGAAGGTAGATACTCTGAAGAATGTTGCAGATGCATTAACAAAACCAGTGGGCACTGAGAAGTTTAGATGGTGTTTGGAGTCTATGGGCCTTTTGGCCTATAGAAGTTAAAGTTCCTATTATGTTCCTATTGCTCTTACAAGGTGTTCGACAAGTGGGAGAATATTAGGAATAAGGTGTCTCAACCTTGGATAATTCCTATTCTTATTATTTGTTTTGTAAATATATTTTTTGCAAATAATGTAATTAAGTGTGAGTGTACATGTCTAGTTGGCATGTTGATGTGTCACTCCACTTGATGTGTCGGCATCTTGTGTGTAAGGAGATCATGACTGAAATGGTCATGAAGGATTCCTATGATGCATAAGAACTATTTAAGGAATGTGCTATGACAGGTGTAAGAGAATCTTATGACTAGGGCCTATTTGGGTGCCCAAGAAGAAGTGGTTGGTGTGTGTAAGAGAATATGCCAAAAATAGGTTGGTATGATAGATTCTCTTACACTTCTCTTGTGACTATTATTTTTGGCGGATTCTATGACAAGCTGTCATAGTCTATTCTAGGGATGGATGCCTATTCTTGGGATTGCATGTAACAACTATGTACATGTGGCTTTGTGCATGGGTCTTGGTGGTTGTGCCTATTTTTGGGTCCAGAGGAGTCTATATATATGATGCTACTCCTATGGGAGAGATATAACAAAAATTTAAGTCTTGTTGGCTTTGTCTCTTGTCTCCTGAAAGAACTTGCATTGCAAGTGTATTGTAATCTTTGTGTTGAAGATAATACATTATGCAGGTTTTAGAGTGCTGGGGTTTTTTACCGAAAGGTTTTCCCCAAGGTATATCATTGTGTCATTCTCTATTTTTTTGTATGCATTGTATGTGGTTGCAATATCTTTGTTAAAGTAGTTAACGAATCTAAAATTGTAAAGATTTATAAGTATTTGCACAATACTCTCCTATAGAGATTAGCATAGGAATCTATTTCTGCACCTGAGCTTCCTTACACTAACATGTGATAAGGTGTACTAGGATGCATAGGAAGTCCTAATGACACCTTTCAACACATTGGAATGCTCAAGTGTGTCTTAAGGGATCGTAGGATCCCTTAGGACACACTTGATGGTTCTACTATGTCGAATGGTGTCATGAGGACTTCATAGAAGATATAACGCGTGATAAGGCATACTACGACACCTAGGAAGTCCTCATGACCCCTTTTGACACATTGGAATGGTCACGTGTTTGCTAAAGAGTCGTAGGACCCCTTAGGACACACTTGAGCATTCAAATGTGTCCAAAGGGATCATGGGGACTTCCTAGGGGTCATAATGCATGATAAGGCATACTAGGACCCCTAGGAAGTCCTCATGACCCATTTTGACACACTAGAATGCTCAAGTGTGTTTAACAAGTTGTAGGAGCCCTTAGGACACACTTGAGGGTTCTAATGTGTCAAATGGGGTCATGAAGACTTCCTAGGGGTCCTAACACGTGATACGGCATAATAGGACCCCTAAGAAGTCCTAATGATCCCTTTTTACATAGTGGAATGCTCAAGTTTGTCCTAACAAGTCATAGGACCCGTTAGCACACACTTGAGGGTTCTAATGTGTCAACTGGGGTCATGTGGACTTCCTAGGGGTCTTAATGCATGCTAAGGTGTACTATGACCCCTAGGAAGTCCTCATGACCCCTTTCGACACATTTGAATACTTAAGTGTGTCCTAAGGGGTCTTAGGACCTCTTAGGACACACTTGAGGGTTCTAATATGTTGAATGAGGTGATGAGGACTTCCTAGGGGTCCTAACACATGATAAGGCATACTAGGATCCCTAGGAAGTTCTCATGACCCTTTTCAACACATTTCAATGCTAAAGTGTGTCATAAGGGGTCATAGGACCCCTTATGATACACTTGAGGGTTCTAATGTGTTTAATGGGGTCATGAGGACTTCCTACAGGTCCTAACATGTGATAAGGCAAACTAGGACCCCTAAGATTTCCTCATGACCCCTTTCAAGACATTTGAATGCTCAAGTGTGTCCTAGTGGTTCGTAGGACTCCTTAGGAGACACTTGAGGGTTCTAATGTGTTGAGTGGGTTCATGAGGACTTCTTAGGGGTCCTAATGTGTAATAAGGTGTACTAGGACCCCTAGGAAGTCCTCATGATCACTTTCGACATATTAGAATACTTATGTTTGTCTTAATCAGTTATAGGACCCCTTAGGACACCCTTAAGGATTCTAAAGTGTCAAAAGTTGTCATGAGGACTTCCTAATGGTCCTAACACTTAATAAGGCATAATAGGACCCCTGGGAAGTCCTCATGACCCCTTTCAACACAATATTATTTTCAAGTGTGTCGTAAAGAGTCGTAGGACACCTTAGGACACACTTGAGGGTTCAAATGTGTCGAATAGGGTCATGAGGACTTCCTAGACGTCCTAAACTATGATAAGGCATACAAGGAGTCCTAGGAAGTCCTTATGATCCTTTTTGACAAATTTGAATGCTCAAGTGTGTCTTAAGGGTCCATAGGACCCCATAGGACACACTTAAGGGTTCTAATGTGTAGAATGGGTTCATGAGGACCTTCTAGGGTCCTAACATGTGATAAGGTGTACTAGGACTCATAGGAAGTCTTTATGATCCCTTTCAAAACATATTGAATGCTCAAGTGTGTCCTAAAGAGTCATAGGACCCCTTAGGACACACCTGATCATTCAAATGTGTTGAAAGGGGTCATGGGGACTTCCTAGGGGTCCTAACACGTGATAAAACATACTAGGACCCCTATGAAGTCCTTAGGACCCCTTTCGACACATTTGAATGCTCAAATGTGTCCTAAGGGGTCATACAACCCTTTAGGAAACACTTGAGGGTTATAATGTGTTGAATGGGTTCATGAGGACTTCCTAGGGGTCTTGACATGTGATAATGTTTATTAGGACCCCTAGGAAGTCCTCATGACCATTTTAGACACATTTGAATTTTCAAGTGTGTCTTAAGGGGTCATAGGACCCTATAGGACACACTTGAGGGTTCTAATGTGTCGAATGGGGTCATGAGGACTTACTATGGGTCCTAACACATGATAAGGAATAATAGGTCCCCTAGGAAGTCCTCATGACACATTTTGACATATTGGAATTGTGAAGTGTGTCCTAACGAGTCAGAGGACCCCTTAGGACACACTGGAGGGTTCTAATGTGTCGAATGGGATCATGAGGAGTTCCTAGGGGTCCTAACGCTTGACAAGGCATACTAGGACACCTAGAAAGTCATCATGACCCCTATCGACACATTTGAATGCTCAAATCTATTCTAAGGGGTGATAGGACCCCTTAGGACACACTTGATGGTTCTAAAGTTTTGAAAGGGGTCGTGAGGACTTCCTAGGGGTCCTAACGTGTGATAAGGAATACTAGGACCCCTAGGAAGTCCTCATGACCCCTTTCAACACTTTTGAATGCTCAAGTGTGTCCTAAAGAGTTTCGTTAGGACACACTTGAGGCTTCTAATGTGTTGAATGGGGTCATCAGGACTTACTAGGGGTCCTAACACGTGATAAGGCATTTTAGGACCCATAGGACATCTTTAGGACCCTTTTCAAAACATTTGAATGCTCAAGTGTGTCTTAAGGGGTCATAGGACACCGAATGACACACTTGAGGGTTCTAATGTGTGGAATTGGGTCATGAGGACTTCCTAGCAGTCTTGATTCATGATAAGGTGTACTAGGACCCCTAGGAAGTCCTCATGACCACTTTCAACACATTGGAATGCTCAAGTGTGTCCTAAGGGGTCGTAGGACCCCTTAGGACACACTTGAGGATTCAAATGTGTCAAAAGTGGTCATGGGGACTTTCTATGGGCCCTAACATGTGATAAGGCATACTAAGAACCCTAGGAAGTCCTCATGACCCTTTTTGACACATTGGAAAGCTCAAGTTTTTCTTGAAGAGTTTTAGGACCCCTTGTGACATACTTGAGGGTTCTAATGTGTCGAATGGGGTCATGAGAACTTCCTAGGGGTCCTAACATGTGATCGGGCATAATAGTACCCCTAGGAAATCCTTATGACCCAATTCGACATGTTTGAATAGTCAAGTGTGTCTTAAGGGGTCCTATGATCCCTTAGGACATACTTGAGCAATCAAATGTGTCGAAAGCGATCATGGGGACTTCCTAGGGGTCATAACTTATGATAAGGAGTACTAGGACCCCTAGGAAGTCCTCATGACCCCTTTCAACATATTTGAATGCTCAAATGTATCCTAAGGAGTCCTAAGACCCCTTAGGACACACTTAAGGGTTCTAATGTGTCAAATGTGGTCATGAGTACTTCCTATGGGTCCTAACACATGATAAGGCATAATAGGAGCCCTAGGAAGTCCTAATGACCCCTTTCAACACATTGGAATTCTCAAGTGTGTTATAAGGGGTCGTAGGACCCCTTAGGACATACTTGAGGGTTCTAATTTGTCGAATGGGGTCATGAGTACTTCCTAGGGATCCTAACATGTGATAAGTCACACTTTGACACATAGGAAGTCCTCATTACCCCTTTCCACACATTATAATGGTCAAGTATGTCCTAAGGGGTCATAGGACCCCTTAGTACAAACTTGAGTGTTCTAATGTTTTGAATGGGGTCACAAGGACTTCTTAGGTGTCCTAACATCAGATAAGGCATACTAGGACCCCTAGGAAGTCCTCATGACTCCTTTTGACACATTTGAATGCTCAAGTGTCTCCTAAGGGGTCGTAGGACCCCTTAGGACACTATTGAAGGTTCTAAAGTGTGGAAAGGGGTCATGAGGACTTCCTAGGGGTCCTAACGCATGATAAAGCATACTAGGACCCCTAGGAATTCATGATGACCCCTTTCAATACATTTGAATGCTCAAGTGTGTACTAAAGAGCCCTTAGAACACACTTGAGGGATCTAATGTGTCAAATGGGGTCATGAGGACTTCCTAGGGGTCCTAACATGTGATAAGGTGTACTAGGACCCCTACGAAGTCCTCATGACCCTTTTCGACACATTTGAATGCTCAAGTATGTCTTAACAAGTTGTAACACCATGTAGGACACACTTGAGTATTCTAATGTGTCGAATGGGGTCATTAGGACTTCATAGGGTTCCTAACACATGATAAGGTGTACTAGGACCCCTAGGAAGTCCTCATTAACCCTTTTAACACATTGGAATGCTCAAGTGTGTCCTAAGGGGTCATAGGTCCACATAGGACACACTTGAGCATTCAAATGTGTCAAAAGGGGTAATGGGGATTTCCTAGGGGTCCTAACATGTAATAAGATGTACTATGAACCATAGGAAGTCCACATGACCCCTTTTGACACATTGGAATGCTCAAGTTTTTCCTAAGGGTTTGTAGGACCCCTTAGGACACACTTGAGGGTTCTAATGTGTAGAATAAGGTCATGAGAAATTTCTAGGGGTCCTAACATGTCATAAGGCATACGAGGACCCCTAGGAAGTTCTTGTCACCCATTTTGACACATTTTAATGTTCAAGTGTGTCCAAAGGGGTGCTATGATGCCTTAGGAAATACTTGAGAGTTCAAATGTGTTGAAAGGGGTCATGGAGACTTCCTATGGGTTATAACATGTGATAAGGCATACTAGGATCCCAAGGAAGACCTCATGACCCCTTTCAACTCATTTGAATGCTCAAGTGTGTCCTAAGGGGTTGTAAGACCCCTAAGGACACACTTTAGGGTTCTAATGTGTCGAATGGGGTTATGAGGACTTCCTAGGGGTCCTAATGCATGATAAGGGGTCGTAGGACCCCTTAGGACACACTTTAGGGTTCTAATGTGTCGAATGGGGTCATGAGGACTTCCTAGGGGTCCTAACATGTGATAAGGCATACTAGGACCCCTAGGAAGTCTTGATGACTCCTTTTGACACATTGGAATGCTCAAGTGTTTCCTAAAGAGTCGTAGGACCCCTTGGGACACACTTGAACATTCAAATGTGTCGGAAGGGGTCATGGGGACTTCCTAGGTGTCCTAGTACCCCTTATCACATTTTAAGACCCCTAAGAAGTCCTCTCTCTCTCTCTCATCTCGAGCCTTCACCTCCACTATTAATGTATATTTAAAGGTTTCATAGTGCTTTTTGGGGACAATGTACCTTAATTGTTCTTACATCTATTTTTATGCCACTATTACTTTCTATAACATATGATGAGCGTATGATGCTTCTTTAACTTTGTGAAATTTCTTTTCAAGAGTTAAAAAATGAATTGATAGTATTCAATTGAGGGGAAGTCTATTTACATCTACTTGTTCAGTATAGTTAGACCACCGAAATTACAAGGAGTCTATAGAAAAATCCTATCATAGATATTTTCAAGAGGATTTGGGCTAAAACTATCTGTCCTCGAATCAACTGTGCAGGTATTCTTTTGAAATCATTTTGTATATCAAATAATATAATACATACTAATATAAATATTTATATTATAATATTTATGCTATGCTATTATTATTTAATATTAATATTTAAAATGAAATTAATATTAACATAAAAAAAATATAATTTAATATGAAACTTGAATTAATATTAACATAAAAAGAATACAACTTAACTTATAAAATAATTAATATTACTATTAAAAAATAACATTTATTATGAAACTTGAATTTGGGAAAAGTGGGGTATTTGAAATTTCAAAATAGGTGAGCTTTATCGGATATCTGATATTATCCAAGATATGAAAATATCTGATATCCAAAAATATTTGATATCCAAAAATTTATTAGATATCCGATTTTATCAGATATCTGATTAGGCTTGGTATTTTCTTCGCCATTACCCAATGTGGGTGGTCAACCCTTTAGGCATGTTTTAGGAGATAGTTCTTGATACCAAGAATTTGACCATGTAGTTGATGACTATTTTTTCACCCAAAATTGATGAAATGAAAAAGGTTTCGAAAAGGGTTTCTTTGGCATTGTTGTCAAAAGGAGAGAGATCTCAATATGAAACAAGAATGATAAAAGGAGAGAATTCAATGAAATATCAGACAAAGATTGTTGTCAAAGAGAGAAATGCAAGGAGAGATAAGCTGAAGAAATCAGGGAGAGTTTTCAAGACTTGTTGCTAAGAATAGAAGGAATTGGAAAGAGCTAAAAAGATCAAATCTATCGAAGAAAGTTCGCACTTGCAATGTTGTCATGTAACGTAGTGATTAAACATATTAAGCTAGGGAGAGCTTACCGAGCTACAACATTTTCTTACATAGTTGTAGAATACATGTTTGGTATGTGTATGGTATATTTCATATTGCTCGAGTTGAAATTAATGCCAAAGGGATAGATTGATGAACTATAACTGATTGAATAACTGAATGACTTGAAAATCTATGATTAGAAATTGCTGAGCACTAAAGGGATATGTAAGATAATTAAATTAGTCTTTATTTTTTCATTGATGTCAACAAGATTTGACAGTACTTATCATGTTAGTTGCAAAAATCTAAACATCTATAAAGAGGAGAAAAGATGAAGAACTAAGATATCTACATAAAGGAAGATGGATACAATAGGATGAGGATAAGGAATACTCTTGGTAACTTATTGATGAGCCTATGACTTCATATTGTTGACTTGATTATGTTGCATCAATCTATTATGAAGTTGGAAGAAAAATGTTACTAAGTAGTGTGGTCAGTTAATGAAGCATTATAGTATACACTGAGCTAGTGTTGTATATACTGAGCAATAGTATCAACCAAGCTTGTGTTCATCGACACATTTATTTGTTAAATGATAATGGACAAAAGAACTAAATGATTAGTTTAGCTGACAAAAATTGAGCTATAAAGTGTATGATTATGAGGTGGAAAAATAAAGTTTTTTACGAGATCAACGACTAACAAAATTCCAAGAAGATCTAAAGGATGGAAACAAAATGTGTTATTGACACATCAGCTGAGGAAGGTTTAAGTGTAAAAATCAACAAAGGAGAGTAAGCAAAAAAATATGATGGAAGAACGAGACTGTAGAGATATCGAGTGAACATAGCTTCATGGATGCTTGATCAGACTGGTTAAAGGAGAACTTTATCGAGGGACAGTAAGTTATTGAATATTGATTAACTAAATTGAAATATTGATCAGAGGATGATATGGACTTAGAATAGATCTGAACTTCTACAAATCAAGTTGTATTCTAATCAAATCATTTACTGTTGCAGTTTAACCATTGTAAATAGATAAAATATCTTAACTGAGTGGACTCAAAAGTCTTGTATGTCATTCATAGAATGTACATTGTTATCCTATCAACCTCATAGTGAATGCTGGTTGGACGATAACTGTTAGTGTTAAATCCTCTAACAAGGTCACACCTTACAGTCTATTTTGTAACTGTTGCCCAAAATTTCCCATTCTATGCATATTTTTCCAATTCCCATTTCAAGGTCTGCATTTTAATCTTTCCAAGTCATCTACAAAATTTCATAGGGTTAGCCTTTTCCCCTGGCCTCTGTAACTTTTTTTGTGCCACTAGTTTCCATTTTTAAAGGTCTGCATGTTCAAAAATTCATAAAACTAGCCATTGCATGCAAAAAACCCTAGCCCCTATTCTATTCCTTCATTACCTTTTTGGGCCACTTGAAATTCCTTGTTGTCATGTGCACTTTTCAAAAGTCCTTGTTCGCTAGTTCGCTAAGCCTTCCGGCGGCTTTTCCTTCATTCAGCGAACTAGCGAAAGATCCTTTGCTCGCTTATTCGCATAGTCTAACCAAGGGGTTAAGAGATGTTTTAGAGAACTAGCGAACACCCTTTATTCATGTATTCTCTTGGCTTAACCATGGTTCATTAGAGTATCTTGCGAATAAGAGAATGCCTTTGTTCACTAAATCACCAAGTCAAAGCGGGGTTAATTCTATAGGCAGTGGTAGAAGATTCTAATCAGACGACTGTCTGATAATCTCAAGGAATCTTCTGAGTCATGAGGAGATGAGACTAGCCATCGATATGGTATTACGATTATTTGTCAGAGTGGGGTCCCAGTCAAGAGAATCTGATAGCTCTCGTAAGTTCGCAAGGGGTTGTGTCAGAGCATGAGATCTTGCGATGACTATTGATTTCCTTCCCATGCAGTGCTTCAAAGGTTGAGTGGGTCCACTGCCACATTTTCTGATTTGGTAGCTTCTGATTCGTTAGCAGTTGATGATGTGGAGGTTCATCAGTGGGGCCTATCTTAAAAGAGGATCGACAACTATCTTATAATTTGAAGGAATCTATCAAACCCATGTGATCTTGATGCAGGAGCATCCTGGGTGTAAGAGCAATCTTGCATCACCCAAAAATATTTCTATTTTTATATTCAATAAGGGCTATTTTGTGCAGAGCTGCTATTTATGGAAAGTTACTATTTTTGGTAATTTTTGTATGTGCTCAGAATGATCTGATTTCTATCTTGGAGGTTCATGTTGGACATATAAGTCTGTCAGTAAAGTTTCATTGCTAGATCAAGTGTATATTGGAAGATATTGAAGATTTTCGGTATTGGCAGCAGGGTACAAAAACTTCAAACTCAGTTTTGAAGGCTTTAGAGGCCCTGGATGAGGTCAAAAATTTGGGTGACGGGTGCTTGCGTGGGTCAAGCCTGAAGAGCGCTTTGTGGCATTTCTGAAATGGGGTTATAATAGTCGATCGGGTCAACTGGTGATGACTTATGGTCTTCGGAAGTTGGGCCACCTGAAATGGTGGAAAATAATTTTCTTCAAAATTTCTGTTTGGGTTTCAAAGGTTATCTTGAGCCGACTATGATGTAATAAAATGTAAAATAAAATAATTCTAAGTTTGGTCGGCCTTATTGGCTAAAATTTTGGAACCTTCCCAGGCGGTGGAAAGTTGCCTATATAAGGAAGGCTGTATTATTGTCTTAGGCGGTTCGGAATAGTTCTGGGTAGTAGATCTGGGTATTGATTCGAGGCTTTGTCCTACAAAATATTGTAAGGGAATGCCCATGTGGCTTTGCATATTGTAATTCTAAAAGTTTGTAATTCCACATTTGTGGAGATAATAAGAAGCCAATTTTCTATTCTTGCATATTACCGTTGTTGTTTCTCTATTTCTGTTATGTGTTTGAGTGGGTCCACTGCCACAATTTCTGATTTGGTAGCTTCTGATTCATTAGCGGTTGATGATGTGGAGGTTCATTAGTGGGGCCTATCTTAAAAGAGGATCGACAACTATCTTATAATTTGAAGGAATCTATCAAAGCCATGTGATCTTAAGATAGCTATCCGATTAGATGTCGAGGTTTCTCAGTGGGTCCACTGCCAGATGTGCACAGTTGGCATCTCTTGATTGGCCCATGAAGTAATGACTAGAATGTGTCAATAGGACCATTGTCAGAAGGTCTGCAAGGACATCAGCAAGGTATAAGATCTAATGGCTATTTGATGATCTGAAGGGATCTATCAGAGCTATCAGATCATGCACCTATTGTTAGATTTGAATCAAGCTCTTGGTGGGTCCAAAGTTCTTAAAAGGAAAATTGACAGCCGACGTATCTTTTGAAGGGATTTGTCAGAGTTATAAGGTCATGCAATAGCCGTTCAATGATATTCTTAGGGTGATGGGTTCATGTTTTTCAAAGGTGTTGATTTGCTCGCTTCTGATTGGCTACTAAATTCCATGGTGGCTATGACTTGTCAGAAGGGTTTTTGAAGTTATTTTCTCAGCGTATCCCAGTCGTTCATCTACTAGCCATTAACATTTAAATTCAAATTTCCTGCGAAGGTTTTGCTAGGGTTTTTCTCTTTTCAACCATGCACGATGTTGGTTAGCTTAGGAATTAAATTTTTAGGATGGTTATGGTTGAGAGGGTGATGGAGATGACTGTTGGCCGGTGTTACAGGGTATTGTGCCATGTTTTCAAACCAGAAGACACTAGAAAGAGTTGGCACCAACTTTAAATGGTATTGTTCCCAGGGAAGAATGATTAGATTTAGAGCCTTCATGGCAAGGCCGACTTGTAGAGGGGTAGATGAATCCAAGTTGCTTATCTACAGGCTGATTGTAGTACAGGGATGGACACTCAAAGATATATCTGATCAGCTTTGATTTTGCAGAGTTGTATTTATGATCAGAGTTGATAGATTTAGGATTTGTTTTTCTCATGTAAAATCTTTAACCCTAGTTAGGTTTTGACTCTTGCCTACGTGCAAGAGGGGATATATATATTATATTTTTAGAGCTTTTGAAGCTTAGAGAGTTCACATTTTTTAAAGAAGAAAGTCTCTTTCTTGGAAAGCTATCTGTGGCATTTCTTCCTGCCCTCTGGTTTTCCACATTCTATAATCTTTCATTGATGATTTGGATATTGTAGAGGTATTTTGTGACATTTTTTCTATCCCCATACTTCCTTGTCTGAATTCTCTCTTATTGAATTAAAGTGTATGCATGTTTTCAGTGATATCTTAGGGTTCCTGGTCCCTCTTTCTTTCTGCAATTCATGTGTATTCTTGTGGATGATCTAATTTGAATGCTCTTGTGGGTATCCTTTAGCCCCCTGACAATCTATCTCATTCCTACACCTAGTTGTAGAGGTGAATGTTTGTTTTTAGGTCATAAATTGTGTCTAACCCCCTTAGGAATGCTATTGTTTGTGAAATTATATCCTTTCCCTGAATAGCCTCTTCCTATTGTAGACCCTTCTATGAAAAACTTATGCAAACCCATTTAGTAAGTTGTGATCCCCTAGACCTAAGTGTTTGTACTGATTTCATTCTTTATACTGCAATTCATATCTTAATTTCAGTGTATCACCTAGAAGGTAGTTTGCTTTCAAGTCATTTCCCTTTCAAGCATTCCTTCTATCCCTTTTCCCCTCAAGTTTTACTTTCATGTCTAGAAGAAAATTAAGGTGATTACCCAAGAGGAACCAGCCTAGAACCTAGAGGTCTCATCTCAATTAGCATAGGTCCCACACCTGGAGATGATTCCCATGTTATACTAGGTTATCAAGACTATGGGAGCTTGAAGCAAGGGTGCAAAATTAGTGTATAACAATTATGGCATGCCCGGTGGGACCACAAAGATCAGATTGAAATTCAAAGGTGCTCCTGTTGGTTCATCTGCAAAAGGATTAAAGAATTTCAATACATAAGGACTATCAATATAGACTCAAGCTCAAGGATACCCCACCTTGGTGCCAGTGTATAACAGTAACCTTTAACAGGGTTGGCTCTTCACCGAGCTCAGTTGAGAAGAGTGAAAATATTTTGGGTTACCGGTCCCATGTGGTTTCTCCCTTTACAGGATTTCAACATTAAATCTTTTGTGTTATGTGTGTATGTGGTGATTGTTTGGATATCATACTTTACATATTGCATATTTGACTTTGTCAATAATCACTATGAGCAATTAACTGGTAATCGGTAATGATACAAATAGTTTAGTATTTATTATTTACCAAGCTGTAGGATTAGTTGAATTTGTTTTAAGTGATACATTTTGTAATTGGGATTGTGGATAACTTATTCACCCCCCTCTTAGTTATTCTAACATTTCCATAATCTTGAGAAGAATTTTATTGGCTTTTACAACATCTATGTCATTTTGGGTTATATCCTCATTTTCATCACCAAAAATTTCAAAAATGCTTGGGGATTGATATAAATGTTGTTCGTTTTGAGATTGATCATGACACTAGTCATTTTGAGAGTGATTATGATGTTGGTCATTTTGAGATTGATCATGAGTTTTTTTGTATTCACCCTTATGGAATTGGAATGGATCTTCCATCTTGTCAGTGTGCAAGTGTGCAACATGCACAGACTTAGTATGAGCATGTGTAGTATGCCAAGAAGTCATGGAAATTGGGTTTAAAGGGTTGATAGGGTCAAAAGGGTCAATAGGATTAATAGGGTCAATAGGATTAATAGGGCCAAGTTCAGATGGTGACCTTTCAGAGTTTTTCTAGTCTTGAAATGGTGGGTTATGATGTTCTTAAAATAGTAAGCCAGCTATGTTTGAAACAATGAATTATAATGCTCTTGGGACACTAGATTCTGATTCAGACTAATATCTATGTGGAATGAACGTCTGATGCGAGATCAACTAGTAGGAGATGAGGATCAAGATGGGCTCTCTTTTGAGGCAACCGGTGATGTAGTCAAGGATGGAGGATCCAATTAAGGATTGTCTGACCTTGCAGCCAAACACCAACACAGTGGAATAACACAATAATAACACCAAATCTAACAAATAACAAGTATATTTATTCATCAACAACTAATTACATGCAATGTTCTGAGCTGTAAGGCCTTCCCAGTTATAACCAATTATAATGCATGAAATAGTTCTACAATATCACACAGGATCCAACATGTTTTATAGCTAGCCCATGTCTACAACACAACAAGACACTGGTAGGCACTCCAAGAAAGATCTAAACTTGTTCTCGCAAGTCACCAAGAAATCTGATTATTTCTAAGCTCCCGAGCTGATAACTCTGCTATCTTCTACAACTAGATCTATTCTCCCCAAATCTACCTCCCCGACAACTACCCAAGCATCCCTTAAATACTAATCCAAGCCACAAGTTAGCTAGATGAAACAATTAACTCCTACAAAAACATATTAAATGCCAAACATCAGTCAACTCTCAAATAACTTCACAAATATCTAAATTCAACAAGTCAGCTTCCAGATCCACATAGGAGAATGCAACACACCAGATCTAGGTCCCCACACATCCAATGGATAATCCATAACTCAAGGAACGTGACCCAAATTAAATGCACCAGTCGGCCATGCCAATTCTCCAAGAACATCTGTCAGTAAGAGAAACTACTGAGTGTCAGGAAAGATACCGAGAAACCATACCCACTAAGCTCGTCAAGCATTATTGAGCACTAGGAATGTTGAGTCTCATTCAATGATTAAGATCTCTTAAGTGACTGAGTCCTCTAGCGACTGAGCCACTTCAGTGACCAAGCAATAGGCATGAACACTGAGACCCTGTCGATAACCATGCATCGAGAAAAACAACAACAAGTCACCGAGTGACCAACATCCACTGAGATCCACCAGAACTCCCAACTTAGAATCACCATCAAGACTGATAAACTCTAGTTTTCTTCCAAAATCACCAACCAAGTAACCAAACTCCACCAGATAGTTACCGAGACTGCCAGAATCTTCAGGCACTGAACAATAAGCTAGGATGCCACTACATCAGACTCTCGAGGTACAAAGAAAAGTGTGTCCCACACTTTCTCACCAAAGGGAACATCTAAAAACCACCAACTCCACTTCATCTTCACCAAAGGTTTCCAATCCATCACAGGAAATAGAACCAATCTACAACTCAACCAATTAGCATGTCCAACATCTAGAACAAACTGAGCCTTCAACCCATCACCAAGGATCAAAGAAGAATCCCATCTAAGAAACTCATCACCAGACTTATCACTATCAACTAGCAACTCAAGTCCACAACTAGAAAAGAGTATCTACAAAAAAACATCAACCCAAAGCAATTCAGCAACACCATCCTCACAAAGGTGTTTGACTGCAGGTAACTCTTCACCAATAGTAGTCTGATCAAACACAACCAGATGCTCTATAATTTCCATGTCAGGCACAACCGATTGAACATGAAAACTAATCTTCTCATCAGCTCGAACAAGGTAAACAACATCAACGGTAAGCACAGGTAACTCATCAACAACCACAAGTTGTTCTACAGGTTTCATGGAAGAATCCACCAACTCACCATCAAAACCAATTTCACATGCTTCCACATGTCTTCTCTCTCAAACCAGTCTTCTAACAGGCCAAACAAATCTCTTTCAGATCAGCATGCTCCAACTCTGGTAAGCTCTATAAAGCTCACCAACACTTTCCTTCACAAGGTTCTTAACTTGATTTAGCAATTCTACCTCCAATCGAGGAAGCCTCTCAGAAATATTCATGTCCACCACATCACGGAGATCTGCAATCGCACCAGGGTTCAATCCTCTTAGAGACATCTTCAAAGATAAGAAACCCTCTGCAACAAACCCAACACCGACCACCTTGTGAAAATCTTCAAGTTGTATGCAAGTCAGATTGCAACCCGCCATCTTGCATGAACAACTAGGCCATAATTTCACAAGTTCAGTGCCATGGATCTGCAATCCAGATTGCGCACAATCTCTTCGTTAACTAGATAAAATTAACTCTAATACCACCTAATGCATTCAAGGATGGAGGATCCAATTAAGGATTGTTAGACCTTGCAACAAAACATCAACATAGCAGAATAACACAATAATAACACTAGATCTGAGAGATAACAAGTATATTTATTCATCAACAATTGATTACATGCAATGTGCCGGGCTATAAGGCCTTCCTATTTACATCCAATTACAATGGAAGAAATAGTTCTACAAGATCACAGGGGATCCAACACATCTCTCATCTAGCCCAAGTCTACAACACAACAGGACACTAGTAGGCACTCTAAGAAGGATCTAAACTTGTGCTCGTAAGTCATCAAGCAATCTTCTTGTTCCATAGCTCGCAAGATGCTAACTCTACTATCTTCTACCACCAGATCTATTCTCCTCAAATCTGACTCCTTAAAAACTACCCCAGCATCCCTTAAATACTAATCCAAGCCACAAGTTGGCTAGATGAAACAATGAACTCCTACAAACAAATATTAAATGCCAAAAAATCAGTCGGCTCTCAAATAACTTCACAAATATCTAAATTCAACAAGTCATCCTCGAGATCCACATAAGAGAATGAAACATGCTAGATCTAGGTCCCCACACATCCAACTGTCAATCCATAACTCAAGGAGCACAACCCAAATTAAATGCACCAGTCGGCCAAGCTGATTCTTCAAGAATATACGTCGGTAAGCCAAACTATCGAGTGTTAGGAAACATATCGAGAAACCATACTGACCAAGCTCCTCAAGCATTACCAAGCACTAGGAATGTCGAGTCTCCTTCAATGACCGAGCTCCCCTTAGTGACTGAGTCCTCCACTGACCGAGCCACATTAGCGACCAAGAAACAGGCATGAATACTGAGACCTTATCGATAGCCGAGCACCAAGAAAAAAAAAATAGCAAGTCACCAAGTGACCAACATCCACCAAGATCCACCAGAACTCCCAACTGAGAATCACCATCAAGACCGAGAAACTCCAGTCTTCTTCCAAAATCACCAGCTAAGTAACCGAACTCTACCAAACAACTATCGGGACTCCTAGAATCTTTAGGCACAAAACAATAAGCCAGGATGCCATTGCATCAACTGGCGAGGTGGAACTTGAGGATCCCTCGTAGAACTCAGATTGCATGATGGGTTCAGACCGACCTCTTCCTTGATTGCAAGATATACCTCTACCTTGTCTAGTACTATGTAAGGGGAATGTGTTGCTACTTCTACTTGTAACAATCATAGACAAAGATTAAGTAACAAGGGAGAACTTAAGATTATGCTCATAACTCTATCTCTAGGATAGAAAAAAAAAAAGATAAAAGTGAGATGCACCCAACATAAATTGTTGAGAGTAAGGCTAGAACAACCAAGATGTGACTATCACATTGCAAGGTACAAGAGCACAATAGGAAAAAGATAGACAATAGAGAGAATGTGATTTTAAGAAGTAATCATTTGGTTCTTAGCTTGAGACACCTAGTTTCAGGCACTAGATAATAGGAGAACATACAGACATACTCGAGACAAGAACTAGATTAGACAAAAAATTGATCAGTTGATGGGAACTAACAAGCTATTTCAAAAATTAGGGTATAGTATTGCGCAAAGAAGTGTTGTCTCACATGATGAAATGCTAAACTTCACGTGAATATGTGTTGTCTCGTGTGAGGAAATGCACATGAACCTGAAATCTCACGTAGAAAAAGACCAAAGTTCAATAGTCTGACATAGTTTTTGAGACAGAATCAAATTTTGAGACACAACATAAACTGTTCTCTAGTAGAATTTCTAGTTTTTGGACTGATTTAGGATAGTTTTGAATCAGCAAATCTCAATTTGGATGTTGAAACCAATCATTTACAAGCATAAAGTTTGGACTAAGCAAGCAATAGTGAAGCAATGTGTAGTCTAAAATAGTTCTACCCAGGACAAAGCAACTCAGAAGAATCATGGGAGTCTTGAAAAGTTTGATCATGTTGGATAGTTTAAGACTCAAAACAAACACTCAATTATCCCTAAAAAAAAATGGTAGAGAACACAAAATTTATGCCTCACAACTTATGTGCATGCGTTCACCTCACACAGCCGTGTCACCCTATAGAGGGCACCCGTATTTTTGGTATTTCCAAGGTCTCAATAACATATGTTCAAAGGTTACCCTTGAAATAGGGGCTAGTGTCATATACCACCTTCAAACATCTAGGTGCATGGCTATGGTGAGAATCTATGGGAGAGATTCATCCCCCTCCTTGCGGAAATATTATGTCTCCTTTCACAGTTGAACCAGGTAGGCAACTAACTAAGAGAGTGTTTAATAGGCTTCTATTCACACTAACCTTTGATGCCTCTGATACAAGGCTAGGGCCTCATAACCACACCAACACCTAAAAGTTATACATGGCCGCAAGTAGGGCTAGGAGCAACGCCACTCAGTACAATAGATAGAGCTTTCTCAAGATGATAGTCATGAGTCAAGTGAAAGAAGTTAAGATGGATTTAGAGTCTTTAGACTCAACAAAGCTACTTTATTATAGTGAGGTGGAATCACGAGAAATAGGTGTGTACTCACTTGGGTTGTTCCTGGAGGTTCAACTTCCAGTAGGCCCTCTAAAGGTGACATGGTCTTTGGCTTAGATAAAAGGGTCAGAGTTTATGGTTCTTTCAAAGAGAGAAGAGCATAATCCTCTACCTCTTCACCTTGCCCAAACACACAAGACATGTCCATCACCGAGCTAACTCCTCTTTAACCAATCCACAAGCTTTTGGGTTTCTGGTTCTCTCAAAGAGATAAGAGCATAATCCCCTAACAAATAGACATGCTAAAGATTTTTTACCTTCCTTGCTTCCCTAGTTATCTATCATGCTAGCAAAATCTGTCTCTCAGATTCATCCATGGGCATCACTTCCATGTAATGAAGAACCTATTACCCTATCCAGCTATGAAGACCCTTAAGAAATCTTCACAAGGCCCTATTTAAACTATGTGAATAAAGCAATAAACAAACAGAATGTTTTTAAAATGGCTTTGACAAATGTCCTCCAAGAAAACTGTCAGTAAGTATGCATAGTTATGTAGTCTTCATCAAACATCTTGCAGCCCACTATTATGCTATGTTTGAAAAATAGAGATACGAAAATCACAGCAAGTAGCAAATGTTAAAAAATAGTAATAGGAAATTGCAGAAACTAAAAATTTTAAAACTTTGATATCAGGACTCACGCGAGGAAGTGCACGATCCCGCGTGAGAAAGAACCTTTTTCACGTGAGGAAATGCCAGAGACAAAAAAAACTTCATGTGACATAGTGGGAATCTTCACGCGAGATTCCATACTAGGGACGTATAGACAGAGTGCAGAATTTAAAATTTTTTTTAGAATTGATGAGGCTAGAAATCAATTTTCTACTCCATGGTGGGTACCAAAATGTTTACAACTGAATGTGGACCTCTTATTCATCCATAGACTTCAACATAGACTTTACTCATCAACCACATATGAAAATCAATATCAATTACTCATTTCGCACGCCCGTATGAATTGACATGTTGCCTCCTATTTAGGTGGGGTTTTGAGTAACTCTCAGAATTGAGAGTCCAACAACCATAGACCAAGCTCTAAAATGGAGGATTTAATGCTAGAAAAGAATGTAATTGGAACTAAGCTAGAGTGAGAATGCAATATTAATCTAATAAACTTGTAATGAAAGAAGCATTAATCTAAGAACATGGTAAGAAAACTAAATTAATCATGAAAATGCATCATTATACTAAGAATTGAATATTACACTAATATGCAATATGAAAATTGTTTTTGAATGCAAAGTGAGACAATAATTTGACAGCAATTTGATACTCTAAAAATTGCCTCCTCAAATGAGGAATGATAGGGTTCTATTATACAAGAGCTTGGGTGGATATTGAAGAGTTTGTTGCAAAGAAACGGTCGACCCTTCATCTCTTGGGTGGGAGGTGAAACAATTTGGACAGATTATTTAATTAAATAAATGAAATATGGCCACATGGGTGACTTTTCCAACTACTTGAATAATTAAATTCAAATGAGGATATTTCATTTAAAGAACTAAATGTTATTTAATTACTCTTGATGTGTATTAGCTAAAAAGGGTGGAATTAATTTAATTAGAGTGCTAGGACTTTGTAATTAAATTAATTAATCATAGCGTTTATTTAGCCAATAAATATCGATATTTAGGAAATAAATATAGCATGTGATTAATGCAAATTTAGTGTTTTTTGCATTTGACACTATGTCGAGTAAAGTCAATTAGGAGATAGAATTGCCTAGTACAATAGGAATTTGATGATGTATAAATTTGAAGAAATGAGACTAAATGCACCAAAATTGGTTAGGATCACAAGATGCCAATTTTGGGGTATTACACCTATAAATAAAAAGAAGAACTATGCATAACCCCACACATTGCAAAAAATAATAATGTTGAGGATGGAAAAGTGGCACCAAAATGGCTTCCACTAAGCCCAAGAAACCACATCTCCACTATCAGTGTAGGCCAAAATACCAAGAAGAATGAAACCCCAATTCCATAAGGTTTCACTACACCAAAACCTCGCTTGAGAACCATCTATCCATAACCATAGGCTAAACATATTTCTTAGGGAGAGACACCTCTGGGCATGGCCAAAAAGAACCCCAAGCTACCAAAAACCTAGAGTCCCAAATAGCTCCAACACTAGTAGATTTTCTATTATCTTTATCTTCTTCATCTTTACTATCTGTGATATCAGAACCCCCACCTCTGAAGCTCCCCTATCTCAACCAAAAACCCTTGCATTCAAACTTATGCGACAACTCCAACTCCCACCCATTCTTACTTCTTGTTAATAAATTATAAAGTATTTTTTATATAATGTCATCCAATTTTATATTTCATAATTCATAAACTTAAAGTATCATAGGGTTTAAAATTAATATAATTAATACAACCTAATTTTATATAAAATCACAAGAATCATTGCCTTTAGAAATTATCTAAGATTAGAAGTAATACTATTAATTAATTATATATTATATGATTAGTAATATAGAGAATAAATCATGCAATAATTCACTTCAGTTTAACAACATGCAATTTGATATTTAATCAAATGATAAGTATGAGTTGCTTAGTAAAATAAATATAGAAATATCATTAAGAAACAATTGAAAAATAACTATTGAAGGATAATTACAATATGTATTTCTCATGAAGCTTATTAAATTTTATAGTCATATAAATGGTCAACTAAATATTATTTGATATATAATTATCTAATATAGAAATATCTAATGCTTATAACACTTGGGTTACTCTTTAAATTATTGATAATACACTAGCATGTTTGCTTGCATAGTTATCTCCAACATATGTATTTTCAATGGACCCTTTCAAAAAGACATTTTTCCACCATATCTTTCTTATCTTGGAGAGAGCTATTAAAGGAATCTGTCTTCATGTAGAGAAGTTGTGAGAATCTTGCAGAATTGAGAAGTAGATTTTTTAAGCAACTTGGTAACTGAATATACTTGAACAATTCTTGGTTTAGTTCAATAAGTCCATCTTCAATGACATCATAAGCATGGTCCAACGCTACTTCTTCTGAGGTTCCTGGATTCTCCTTCATATGGCTTTCTATTGCAAAAGCCAACTCACCGCATTGTCTTTCAGCCTTATATTACAATGCATTAAAATATAATTTATCAATACTAGTTTTAGAAAGACTTTATCCATGGTAGTTAAATTTCTAAACATATTAAAGAATATAAAAGAATAATAATATCTACTAGCTTAGCATAGAATATTAATGTATTTACCATGAATGTTTTGGTGTCATTGGCTAGCCTGGCTGATAGACACACGAGATAGTGAGCTTTTGACCTCTTGTCAATTTGGCATAGAATATTATCAGTGATAACTACTCCCATAAAATAGATGGAAGTGAGAATACTTGTACCAAACCCCATTGAAACTTTGGATATAGTTATGTACTCATTCCACCCAGGTACATGCTTATGCTTAGACCACTCTGCTTCTTTGGTGAAGGCTTCAAGCTGAACCTTCCACTAATCATATGGTTTTCATTTAATAAATTGAATGTTTTATCAAAATAAGATCATTATTATTATATTTATAAAGATTTCTAGAACACGTACAATTTTTTTGAAGTATTCAAGCATATCATGTCCTTGTACTTTATATATTTTCCAAGCTAACTCTCTGATTGTATTGTACAACCCAAGAAAGCATATTTTTATTTGATCACACATGTGATTTGCCATTTTTAAATCCCACCTACAAGATCAAGAAAACAAAATAATGATACTTAGTGAATATAATTTTCCTTGTAGATAGATTATATTACAAATTTAATTAGACATTCCATATATTAAATTTAAACATCTAACATCAGTATACTTTGAAATTCTAAATGTAAATATTATATGACTTACTAATATTTTTTTAAAACACATTTGACATTTAAATTAAACAATATAAAAAAACAAAATAAAAAATAAAAATCCAATTATTTTTCATCTTTATAGAAGTTCCATATGAGTGTCACAATACTCTTAATTAAAAAAATTACCGGTCAAATGCCTCGTTGAATAGCATGATCTCTTCATAAGAGCTATATTTATCATATAGGTCATCAAGAACAACAATAAGACAACCAACTTTTGTAGATGCAATTCTGCAATCGCCATATTCAGCTTCAAACATGCCAGCTGCCAGAAGAAAATATATCTCTATATGCCTCTCCCTGGTGAATTTCAACTTTCTAAAACCAGAATCTATCCACCACCTGTATTAAAATTGGTCCTATCAATTTAAAATTAATATTTAAATTGTTGCATTATTTACACTAAAACAATTATTTTATCAAAATAAAAGAAAAGCAATACTGATGAAGTTGTCGAAGCTCCTTTTGTTGGATGGACTGTAGTGTATTGAAGTCCAATTTAGCCAGCTCAAGATACTTTTTGTTGTTCATATAAGGCAACCTGTATATGATAGTTAAATTGTTTTCCATAATTATATCATTAGCAAAAGAAGGAAAAAAATGTAATATACAAATCAATTTATGAAAAATTAAAAGGTCAATGCTGGTTAGGGATGAGTTGCACGTGAAGGTTTTCTAATCATTAAAAAATGTAATAAAGAATTCAACATTATCGTAACCTCTTTTATCAGTTCAAATATTATATAAAAACTCTGTAAAAGTTTATTGAAAAATTTAAATATTAATTTGACAGTTTTAAGATTTGATTGTGGTACCAATTTTTTCAATTTGATCGTGCTACCATTTTTTTCAATAATATTTCAAGTCATGTTTAACGATTCATTATCAAAATGAGTTAGTTTAAAAAGATAAAATGATTAACTTGTTCTGATAATAGATCATAAAGAATGATCTGAAAAATTGGTCGACATTGAATTAATTTACATAAAAACAAAATTTTATATACAATACATGAAGGTTGAATAATAGAATCTTACCTATAGAAGGTCTTCGCTAGCGAAGTTTTATCTGAAAGCTGCAATCCTTCTATGTAGAATCTTGCCTCTAGTCTGGGTAAACTTCGATGGAATCCATATTTCAGTTCGTAGTCCACCTACAAGTAAACTTGATTAACTTGAGAGCTTCTAGAAATATACATTTTTAAAGTATAAAACAAACTGTAATCAATATATGCCCAGTTAATTGTTGATCAGGTTATAGAATAAAACTTACAGCAAAAGATCCAGTAATATCTCTTGCAAGAGAAAACGAATGGTTCGTTTCACGAAGATTTCGCAGGTAACTTTTGGTGAAGGATTTCGCTTTTTTCATTACCGTTTCTCCAGGAAAAGCTATTTCGGAGCATTTATAGAGACTTAACATGTCGTCAACACCTCTGCGTGTTTTGTCAGGAAAACTAAAGAATTCTCCTTTCTCGTTTTCAAAATTTTTCAGAACTTCTGCAAGATACATAAGAAACTAAATTTAAGCCATTCCAGTTCAGCGGCTAGGCTTATCTCAATTTCATTGTTCAAATGTTCCTAGTCAAGCTTTGAAATATAAATTCTGAACAATAGAGAAGTCAAATCCCAATCAATTTGCGTATAGGCATTGAGAACGATTTTATATATCAAATTGCAGTGTAGTAAACCAAATATTACAACCTTTACCTGCAGATACATCATAACCATGTAATCTAAGGATCCTAAAGCCCATAGCTGTATCATTGACATTTACAACAGTATCATTTCTTCCCCTTCCGATGCCTTCATTAGTCCAAAATCTGAACACCAATATAAGTTGTAAGACAGACGAAACAAACTATTATTGTTTGAATTCTAATAAGATAAGCATGTACGTGTAAGATTTTTCGCCCCATATTTCTCTTTAAAACAAGGAGAAGATTGAAAGGAAATACCCGTATACATAATCCAATGCACGTTTGATTTCATTTTTGAAATGGTGACCGATTCCCAGACGTTCAACAGTATCAACGGCGAGAAGGCGTTCACGGAGGTCAGAAGGATAAACACAAGGCACTGTTATCATCCAAAATCAAATAAACACGAGAGATAAGAAGACATGACATAGTGATTTTCTTAATTTAATTTTATATGTGGCCAATATTTGAAGTAATATTGAAATAGATTACAGAATATATAGCACCCTACCATAGTCTCCACAAATTTTGACGACAGAATTTATGAATTGCAGACATTTTTGGTCTCCTGTGTGCATGAAAACACAGGCAGTGGATGCCAAAGAGCCTAATATGTATTCATATTTTGAACGTATGTTCGATATTTTTCTCCAATCTATAAGCTCTTGAAATCCCTCCAATGAATGTAAAAGAGATGTGGATGTGCTATATAAAATCTCTATATAAATCCTGATTTAGAAGTGAAAAATATATCATTAGATATCAAACTTGAGATATAAAAAATAAAATTGTCAATTCTCCTGGGTGGACTTAACTTACTTTTTAAGCTGAGCTTCCCTGACTGAAAGAATATTTTTAATGGATGGTAATTCATGAGAAATGCCCAGACTTAGAGAATGAGCTTCCTTTAACAAAGAAGAAAAGAGGATCACAAATCCACTTGGCTGAGTATCATATCCTTTTTCTTCTAAATAAAGTGAGGTTTGATTGTTAACAAAATCAATTCCTGCAAATATAAAAAAAAGCAATTGTCAATCCAGAATAGGATTTGAACAAAAGTTTCTGATGGTGTCTAACAAATGGGTGATAAGGGCATATTTTAGAAGGAAAAACAAAATCTTGAGAAACGTATGATATATATCTCACCCTTGTGCACTTGTTCTTCCCCCACCTTCCATATTCTAAGTGCAATGACACATGAAAGAGTAACAAGAAGTTTATCATGTGGCAAGTAAAATGATTCTCCTCCCCAAGACCCATCACTTAGTTGATTGCAGGCAATCCAGTTCAGCATTTGTGGAAACTGAGGTTTGCAAGGGTTGTCAGTGGATGGTATCCTGGCTATCCATGCAGTGTCATATGCAGATGGGTTTATTTTCCCATTCTCCATAGCCTGGAACATTTCTCTGATCTCTTCTATCAGTGCTTCCACGTGTTTGTCGTCCTCATGGGGCTGAAATAATAAACGTAACTCATAAAAACATATAACCAAAAAAATTAGGTCAAATTCTTCATGAAATGTGATCAATGAATTTCACTTGAATAAAACAAAGTACATTGATACACTGAAAAAGGACTCTACGTTTCACAATTATTCAGCAGGACAACATATTTCGATGCCTGTTAAAAGTATAACTTCCTCACTCAGTATAAGTACCAAAAATCCTCCTTACTTTTAACAATAACTGAATATAACTTACTTTTATATACTATAGAAAACGCTTCCTACTTGTTATAGTCTCACAATACTCTATTTTTCTATCTTTTAAAGAACCTAAGAAATGTAAAACATTTTGTTGCTTTTGCGTACATTCTCAATATTTTACGACAGAATAAATTGAGCACTATATACCTTGTGATTCTCTGTAAGAGAGTTAATTACATCATCAGTCCACATACTGGGAGGGTACATTGTGCCAGCCATTCTCGTATCTGAACAGAGAGAACTGCCTACATATTATCAAATGAAAACTATGATTTCCTCAAAATAATCTATAAAAATTAAATCCATAATCTAGAATATAATCTTAAAATAGGGCATCTACTTATAAAGCGTGAAAATACAGAATCTGGTGAGAACACTTTTATGGACTCTTCAATCATTGGTTTAATGTGAACGCTATTGCCGACTCTTCAATCATTTTGCCTAGTACGTCCGCTTTATACCGTCTACTGCGAATTCCGTCCCGTATTAATAAAAGTAGCAATTGCAACTTGGTACGTAATTTGTATGTCGAATGTATGTGAAATAGATTTTTTGTTTACTTATATGTTTTATATGTGTTTAATTTTTTTATAATTTTTGTTAGGTTATGTTATGTGTATTTTTTTTTTTGTTAACAAAGAATAAAATATGACTGAATATTTATTATGTAGAATTATTTTTATTCAATTATATTTTGTTATTGATTTAAGTTTTTAAATTTTTTCTTCTATTTTGCATAATGCTAATTGTTTTGTATTATTTTTTAATGTAACTATTTGTTGATATATACTATATGCAGGTCATTCTGAACGGCTGGCAGGTTAGACAAGGTGAGCGTGACTACATGTGAGAGTACAATTTTTATTGTATTGTGACAGGATACGTATGGATGGGTAAACATATGTCATAAAAATGAATCCAGAATGTAAATCATAGCAGCCTTCCACTAATAATTAAATTGGAAAAAGTATAAGATATGAAAACCCTTTTCTGCATATTCAAATTATCATGAAGAGATTATAAGCATAGATCAATGAATAGATATAGATTTACAAAGATTATAAACACAGATCAATCAATAGGTATAAATTAACACCGATTATAAACAAAGATCAATGACAATCCAAAATCAAAATTTCAAATCAAGAGATGATTATTTAAAAGAAAAATAGCTCGAAAAATAATCATTTGAAACAAAAAGTTATTAGATAAAATAAATAAATTAAAAATTAAAAAACAAACGCAGTGAAATCATTAGCAAGATGGGCATCCCAACCATCCATATTACCCACCGCATAATTGCCTAGCCTTTGTTAGGTTTGTCTCGTTTAGTGATCTTGGACATCTATGCTATATATATAATCCTTCGTTGCTGGGAGAGAGTAAGGGCTAATTCAGGAAATCTATGGAGTGGTTGAACCCACCCATATCTTCGAGATGATCATGTCAGGAGCATTAAGAAAAGAAATTGTTACCAAAGTTAGAAATTGTCCAAAGTGTCTAACGAAAGCTTTACTAAATAGAGGAAAACTAAAACCTCTTTGCATGGATCATGTGTAACATATCAAGAATATATTCAGCTGATAAAAAATGTGATTATAAAGATCCATTTTAATTTTACCCGTTGCCTGTCTAAAATGAATGGTGGCACATTTCTTCTCGCCAAATCAGAGGCTCTATGAGTGCTTGTAACCATGTCAATTCATTTGTGAGGTTTTATGCATTAACAATAGAATTAAATTATTTCATTTAAGGGATTGATACAAAAATATCTATGTATAGAAACAATCAAAAGTAATTTTTTATTTTAGTAAATTATATTTTTTTATATTTTCATGTAATTTTAAAATTCTAAACTTTATTATGAAATTAGATATTTATACTGAAATTTCTAATCACTTTGTAATTATAATTTTGTATAAAATATTAATTTAATTCTATAAATTTTAATCTAAAATTATAGTACATTTAAAATATTTTTTTATGAATTTAAAAAATTAAAATATAAACATAAAAATATTACTATTCATCAAAATAGTAATATTTTATAACCTAATAAATTTGTTTTGACATAGTTAAAACATTGTAGAGTACAATGTGCTTTAACTATGTCAAAACATTTGTTAGGTTATAAAATATTGCTCAGTATCTAAATTTATGCATTGGACATAGAATTAAATTAGTTTTTAAATAAAATTAAGTGGAAATGGAGGCACAACTTATATATATAAATCTTAAATCATAAACCATAATCATAAATCTTAGCATCAAACTTTATCACAGACATTAAATTGTAATCCTAACCATAGTCATAATCCACACTATAAACACAACCTTAACCCTAATAGTGACATAAAACTAAACATTATCAGCTAGCCATGACATTCGGTGAAGAAAATCAGCTAGCTCTATCTTGTATTTCAAGACAGGAGAAATAAAATCACCCTTGATCAAATAGAACCAAATGTTAGAGTAAATTGTTTAACCTATTTACTCCTTATCTTAAGTTTACTTAAGATGAGTGGCTAGTCCACTATGGCCACTCATAAATGAGTCGCTAGTTCTCTCTGTTCTGATGGATGTCTGTCTGCAGGCCCTTTCAGGCTCCCTCTGTTCACCGCTTCTTTGCTAGTTTCATGCCAGCCTTGTGCCAAGGTTGAGAGGGGGGCTGGGAATCGCAGCATTATGTTATGTGGCTTGTGCTGGCACTGGCTGCTATATGCCGAGCTCCACTCTACCCACACTGGTCCACACGATAATGCTGTAATGTTGTAAGTGGAGGGAGCTCAAAGGCACAAGATAATGCCACGGTAGAGTGTAGATCGCTCCGCTGACAGTACACAGTGTAGATCGCTCCGCTCACAGCAAAAGCAGCATTCAGCTTTTATGCTTGGAGGGCTCGCAATTTAACTTTATGTACTGCCGGCCATTTGTTTTGTGCGCCATTTATTCTTTGACCTGCGCATGTTTTTGGATTATCTTTAGCCTACGTGGATCATGGATGGGGTGCTGGTCTACCTTCAAACTGTCGGCCACTTTCTTTTATAAGCTCTCACAGCTTTGTCTCGCTCTACGTGCCCAGCATTTGAGGCCATTTGTATTTGGAGAAAATATTATTCTTTCTCTTTGGTCAGCGGTTGCATGGTGAACTGGCTGGCAGCAAAACTGGAGGAACATTTTCATTGGAGATTGCGCGTGCCACCGGTGAGTGGATCTTATCCCCGGTGGATCGGTGGATCAGTGGGTGTGCAGTGGTTGCACATGACCACATTTTTTTTCTTCCTGTCGGCCACATTCTCTTTCACAGCTTTGTCTAACTCTGCATGCGCTTCAGCAAGCGCACTGAATTTATGGCTTGCGCGTGCATTGTGAACGCGGATCTTCCTTGGTGCGGTGAGGTGAGATGATGATCCTTGGTGCGGTGGTGCTAGTTCTTGTCAGCATGCGCACTAACTAGCATGCTGTTGGAATAACGAAGTGCGGAAGACTCGCCGTACGGTGAGACTACCATTCGGTGCAGGTAGATCATCGTACGGTGAGACTACCGTACAGTGGAAGTGAGGTTACTACGGTGAGACTATTGTATGGCGGTGGTAGGGCATTTTACGGTGGGACCTACTATATGTGATTTCTTTAAGATGCCTTCCCTACGGTGAGATGAAAATGAGTACAGTGTCTTCCTTACGGTGTCATTCCGTGGATTGTACGGCACATCTTGACCGACGGTTGGATTGGTAGACCATTCTGAAATGTAACGGTTTCTTTACTAAATTCTCCAACAAATTGCAATGTGCATAAATGGCTGCAAGGTTCGTGAAGAAGGTGTGGTTAAAAATCAGGTTGATTGTAAAGGCAATCCTGAGTGTACTATATGTAAATCTTTTTACTGTAATACAAAGTTGTTGTTGGGTGGTGGGTTTTTCCCGGAAGGTTTTTCCCACATTAAATTTGGTATTTTCTTTGTGTATTTTGTGTCTAGTAATTCCATATTTTATTGTCTTGCACATCTCTTAGATATAGTTGCTTATTTCCCTGTTAATTTGGCAATCGGAAAGCGTTTCCGCATTGTTGCTTTCCTAACAAGTGGTATAAAAGCCTACCCAGTTGTGTTATCCTTGTCGGATAGGATTTGGTTTTTTGTGCCAATTTGGTTTTAGTGGGAGTTTGCAAAGTTTTTGTTTGTAAGCAAAGATGGCTGGTACGTGAGGAAGAGTGGAGATTGAAAAGTTCAATGACACAAATTTTGAGTTATGGAAACTTACAATTGAAGATGTGTTGGTTGATCAAGATCTGTGGACTATTGTGTTTGCTACCAAACCTATAGGCATGAAGCAGGAAGATTGGGATATAGCAGACTGGAAAGCTAGAGGACTCATAAGATTGAGTGTGGCAAATTTTGTTCCATTCAATGTCCATGAAGAGAAAACCACACATTTCTTGTGGAAGAAGTTATGAGACATTTATTAGGGCAAGTCCTTGGTAAATAAACTCTTCCTGAGAAATAAATTGTACTCCTTGAAGATGGATGAAGGAACAATTGTTGCAGATCATTTGAATGCGTTTAATATGGTTATCGCACAATTGACATTTCTTCGTGTAACCATTGGTGAGGAAGAACATTGTATGCTCTTGTTGTGTTCCTTGCCTGATTCGTGGGACCACATGGTGATAAGTATTGGAAGTACTACTACCTAGTTAAAATGGATGAGGTAGTTGCTGCACACTTGTAAGAGGAGATGCGGAGGAAGACTTCTGAAGTGGCCAAAGAGGCTCTCTCTATTCGAAAAAGATCAAAGGATGGAGACAAATGGAAGGACAAGAAGACTAATTATAAGTCTTCTAGAAATAAGTCCAAAGTGAAGTGATGGAACTGTGGGCAGATTTGTCATATCCAAAAGGATGGCAAAGAGAAGAAGAAGAAGAAAATGAAGAGTTCTTTCGATTCAGAGTCTTCTCAGAGTGATGATGAAGATGCTAGTAGCATTGCCTTGGCTAATCGGTCATCTAATGATGACTAGCTTGATTAATTTGGTCTTCATGTGGAAGATTTTTGTCATGATGCCATGGGTGACTCAACACCAAACGATAGTGGGAGTTTTTTGTAGTGACGTAGATGCCATGTGTGACTCGACACCATAGTTCAGTGGGAGTTGTTGGCAGGGATGTAGGTTCTTTAGTTAGAAAATGATCTTCATTAGTATTGTAAATGTTGGAAGGTGTCTTAGATCCTGATAAGGATCTTTTCACATTTGTTGAATTACTATTTCGAGATGTTTATCTTCATGTGACTGAAGATGTTGACATCTTGATGGCTCAATAGGGTCTTTGAGAAAGGTGTAGATTATGTTTTCATTTGACATGTTATGGTATGTCCATATGGAGCATGTTATCTCTTTGGTTGAGATGTTTTAGATCATGTTGTCATGTTTATGTTCCTGCGGCCATGGTTGGAACTTTGACATTGATCTTCATTTTGTTTCTGTGTATTGAGTACATGAGTCATTTGCTTGACACTTCATGAAGTTGTTGTTCTGCATTTGGAGTTGGCATGGATTGATTGGTTATAGGTGCTGATGGATACTTAGAGATGGTGGTGATGTTTTCTCTTGTGATTAGAGATGTGTTTGTTGAAATAGTTGATGGTTTCAGCAAGAAGTATGACAGACATCTAGAGGTGTACATAGAAGGACATGGTACATTGTTGATGTTCTTGATGCTACAAGTTTTTTGTTGCACTTCTATGTGATGTTGTTGAATGGATTCATATCATGTTAATATTACCTATGCAGTGGGAGCTTCTTGGCGTACATGTGACATGTATTGCACTTGAGGCTTGAGACTGCAGGTAACAGGTTGAACATGTTGATGTTTTGGAATCCATGTTGGTATACCTTAGAGGTATGTATAGTTGGATGTGCTAGCTGTGGGTGCTATTTGAGCTATGATTGTGACAAATGTTGATATATTCGATTATCTTTTGGATTGAGGGTTTTGTGCTTTGGGAGATAGATTTATGGTTCTCTGTGAGACAAATTGCATTGTTTTCTCAATGGATAGATTCTATGTGTGTCTAGTGGTAGTGACTTGGTAGAAGATGGGAACGTTCATGAATGAGATGAGACTATTATGTAAGTATCTCAATGATGCTCATGGTAGATTTTCATTCTTGATGGTTTTGTGTTCGAGTGGTATATCAACATTGATGGGCTTTAGAGTCCATGATTCTTTGTAGTCTCTATGCTCACTAGTTTGTGATTATGACTCTGTACTTCATCAAGTGAGAGATTGTTGGAATAACGAAGTGCGAAAGTCTCGTCATACGATGAGACTACCATTCAGTGTAGGTAGATCACCATACAGTGAGACTACCATATGGTGGAAGTGAGGTTACCATTCAATGGAGGTGAGGTTACCATTCAATGAAGGTAGATCACCGTATGGTGAGACTACTGTATGACGGTGGTAGAGCATTGTACAGTGAGACCTACCATATGTGATTTCCCTAAGGTGTCTTCCCTATGGTAAGGTGAAGATGAGTACGGTGTCTTCCCTATGTTGTCATTCATTGGATTGTATGGCACATCCTTACTAGCGATTGGGCTGGTAGACCATTCTAGAATGTAACAGTTTCTTTACTGAATTCTGCAACGAATTGCAGTGCGTGTAAATGGTTGTAAAGTTTGCGAAGAAGGTGTGGTTGAAAATTAGGTTGATTGTAAAGACAATCTGAGCCTGTGTAACAATCCTAAGTGCATTGTATGTAAATCTTTTAATTGTAATAAAAATTTTCTCGAGGGTTTGTTTGGTGGTGGGTTTTTCCCGAAAGGGTTTTCCCACATTAAATTTGGTATTTTCTTTGTGTGTTTTGTGTCTGGTAATTCCATATTTTATTGTCTTGCACATCTATGAGATATAGTTTCTTATTTCCCTATTAATTTGGTATTCAGAAAGTGTTTCTGCACTATTGCTTTCCTAACACGTGCCATAACTTTGGTGGCCAGTAATTCCATCTTTTCCTTGCACCTCGCCTTGGATGGCCTGCAAATTCTTTTTCTTCCTGTTGACCACAACATCTTTGGTGCACTGGTGGAACATGCTAGTGGATTGCTGGTCCTTATCAGCATGCTCAATTCCTTTATGACTGTCGAAAATCTTCTATTTATTTATAGAAGGAAGCTTGTGCATCTGATTGATGTCATTTTGCATATTTGGTCATTAGTTTTTAGTAGATGCCTATAGGCAATCCATGATCCCACAGTGGTCGAAACTTTTTTGAGCATGGAGATTGGCCACTATTTCTTTTATGCTAGGGCTCACTGGTGATCGACACAAGGCCTCACCAAATTATACTATTTGATCTACGTTGAGCTTGGCATCCGTGCAAGCTCTTCTCTCTTGCTACTAGTAAAGAGCCATCCATCAGCATCTTTCTAGTCACATGGAGAAACCGAGAGCCTCATGGTGCTTCACAAGTTGGATTGAGGTTCTCATCCAGCTTGTGCTTCACAAATGCATCTTGTCTAGCATGTTTTTCAGTCCCTATTGTCCACTTCAAGTGGTCAATGACTATAATTTCTTTGTGGGTACAAGGGTCAACGTGCAGAGCCACCATCAAACCCAACCACCTATTGAGCTCTTCTTGGGCCCTCTCCATCTGGGAGGGGCACTCTTTTTTGAAATGATGAGATGATGGTCCCATGGTGGACCAAACCTATGGCCCCGAGTACACAAGAGGGGTGGGCCATTTTCTCACCTTTTAGCCCTAATAGGCAAGCATCGTCGCAAAGGTGATTTCATGCACTTCCTTAGTGCAATTTATTTTCAATTTTTTCTTGATTGTTCTTTGGATCAGTTTAGCATCCTATGTAAGTACTATTGTGTAAACATATTAGATCTAGTGTCCATCCATGACTTTTGGGGTTTTGCACATATGATGTGCCATAAAACTATTTGTACTTGCATTGAATTATAAAGTATCATGGGGGGTTGTGTAGAGCCATTGTTTGCCAATCACAACTTTGTCAAAGTGAGAGTTCCTCCAGGACAACAAAAAAAACATTGATATTCTTGCCTCATGCGAGTCTGTAGTTTGACCACACACACACTTTTCTCAGTTGCAAATACTTTTGGTCCCTTCTACATAGCATGGTGACATATCATTCTCATGGATATATCAAGCCTCACCCAAGTCAGCATTATCGGGGGGTATCCTACTATTTGTGTTTGTGCTAATGCTTCCTTGGTTTCGCTTGAAGTTCACTAAGACACACTTGCATTTCTTTTTAGTTAAAGTTCCTTGGTTTCACTTGAAGTGTGCTGAAACACTCTTGGATTCCTTTAAGACTATTGCACCTACATTTTTAACAATGTTGAGAAGTGATAATAGTATCACTCAAAACAAACTCTTTAGTTGTGTAGTGAAGATCACTCACATAGATTCATGTGTCATCTATATCTTCGATCGAAATATGCTATTTCCATTTTTTACAATGATCAATGTTCGAGAAGTGCCAATTGGAGCACTCATACAGATTGTTATTTTCTTGATCATCATCTTCTTCAGAGGAGATCATCAAATATATCATCAGATCACTCATCAATAGTTGTCTACAAATTCTTTATGCTTCAATGGTGTTCATGTTCATAATTTCAGGACATATCATTTTTTAAGGCTTCTCGGACCTTCAGGTTCTCTCTTTTGGAAAGGAGTTTTCTCCCACTAGGTTTTATCATTTTCTATGGTTATGAGAGATTACTCTGTAGTTGTACATGGGTACCTAACACAATCTAGTTGTCGGGACCCATAATTTTTTTCTACTAAAGTTTTGTACTCCCTAAGTTGCACTTAAGGGTGGGTGTTGGAGTAAATTGTTTAACCTATTTAATCCTTATCTTACATGTACTTAGGATGAGTGGGTAGTCCACTATGTCCACTCATAAATGAGTGGCTAGTCCACTAGGTCCACTATGGAATGAGTGGATAGTCCATTTCAAGAAGATAAGATAAGATATCTTATCTTAGAGGATATTGTAGTCCTCTAGATTGAGACACGTGTCTCAATCTTATTAGATATCTCTCAAGATCTTGCCTATTTAAGGAAAGCCTCTAAACCTTTGTAATTACCTCAACCTAATGACCTCATTATCTCAATATAAATCTTGTGTTGATTCTCTCTGTTCTGGTGAATGTTTGTAGACTAGGTCCTGGGTATAGGATAACATATCCTAACACTAAGATGTAAAAGGAGATAAATATTCATAAACACAAGCTTATTTGGTTGTTGAATTTTGGATTTTTGGTACTATTGTTGCATGGATTCCTCCTTTATTAGGTTTGACAGAGAGGGGAGTAGGAATTATGGGAATGGTGAGTCAAGTTTTTGAGTTGGCAAGGAATTATATATTGTGTAACTCATCTCATGTTCAACAAAGTCTGCAACTCTTTGTTGCATCTATAATGCTAAAAATTGGTCATTTAGGTACAAAAAAAGACATTAGTTTTGTTTCCTTAGTTTTTTCTTTAAATTGTGGCTCATAAGACTTTGCTCTCGAGTTCATAGGTTTCAAGTTGTTGTTGTTCTATTAATTGGGTACACTAGGAATATTTATCATGTATTTATATAAAATACATATTACTTGATCATTAGAGATTATTGTAGAAATAATAACCTAGTTTGGCCTTCTCTCTCCTACCTGTTATTTATGATAGGCTGGCTTACCATAACCCTTCATTACAAACTGCACAAATTTATAGCCTTCCGCCCACGTGAGACTTTCTGTTGTGGCTGGAAAACTATTGCCTATTTTTCATGTCTTGAATTCGTTCGAGTCGATATGATTTAAATGTTTTGGTTTTAGAAAATTTTTTTCCAACAGTGTGATTGCCATTGTAGGTGATACACTAAGAAGCACTATAATGATCAATTTGGCCATCTCCCTCCCCCGTGCTCTTCTTCCTAAATTTCACCAAATAGATCATTCGTGCAAAGATAAGGTTTCTGTTTGGGGAATTTTATGCATCCACTAATTTTTTTAATCTCAAGTACAGTAACTAGCTTCTAACACGCCCAATAAATTTTATGTATTAGCCTCAAAACTTGTGTGGGCTATCATCTTCAATTTATGGGAACCCTTGCACGGTTCAGGTCCATCAGCACACTTCAAGGTCTCTGAAACTAACACGGCTAGAAGTTGCTAAACTAAGTACAGGTATCTTGTGGTAGCTTATCTTTTAACATATGGGGAAATATTAGTATATTATGTTTTTGGTCTGTAACGGTGCTTGAATTGGCCAGTGATGATGAGCTTTCTGAGGTTTTGGATAGTTTATATGGTCAAAGGTCAATTTTATAGCCCTTTTCTCTTTTTGTGGTTATCTTTATATAATTTTTGTAGGGTAGCTGTGGATCTTGCTAGACATTTAGCACAATAGGAGCCATGGAAGGAGAAAATTTCTTGAATATCAAAAAGCTGGTTAGCCTCACTGAGAAACAACTTGTTGATTGTGACCTCTCGATCCTCATTACGTGTACTGTTGTGTTCAAATGCCATCGCGATTGATAGCCTTCATCTTTTAAATAGGTGGAATGCTTTTTAAAATTTTAAAACTTTAAAATCCCAAATGTCCTAAGCAGGGTTAACTTCACCCTCTGACCATGATTAAGACAACGAAACAATTATTCCCTTTAGCCTATAATCCACCGACATCAATTAATTTTTTAACTGTAGAATACATAAATTTGAAACATTGGAAAATGATCAACAAGGCATAACAATTCAATCATCTTGCATGACTATTGGAGCTTGTGCATTGTCGATGCTTTAATCCAAGAGGATGCATCTCATATAAGGAACACCTTGGTCATAACAATGATAATAAGATGTTATTCCAAATTTGTGTCTATTAAGATTATGGTGCATTTTTAGGTTTTAATAAAATAAGTTACAATGCATTTTTAGGTCTAAGTCCTCATGTAATATTTCCTAACTTTTCATGACATTTACAAATTAATGTTAGCTTGTCATTAATACTTTAACTTTATTTATGTCCTGAAAGTTTTAATTTGAAACGTGGACCCAAAACGAATGGGATTGTATTTATCTTTTCTTTCGAAGATTCACTCATTACTTTTTCTTTTTTTTTAGATCAATAAACGGCCAAAGCCTTGATTTTATCTATTTAAAATTTATCTTTTTACATTTTCCTTCATTCGTGCGGGCACTGGTAGGAAAGAATAGGGAAGAAAACCTCCAGTCTAGCCCGGGACTTTTGTCCAGAAACAAATAAAGTTTAGAGTTCCTACAGGCGTAGGATTACAAAACTCCACTTGATGGAGTCGAAGATGACATTCCCTCTTTAGTACAGATTAATGGAGGCATACCTCCATGAGAGTGAACACAAATATATTAATCTTTTATATACAATGGTCTTTTAAGAAGAACTGATGAGCATTCCCATCCTGTGCCATACATTTATTTAGATTGAGATTACATATACCTTGCTCTTATCTTTAGAGCTAATGAGCCTTCCTTTAATTTTAACTGTGCTTTTGAAAAATCATGTTATTTTCTCTCATCCTCCCTCTTCGAGTATTTGCCTTAGCTTTAATAAGTTCTTGACCCTCTTTTTCTTTATTTCTGCCTTTTTAGTTTGTTATGCTTTCCCTATATACTTGCAAAATAGAAAGACACTATGCAACCTCTATTCTCCTAATTTACAGTTAATTAATCATTTTCATGATTCAATCCTCATAAAGCTAGTTCTGGTTAGGTATTGATGAAATTAAGGAATTTCAAATCTTAATCCATGAGTTAGTCTACTAAATAAAACATTACAATCTGAGTCCATTTCTATTGACAGTCATGCTATGAACATAAGAAATTTATGGGCACTTTAGGAATCTTTTAATTTGTCATAACATTTTTTGTTTTAAAGATTATCATTTTTGTGATCGACGAGACTTCATTGTAGGTTGGCATGCCCTTAATATATGATGATTGTTTTGACTAAATGAGATGTTAACTTCTTACATTCCCTATCTTGAAATCTGCTATGTAAGAGGGCAGTATATATATATGTGTGTGTGTTTGTGCGTGTTTGTGTGTGTATTTTTGCATTTTTATACTATACTCACAAATTTATCTATACTTATTTACCTTTAAATTCATTTACATTTATTTACATCTAATCTTGATTTCCTATTTTGAAATCATTTTTCTTCACCTTCCGAGTTCTTCTGTCAAACACTCATGAATTTCTTCAATTTCTTGCCCGTCAGCTCCTAGGTTAGCTAACTTATCTGCGTCTATATTGCCCTCCTTGTAAATGTGATTCACTGTATAATCTCCTATAACTTCAAGAGATTCCAATATTTGTTCAATAGCACTATTTAGTTTCCAGTTCAGCGTTCTACCCTATCTTATTGCATTTATAATAATAGCAGAGTCTCCTTCAATCGCAATTCTTTAAGCCTCCATTTTTTTGCACCAAGCCAGACCTAATCTTATAGCTTCTATTTCAGCTTCATTATTTGTCTTAATTCCTATAGGTTTTGCTAACCTTCCTAATAACTTTCCTTCCGCATTATGTAAACATATCCCTATACCCAACACCCCTGGGTTTCCCCTAGTTGCCCCATCAAAGTTCAACTTAATCCATCCTTGCTCTGTGGTTTCCATTTACAGTTCGCCCTTGATAAGGGTTTATTGTTAATGCTAGATCCAATCCAGGGAGGAACTTTCAAGCCATACCACTTCTTTCTCTGGTTGTTGTCTTCTAGTGAGAATTCCATCATTGATTGTCCGAGCATATTTCTATTGTTTGTAATTTCTACTATATTTGCCTCTAATTTGTTCAAAAAACTCTCAATGTTCATCCTTTTATCTTGAAAAATCCTACGGTTCCTTTCCTTCCATAATTCCCAGATTAACAGAGATGGGATTATGTATCTCATTTTACTGTATAAATCCTCCTTACATGATCTTTGCCATGAAATAAAAACTTCTGTGATATCATTTTGAAGAGCAGTCTTCAGATCTAATTTCTCTAGAACCCAAAGCCAGCATTTATTGGCATACTCACAATTTAACAAAATATGATTAATCGTCTCACTTTCTTTCTCACACAGGGCACACCTAGAAGGACCATGTACCCTATTTTTTCAAACCATTCAGTGGTGAGAATCCTTTTCTGTAAAGCTGCCCATGAGAATAGACCTGCCTTAGGAAGACAGTTTCTATTCCAACATAGATGAATGGGAAGACTGGTGGGTGGATTATCTATCCCAGAAATAACTTTGAAACCTTCTTTCGAGTTGTATACACCACTCTTTGAGGCAGCCCATATAATGTGTCCTCCCCAGAGCGTGGATAGAAGTTTCATTCTTGTAGAGCCTTGTTAAGTTTATTCTGGAAATCAAGGGGAAGTCTGAGTTCCTCTAGAGATTTCCATGCCCAGCTGCTACCCTAACTATTATTGATTTGTGAAAAATAGTCTTTAAACCGCTCTCCCTTACTTTGTTTGATTAGTTCAATTAGCTAATCGTTCCCAAGAATTTCACGTAGGGCCAGTTTTCCACCCATGAGTCATCCCAGAAAAGAGCCTTATCCCCACTTTTCACATCCCAAGAAAGGGACTCTAATACTATATCTTTACATTCTTTTATGAAGTTCCATATGCGTGAGCCCATCGGATAATTATCAGAATGACAAACACTTTCCTCCTCTTCTCCTAGTAAGTATTTATATCTTAGTATTTTAACCCATTTTGCCTTTGGGTTTTTAATCATTCTCCATACTAATTTCACCCCCAAGGCCTTGTTTTGAAGCGTAAGGTCTTTTATTCCCAAACATCCTTCTTCTTTGGGCTTACAAATCTTATTCCAAGCAATTAAAGCTAGTTTAGATTTCTCCTCCGACCCTTGCCAGAAAAATCTCCTTAACTTTCGAGCAATCTCCTTATTAATACCTGTCGGGATTCTCATGCTCATCATCTGATAAATAGGAACTGCAAAGAGGACTGACCTGATCATAACAGCCCTTCCCGCATTTGATAGCCATTTACCTTTCCATTGATCTAGTTTCTTGGAGATATTTTGAATTGTGCTTTCCCATAAGTGATTTGATTTGACCCCCTTATCCAGAGGTAAACCTAAATATTTACATGGGAAGAAACCTTCTTTGAAGTCTAGAATACGTTTAATCTCATTCTTTCATCTCTCTTTAGTATTGATAAAAAAAATTTCTGATTTTTCCTCATTTATACATTGTCCAGAAGCGTTAGCATAAGTTTTTAAAATTTCTTTGAAAGCTTGAGCTTCTTCTAAAAGTGCTTTTCCAAAAAGGAGATTATCATCGACATATCGTTGATGAGTAGTAGCCTCGACTCCCGAAGTAATCTTGATTCCTTTAACCTTATCCTCTTCCTAAAGTTTCTTGATACCTCTCTGTAAAGCTTTTGCCATAATAATGTACAAAAAAGGAGATAATGGATCTCCCTGCCTCAAACCTTGAGAATAGCTAAAAAGCCTTCAGGAGACCCATTCACCATAATTGAGAAGTGAGGGGTGGAGATGCATTCAAAAATCATATTGATCCATTGTTTTGAGAATCCAAAAGCTTCCATACATTTACACAAAAATCTCCAGTCCACTTTATCATATGCCTTACTAATGTCTAACTTAATCAACATACTCGGATCCTTATTTTTACTGAATGTATAGCCTCATGAGCAATAATCACTCCATCCAAAATTGACCTATTAGGGACAAATCCTGTTTGTTCTTCGGATATAATCAATGGAAGAAGTTGTTTCATTTTGCCTGCCAGAGCTTTTGAGAAGATTTTATACAAAGTGTTGCATAGGGAGATAGGTCTGAACTCGTTAAATTTCTCTGCATTGACCTTTTTGGGAATAAGAGCCATGAATGTGTTATTTAGCTCTTTAAGAATATGTCCTGAGTTTCTCATTCCCTCTAGAGCATCAATAATTTCCTTTCCCATAAATGACCAACACTTTTGAAAGAAAAAAGTTGGGAATCCATCAGGACCAGGGGATTTATTTGGGTTCATTTCTTTTAAAACCTTGAGTATTTCATCTTCTATAAATGCAACATTTAGGAGGTTATTTTGATGTGAAGTTATTATACGAGGGATGTTTCTTAATAGCTTGGTCTGGTCCAAAAAATCGACACGCCCTAAGTTATTCAGAGATTTTTCAAAGAAAGAGACCTAAATCTATAATTTCTTCAGGATCCTCTATTGTATTACCATTGCTATCTTTGATTTTGGAAATCTTATTTATATTCCTTCTAGCTTTGATGCTATTGTGACAAAATTTGGTGTTTCAGTCCCCTTCCCTGAGCCATGTTTCTCTCGCTCTTTGCCCCCAGAAGGTGCTAATTTGTTAAAGAGAATCATAGTATTTACATAATAGATCTTGCTCTTTGTTATCATCTGAAGTCTGTTTACCTTCTTCAGTAATCTCCTTATTCACATTTTCCAGCTCTTTTTCTATAAGATCTCTTTTCACAAATATAACCCCAATAGTGTTCTTACTCCATTGCGACAGATTTCTTTTTATTAATTTTAGTTTCCTTATGACTTTATATATCTTGGAGCCTTCAAATCTTGTCTCTGTCCACCATTTTTTAATTAGATCCAAACATTCCTCATTAAGTAACCACATTTTTTCAAATCTAAATGGGATCTTTTTATTTCTGATTGGTTCCGAAATTACTAGTTCTATAGGAAAGTGGTCGGAACCGGCAATAGGTAGTACCTCATTAGTAAGATCAAAGTCAAAATTTCTCAATTCCCCAATAAAGAAGAACCTGTCCAATTTTTCTACTATTAACTCTGTGTCTTTTCATTTGTTAGTCCAGGTGTATTTCCCTCTGTCTGATTCAATTTCTGAAGCCCCTATACTATTTATCCATTCCTGAAATTCTAAAGTAGTTTTTGATATGTGTTTTGTCCCAACCAGTTTATCTCCCAAGGATAGGATAGCATTAAAATCTCCTCCTAGTATAAATGTATCATTCAGGAAGCTTTCAATATAATCCTTAACCTCCTTCCATACAATTCTCTTTTCATGTAAGAATTTTGGAGCGTACATGTTTATTAGATTAAATTTTAAATCTGATTTTAAACTTTTGATTTGACCTCCCATCCAATTTTTATGTTTTTCATGAATATTGAAAACGATTTCTCTTGGATCCCAAATAAAAGCAATCCCACCCGAAGCACCTTCTGCCTCGCAACCTATAAATTCTCTAATCCCTATACTCTTTTTTAAATTCTCATATCCTTCATTAGAAAGTTTAGTTTCTTGTATCATAGCCATATTTGGTTTAATTTTCGCTAATTGCCTTATTACAAGGCTTCGTTTGTTAGGGGCATTTAAACCCCTAACATTCCAACTAATGATCTTCATGAGGACTCGGGAAGGATCTTCCCCTTCCCAGAGTATAGAATATCGGTAATTTTAACCTGACCTGGTGCCATTCCTTCCTTAGCTCTTAGATCAGCAAGAGATTTTCTACCTCTTGGTTTGACTAGTTTCCCCGTATCAGCTTCTAACTTGCCCTTAATATATTTTCCTAAACCTAAAGTTTCTGTATTGTTCCTAATGATGTTTTCTTTGTTTTCCTCACAGAGTTCCTCTTTTGATAGTGAGCCTAATACTCCTTTTATTATATTGTTACTCCTAGAATCTTCCAGAATAGAGGCAGGGTCTAATCCTAAAAAGTCTAGCAGTGATCCTTGGTCAATGGTCTCCACTAAGGGGAACTTTTCCATTTCTTCTTTTTGCATTTCTTTTAATTGATGGAAAGATTCAGAATGGATGAGTTCTGAGTTTTTATCAATATTAGGAATATCTGCAATCTCTATTTGGGTTCCTGCATTAACATTTATAGTTCTTAACTCCACTTCGGATTTCCTCCCCCTCTTCTTTTTAATTCTATTGCTATTAGGGGTGCTCAGACTTCCTCTTTTCATTGTTGTTCCTAACTACCTATCTTGGTTGGTGATGCCAAAGAGGCCTTCTATGGAGTATTTAACCAATGAGAGATTGTCGTTGGGTTTGATTCCATCAATGGTTGTTGCCATTCCTAATTGTCTATCTTCATTGTTGATACCTTCTAGGAAAATTCTGATCTCTTCCTCGTTCTGATTCCTTGTATTATTATTTATTTCTTCTTTCCTACCATACGAGGGATCTTCTCTTTCATTAATATCCCTTTCCATGTCTCCTATCTCATCTAGATTTGGAAAGCATTCCATTTCCATGTCTTCTTCTCCATTTTCCTGAGTATTATCTGATGCCGACATCTCTATAATGCTTTTAATTAGCAAACTTTTTTGGTGCTCAAGTTCCTCTTTGTCACATATTTCATCTATAAGGGTGTCCATTAACTCATTGGTGATCTCAACTATTTCTTTTTCTATTTTTTGGTTCTCCTTAAGAAGTGATCTTTCTTTATCTTCTGGACTGTTGGAGATTCTATTCGGGCTGTAAGAGGTAATTTTAGTGTTAATTTCTTGCTTGAAACTCTAAGTACTAAGGTTATTCTCATGTTCTATGGATAAAGGTAGGGGAGATTTGACCTCAACATTTAAGGTCTTATTTATTGATATTTCCTTTTCTAGAGCAAAAGGGGGTTGACACTCAGAGTTTGAAGGTTGTGTGGAGATGCTGATCGGATTAGTTTTCTTAGGCGAAGTCATAGTGAAACCTCCTTTTTATAGGTTAAAGATCTCTTGCAATTCCGATGTCTTCTGAATATGAGTGTCCATTTGTCCTAAATTATTGGTTTCTAGATCATTTGTTTGTCTTTCTACAAAATCTTCTAGAATAATGGGGTTAATAATAATAGAGTTAGAATTAAAGCATACTCTAATGGGATGTATCCATTTTTTATGATAGTTGATCTTTACTCTAATGACTTTTTCATACTGGTTATTATCATTATCAATAATGCTTAGAAAGTCACCAATTTGTTTTCCTATTAATTTGATAGTTTCTACATCAGATAATTCTATAGGCAGATTTTTAAGAACTATAGCTTTTTCTACAAGAAAGTCCTTAAGTTTTATTGGGTTGAACAGGGGAACCCAGTCAAAAATATAAAAATCAGAGTCTTTATACTTAGCTAACCCTTCATTTCTAATTTTACTTTTAATATTTTCATCTTTACAATTAATGAAAATAAAATTTTCTAATAAGATAGATATACTTACCTCATTCGAGAGTTGAGATTTCAACTAGGCTATCAGATCTGTGGTAGAAGTTCCTACTCCAGACCATTGGCAAATCAGCCCTGTATCTGCAAAAGAATTTTGTCTCTGTTCTATGCATTTTCCATCTAGATCTATTCTAATCATGTTAGGATTCTGAAAGAAATTACCTATTCTTTTATCATTGTTACTCTCCATAGTTTTATTACACTTATGAGGGGGCGTGCATACCTGTATGTTTTGTTCCTGAAACTTCCTTAATACATTGTTACTTGTTAAATCTTTTACATTCTTTCTGTGTGTTTGATCCTTCTGTGGGTAGATCTCTGAGACATTGGTATGGAACTTATTCTGTCCTGCCTTATGGCCTTTCTGGGGGGGTGAATATCTCCCATTATCTTCCTCTTTAAGCAAATCAAATGGGTTATTCAGAGATAGATTAAAAGGACTATGAGATAGCTGATACCTATTAACCTTTTTCCTATTTTTAACCATCTGCCAAGTGGATTCATTCTTCATCATGCAAATGGGAGGTGCTTGAGTAGGTTAGATCCTTCGTTCCCCCTTAGCAGATAGGGGTTCATTGGTTCTACAATTTAAATTGTACTCAGGTCTTCCCACCTTAGCAGCCCTGATGCTTATGCCCGATTTTGCATATTTAGTCTTGGAATAGATATTTATTTGTCTATCCAATGCCTTGAATGAGAAGACTCTTAGCTTACCATTCCCTATTTGCTTAGGGATTAAATTGTTTATTCTAAGTGCATAACCAAGATTCTCCTCCCTAGCAATTTCCTTAAGTTTTACTTTCTGGGAATCCTTCTCTTGCTTATCTAGTAGTGAAGATTCAGAGGAACCCTTAATCAGAGCAGAGACATCAATGAAAGGATAAGGTTTTGCTTGAGTGAAGACTGGGCACAATTCCAAATCTGTATTTTCTTCAGCTAATTTCTTTTGTTTTGCTATGAAATCTTTCAAGTGCTCATATGAAGGGTAATGCTGTACTGGTTTACAAAAATCTTTTTTCTTGTAGCCATAGAGCCAACAATTAAAACAATAACTTGAAAAAACCTCTTCTTTGTCTTACTTCTTTACAACACCTGTAGCCATATTGGGCCTTTCTACTCTAGGGTTATCCTTACTGTATACAGCTAAATCTTTCTTTGCATCTCGATTCGCATGGAAAAGACCAACATTTATCTGACGTCTTTGTAAGGTGGATTTCCTTTTTGAATGAAAAGTTCACATTTCACTGATTGTGTAATGTCCCGTGCCAGAATAGGATGAATTTATCTCTATTTGTTAACTGGGAATTTTGTCAAATAGTTGTCTGGAATGAACAACTATTGATGCCTCTTTCACTGGTCTGAATTGCTCCCTTTGGATTACTAGCTGAAACTGAAAGAAAGGGCCTGGCTCCTCTTATTCAAATTGATGAATTTTGCCAATATGTCCTCTTTGTATCAGCAGGCCTGGGATCAAATCTGAAGCTTCTCTTCTTTGTCAAACTGAGATCTCTTGTTAAAATTTATGGCTTTTTTTATATCAAATGGCAGCCTCCTCTCTATCAAAATCTGTGTCTTCATTCCACAATTCATAGCCCTCTAGATGAAATTTTGCACCCTTCTTTATAGCAGATCCCTGCTCCTTAATATCAGATTCAAATCTCTTCCAAACAATTTTTGGTGCTCCTCAAATTCGTGGGCCTGCTGTTCCAAATTTGGATCTCTGCTGATGCCCTAGATGTTGTGACTGCTCCTCTGCTAGTCTTAATTGTTGCCTCCAAACAACAGTTCCCTGCCCTAGCAGATCTCTCTAAAATGATATCGCAGGCCCAGTTCAAACTAGCTGCTTATCTTTGAACTCGGACTGCTCCTTATATTTATTTCACTGCTTATGCAATGCTCTATCTGTCTCCACAAACTTGGATCTATGAGTGCTCAACTCCACGTGGTCATCAGGAAACCCTACACACCAGAGGTTAAAAACCCTTGAAAATCAATACACAGTGTATATATCCATCAGTGGGGGTATATACACGCCCTATTTTGCATTCTCCCTCTATTGTATTGCTCAGAATGGATCAATGGCAATGGCAAAGTATTTTCTATTGTTATTGTTCGTGGGATATGTTGGCCTCC
>BSBK01001900.1:0-328429 GCA_027943335.1 Chamaecyparis obtusa | reverse complement strand
ATACATACATACATATATACATACATACATACATACATACATACATATATACATACATAGATACATACATACATACATATATACATATATACATATATATATACATATACAGATATATATACATATACATATATATATATACATATACATATATATATATATATACATATATATATATATATATATATACATATATATATAATATATATATATATATATATATATATATATACATATATATATAGATATATATATATACATATATATATACATACATATATACATACATATATACATAGATATATATACATACATATATATACATACATACATATATACATACATACATATATATATATATATATATATATATATACATACATACATATACATACATATATATATATATATATAATATATATATATATATATATATATATATATATATATATATATATATCTACATACACACACACATACATACATACATACATACATACATACATACATACATACATACATACATACATACATATATATATATATATATATATATATATATAGTATATATATATATATATATATATATATATATATATATATATGCACATCTCTCGATCATGTGCTTCTTTATATATGTATTTCTAGTAATTTATATAGAACTTTGCATATCCACTTCCAAAAAATTATATCAAAAGGTAACTTTGAAAATGAATGACACTAATACTACACAAAGGGGACATCAAGAAGTATGGATGAACTCACAAGTTCGAGGATAAGGTGATCTCAACCATCAAGGAATTACAATGATAGTGTTTGGAGGGCAGTGGTAGTTAGATATGGGACAGTGATGAAACTTAAAAACTTTAAACAATGACAATAATAAACTATTTAAAGAATAAGTAGAAATAGAATTTATATAGTAGACAATAATTTACACGAGGAAAACCTATATTGATAAAGAAACCTTAGAATAATAGCATCTAAAAAATATAAGAACACTTAAAAAATAGTCTATATAAAAATATGGATTAAACCTAGGGAATACTTCTCCAAAACTTCCATTGCCTTACTTTTAGGTACAAATTTCTAAATTTTTCCCCAAATATATATATATATATATATATTATATATATATATATATATATATATATATATATATATATATATATATATATATATATATATATATATATATATATATATATAACTTATTATTGTAAGAAGAACCTTCACCTTAAAAACATAGAGAAGAGATGGTGAAATACTTGAAAGGGTAGTTACCACACACCTTTTCGAAGAACTATCTTTATAAGGATTTGACCCCTAATAATATTATGTTCTAGTATTCTCCCTTAATGTTATATGAGTAAAAATCCCATCAATTTCTATAAAGAAAAGAACAAAGTGCCCCATACACATGTCATTTATTAGTCAAGTTAAAGTGGGACAATCCTTTTCCATGAGATCATAATGGTAAATATAATAAATTAAACATGAGGTTGCAATGTGTACAACACATAAATCCATAATCTCCTTTAGGGAAGAAGTATAGGACATTGTAGTTTGATTGTAGGTAATATACTTATTGCATTGTATCTCTTCATCACATTCCTCCTTGATAATGTGAGATTGAGGTTGCAATGTGTACAACACATAAATCCACAATCTCCTTTAGGGAAGAAGTATAGGACATTGTAGTTTGATTGTAGGTAATATACTTATTGCATTGTATCTCTTCATCACATTCCTCCTTGATAATGTGAGATTCAGTTGCAAAACATCTAATTATATAGATTTTTTTTGTAATTATATAAATTTTTTGTACTCTTTATTATCTTTTTATAAATGAAAATTTAAATTCACGATCTTTAAAATTGATAGATTTATATTGTGCTATATTAGTTTCTGGATTCGATTGTGTAGAGTTTTTTATCATCAACGTTTTCAGATCATACTACATGATCCATCATCATGATGCAAGAGAGCAAGATGAACATTTGATGATGGATCATGTAGTATGATCCGAAATGTTGATGATAAAAAAACTCTACACAATCAAATCCAGAAACTGATATAGCATATGTATGGATTGTGGAAATCTAATAGATTAGATTTATATTGTACCAAATAATATATAATAAAAAAAATTTCAAATTAATTTGTCAATATTTGTCATTTTCTATTTAAATAATATAAAAGTTATAACTTTTATCACTCATCATTTGCACTTTTATATTTATTTTAGTAAAATTTAAGATCATCTCTTAATTATCTTATAAAACTAACAACAAAAGAAAATAAATATAATACAATGAAATAATTAAAATAGACATCTATGATTCAGAATTTTCTTTAAAAGTTGAGAAACCTTTTTCTATAAACATCATACAAAATAAAAACAAAACTACTATAATAGGAAAATAAAATCATCCATTTCACATATAATTGAGACTTTTGTAGCAAACACAAGAACTATATTAAGACTACTAAAGGTGCTTGATGTAATAACTTTACACATACATTTTCATATTTATTTGATCCCTAGTAATATTATGTTCTAACATTCTCCTTTAATGTCGATAGAGACCAAATTTTATCCATTTCTATAAAGAAAAAATGTAAGTACCCCATACACATGCTATTATCAACCAAGCTGAAGTGGACCATCCTATTCCATGAGAGCATAATAGTTATTTAATGAATTGAATATTAGGCTGCATGGTGTGAGACACATAAAGCCACCTTTTTTTGAAAGGAAGAAGTAACGGGCATTACAGTTTGATTATAGGCCATTTAGTTACAACATCGTATCTCTTGATCCCGCGCCTTCCTAATAATATGAGATTTAGTTGTACCATCTAACTATATAGATAACTTGCATTCTTTACAACACACACACACACACACGAAAGTTTTCACGATTTTTCAAATTGACAAATTTATATTGTACCAAATAATATATAATTAGAAAATTTCAAATTTATTTGTCAATATTATGCATTATCTATTTAAATAATACAAAAATGTAACTTTTATCACTTTACATGTACATTTTCATATTTATTTGGTGATTTAAGATAATCTTTTATTTACCTTATAAAAATAACAACAATAAAGAAAATAAATATAATACAATGAAATAATAATAAATAGACATCTATCATACCAAATTTACTCTAAATTTCAAGAAACCTTTTTCTAATAAACATCATAAACCATAAAAATAAAAATAAATAAAAATATTATAATAAGAAAGAAAATAATTCATTTCACATATAAATGAGATTTCTATATAGCGAACACAAGAACTACATTAAAACAGCTGAAAGATGCTTGATGTAAAGACAAAGCCATTGTCGTAATCACTTAATACATACATTTTCATATATTTTTGACAAAATTTAGTATCAACATTTTAATCCTTGTAAAAATAGCAACAATAAAAGAAAATAAATATAGTACAATCAAATATTACTAAATAGACATCTATTATACCAAAATTACTCTAAAATTCGAGAAACCTTTTCCTAATACATCATAAAAAATAGATAAATATTATAATAGGGAAAGAAAAACATTCTCCCTTTCATATATATAAATGAAATTTCTATATAGCAAACACAAGAACTATATTAAGATAGTCAATGACATTTGATATAATGACATGATCATTGTAGTAGTCACCTAAATGGTGATGAAGTTGAAACTTCCACTAAAAACACATTAAGACAAGCAAAATAAAAACAATATAATACCAGAATAAATATTGTTGAGCCACTTAAAGGAATCACAATAACAAGAAAATGGAAGGATGAATGATATAACAACGAAACCATTGCAATAATCAAGGCTATCAGATTTCCACAATCTATATGAATGTTCATGAAAGCTTCTGGATTTGATTGTGTAATTTTTTTTTATCATCAATGTTTTGAGTTACACTTTATGATCCATCATCAGAATGCAAGAGAACATAAGAAGAAGAAAAATTTATCCTTCCACAATAGTCGTGTAAACTATGAAGATTTTGAAGCTTCCAAAATAATATGAAGAGGTTGAAGCTTCCAAAATAATAATAAAAGTGCATTAAGTGTAGCAAAGCAAACACAACATGATACGAGAAGAATTATTGGAGAAAACAATGTAAAGTCGGTGGAAGAAAATAAGTCTTAACATAATGACAGAACCATTGTAGTAGTCACCTAAATGATAATGAAGTCGAAACTTCCATTAAAACCCTAATAAATAAATAAAACTGCCTTAAAAGGCGGGCAAAGCAAATTCAATATAAATAGCAGCAGGGGAAAAGGTCACATTGCGGGGATCACTCGGAGGAAACGAGCTTGTGGACTAGGGTTTCGAGATTAAGTCGGCCATCGGAGTCGCAGTCTTTATCTTGATCGATCCAGCGATCGAATTCGTCGGGGCTCAGCTTCTCCCCCACGCTCGTCATCAAATGCCGCAGTTCCCCGATGTAAATATTTCCCGTCTGATTTCTGTCCAGAAATCTGAACGCTTTCATTAGCTCTTCCTCTCCCTTCTTCCCCTCTTCGCCGCGCCGCTCTTCCATCATCCCCAAAAATCCCTTCAAATCCGCCGCCTTTTCTCCCACCATCTCACTTACCTGTTCTTCCGACGCGTTTTCTCCCGCCGATCTCATCGCTACGCCCACCTCTTTCGCCGACAGAAATCCGTCTTCGTCTTTGTCGAAGAAGCAGAACGCTTCTGTGAATCTGGAAGTCTCCTCGGCCGTTAAAATCCCCATGTTCGCTTAGGGTTAACAGATCAGATCACAGATGTGAGCATTATCAAGGCAGGGGACGAAGGGTAAAGGTCAAGGAAGAGAATGGAATAAAGCAAAGTTGTTGCTTTCGGTGCTGCAAAGAGCAACTATGTGCTGGAATAATGGCAGGGTAGCAGGACCCTTCCCAAAGCTTTTGCTTTTGCGGAAGCTTTAATGGCAGCACAACTAGGTAACTCAACACTTCATCTTACAATCCAAGGCACTGGCCTTAGAATTTTGGTATAGTACAATGTATTTTGTGTAAAAGGCTGTATTCTTATGTATAAGTCATTGTAAAGGTTACCACCACTAGTACAACTAGATTTTAGATGGAAAGACTATGGAGACATGAGGGAGTATTATGGTAATGATGGTTGGATGTTACATAATTGAAGTTTTGACTTCTTTTTGATGAGGATTGTTGTTGAATTTGTTCGAGGTGATGGTACAATGAATAGGCTGTAAATGATCCTCATTGATGATAAGTCAAAATTCCAGTGTAACATTTGACCATTGATGTCATGGTGCATCTTGATAGCTGGATAGCCATTTCCATTTTTAGATAAGGGAGTTCATATAATCATACTCAATTTATGCACCCCCTTTTGATAGAGGGGTTGTACTTTGTTTATCAATAAGATTGGTAGGTCATTGAGTTAGTCTTCTCCATCTAGGATGGTATAAACACTAGCACTATCACACTTGAATGAAATATTTTAATGGTGTCTACAAGACTAAGCAACTTTTGGGGGCTAATAAAAACATCCTTAATTTATCTTCATGCTCTTTCCATGTTGGAGCTCTACTATTAGTTTTGACAAGGAAGTTGGTTGTCTAGTTGATATTTTCTTCCTCGAAGAATTTGTGCATGCTGTCAACCTTTTGGCCCTTTTCATATTAAGTACAATTATCCTCACAAGCTGATCATTCCATGATGAAGTATCTTTCTATTTCATAAGTTGTACGGACATCATACTTGCACCTCTTAACTTCTTTTTTTTAGTTTATACATTTAGATGAGTAGGTAGTTGGTCATCAATACTCTCCATGGCAAATCCTTTGAGTGGGTTGTTCTTTACTTCTAAGATAATCTACTCCTCATGAAAAACCTTTTGAGTGGGTCGTCCTTTGCTTCTATGATAATGTACTTGTTCTTCTAGTGTAGTATTGTGCATTTATTTGTGTGGTGGCTTAATGATGTATTTTTCTTTCAATTTTTTTAAAGTATGATTTGGTGGGTTGTGTATATCAATCAACCATGTTTTAAATTACACCTCCACATATGTGCATTTTATATCTACATTTTTTTTACCAGTATATAATTCTATGGATTATTTCAATTAAAAAGTTACTTTCGCAAGCAATAACAATTAACCATACATTGTTCTATGTATGACTTACCAAGAAAAATATGAAATCTATGTGAAGTACAAATAATATGGTGATGGTGCAAAAACACAAAGAGAAAGTAGACAATGAAAATTTTGAAAATCCTAAACTTGAGGTTTATGCTGAAAACAATGACAAACAAACTCATCTAGTTCAAGGCAAGAACATTCTAGACTTCAAACTATTGAAGTATTGGAAGAATCAAAACCCGACCTTGGTTTTCTAGAAGATTTGGTGGTTATATGTAGGTTTGTTGTTCCTAGAATGGATCAAAATAAAATTCAAAGATGCATAACATGAACATGGAAAACACTAGATTTCACAAAATTTCTCCCCAACGGTTTCTTTGTTGTTGTTTTTGCTAATGAAGAAGAAAGAAACAAGATTCTATTTGGAGGACTTCGGGCAATGGAAAAGCATCGACTATATTTGTAATAATGGCAACCAAACTTTAATCCCCTTAGTTTGGATCCTTATGACAAGCCACAATTTGGATTCGCTTTTATAATCTTTCGATTGAATATTGGTCAAAGGATTGTCTGCAGAAAATCAAACGATCTCCGAGAACTTGATAGACACTGATGTCGATATTGTCAATAATGATTCATATATGTACACAAAGATTTGGATTGTTGTGGTTCAACATAATCCAAAGCATATCAAAACATGGTTACCACTGCATTTGACATATTGACATAGAAGAAGCAAAAAAATATTGTCTTAGATGCAAGACGAGGAATCATAGGGAGAGTGATTGTAGTGCTCAACCTAAAATAGTTGAAAGATGGCTACCTACAAGTAGAAAATTATCTCTTTCTAAGATTTTGGTGGAAAATAGTAAAGGTAATGATTGTAAGACTGATGTGGCTATCTCCCCTTCAAAGCAAATGGTGGAAAATCTTAGGATTTTGAAGAAAAGGTGTTGAAGATGGAAAGGGTTCCACAAATTCTTAGAAGGATTTGTAGCCCACTGGAACCACAACCGCCATAACTACCAAGGAAGCAATGAATTGAGAAGACGAAGGGAATGTTTTGATTGATTTGCCTGATGATCATATTGAGAGATAGTGGTCTTGTGATGAAGATCTTACTAGAGGGGATGAAATAGGCATTGTGGATCCATGTTGTATTAGTCAGACTACAACTAAATTTCTTGGAAACACAAAAAGGTAAGGGGGAGGAAAACAAACAAAGAGAGAAGATGAGGCCTCAGGGAAAGGTTTGATGAGTGTTAGTGATTTTTTGAAGAAGACCTAGGAAGCCAAAGCCTCCCTTAGGGGACAATGAAGATCACATCGTGGAATGTATCGACCCTTAACAAAGGGCACTTGGTCAAGCACTTTCAGGAGAAAGGTGTCTCTGATGTAATTCTTCTTCAAGAAACAAAAATCAACTACAAGGTAGGTTGTCAATTCTTAAAATATTGCAAAAGATGGGAATAAGTCCCTCATGGTGTGATTGGTTGATTCAGACAACCATTAGATTGTATGTAATGTTTTAAGTCATAATTCCAATCTTGAGTTTCTAATTTTTAATGTCTATGGGTCCACCTGATCAAAGGACAAAGTGACATTATGGTCTACTCTAAAAGACAAAATTCAAAGTACTTGGAACAAAAATTGCATTTTGAGTGGTGATTTCAATGCGATTTTGGATCCTACAGAGAAGAGTGACAAAGTGGATAAGATCAATAAAGTCATGACCAATTTTAGAGTTTGTGGAAGTCACAAGCCTTCTTGACGTGGTTCCTAAAAATGGACAATTTACATGGACAAATGGGATGATGGGCTTCACAAACATTTCTGAAAGCTTAGACCACTTCCTTCTAGAGCAAGCTTGGATAGATAATAATCTCTCTTTCTGGTTGTCTATTCAAGCTATCTCTATCTCCAATCACTTCCTGGTGCAGTTGGACATAGAAAGTAACAACAAACTAAACAATGCTTACTTCAAGTTCGAATCGATGTGGTGGAGAGATGATTCTCAAAGGGGTGGACTAGAGAGTTGGTGGAAGGAGAGTAATATTTTCAAAGGCACAATTAGCTATTGCTTTGTGAAAAGATCAAATTTTATATAAAAACAAACTTAAGGTTTGGAATAAGGAGCCTTTTTAAAAAAATTACAATTTATTTTCTATGGAGTTCGAATTGAATAATTTAAATAACAAGGTAATAAAGTACAACATGCATAAGGAATATTATTTGAAAGAAAAAGAATTAAAAGGAAAATTGTCTAAATCACTAGCAAGAGAAGAATTGTTCTAGATGGATAAAGCAAGGGAGACCTGGATTAGATTGAGTGATTTGAATATGAAATATTTCCATGCATTGGTGGAAGCAAAAAGGGATTTGAATAGGTTCAAAGGGGTAAAGGTGGAGAATGGATAGTGGTGTAACGACAACAACAATGGCATTAGGGAGGCAATGGTTTCTCATTTCTAGTCGTTGTTGGGTGGTGGTTCTATTGAGAACGATCAAAGATGGGAAGAGACAATAGATGTGATTCCTAGCATTATTAATACAGATGATAATGCGATGCTAATGAAATCTTTTTCTATTGAGGAGTTGAGGGTAGCTACTTTCCAATTGTTACATTGGAGAAGCTTCAAATAATGAAGCAAAAAGGAAGCTTTGGTTAGCGGTTTGAGATTGTGTGTGGAGAAAGACATTTAGAAGGTGGACATTGAAGGAGACTCTCATATCTATGTTAATGCAATCTCTAAAGGTCAGATATCTAATTGGAAACTCAAGCAATAGTTACCAATTATTAGGTAGTGGTTGAAGAAGTCATTGGACTTCAATAGAACACATATAGAGAGTCAAACAAAGTCGCTAATTTCCTTGCGAATATTGGAGTGGATAGAAGTGTAGAGACTATTTTGGGTCCCTCGATTTTGAGTTCTGAGTTGCAGAGATTATTGAACAAGACAAATTAAGGCATTCACCCCATCTTGGAATTGTGTGACATTCTTCCATGTTTTCATATTGAGATGTGCTTTCTCTCAGTGATTATGTAGGATCTTTCGCTTGCAGTTGAGCATTGGAGTTGAGTTTGAAAGTGATAGTGGAATTCATCTTTTCCATTGGGTGCAAGCTCAAATTTTGCGTTACATACATTAGGCAATGTTTCATGATGGATCTCGATTTGATCCTTTTTACATGATGGGTACTGAACTTTAAATTGATACTAAAGCACTTTGAAAATGGAAAACAATTTCTCTTTGGCTCGGCTATGCAATTTGTCTAGTGGTAGCATATTTTAGGTTTTTGCATATGGCCTATGTCTTTGGAACCATTTGTATCTGCCCCAGGGAGAGTTTAGATGAACAGTTTAGGTGTCTTTTCAAGTGCTAGGAGGATGGAGTAAGGAATGTCATTAAGAAGATTGTGAGTGCGAGCTTTGGAGAGAACTCTCATGTACATAATGACAATATCTATAGAGCCTTCTGTTGAACACACCTAGATGCTAAGAGGGGGGTGAATCGACATTAACTTAAAACAACCTTAAACGTTGATCATAATCATTAACCTATTTATTTAATTCATTCACTTCATTATATGTGGAAGAAGGCAATGGAACTAGTAAAATCATACACATAAGAACACCAAGATTTTTTGTGGAAAACTGAAAGTGGGAAAAACAACATGATATTAGAATATTAATTTATTACTTTTAATGGTCATCTTTTGTATAATATTTAAATTGTGTAGATAAGATCGTTTCTACAATCTTCTTCAGTTTCTTATTAGAAACTTTCTATTTTTGTATATTTGTAAATTCTTTATAATGATCTGTTCGATCATTTGTTAATGCAGCAAATATTTTTTTACCAATTACTTCTCAGTAATATGGTATCAGAGCTAAATTATTTCTTTTCGAAAAGTTTATAATTTCTCTATGAAATTATCAGTCCAAAATAATTTCAAAATTCTTTGGCATTCAATAGCTTTTGTCAAATTTGCACATCGTGAAGCTTCCTCTTGCGATTAAGGTTCCTTTGTAGATTTTTTGTGGATCTTTTCCTCTGTTTGTGGTCATTTTTTTTCTAATTTCTAAGCTGTTTCAACCGAAAATGACCAAAACCCTTGGTCAATTTTTTTGCTTAAAATGACATTTTTGTGCATATTTTTTTGGTTCGCAAGATGATATGAGTCTTTCTGGGCGACGACTTTTGTGGTCTTCAACAATTTGCAACCCACACACGACTATTTGCAACCTCCGCAACGACCTTCTCCACCATTTTCGACCTCTCCTAAGGTCGCTTCTAATAAAAAACAACACCTTTTGCTCTCCTACAACTTCGTTTTCGAAGCTAGTTTGCCATTTTAAAAAGTTTTTACAGACGGTTAGGGTTTCTTTCAAAACTCTCTATTCTTTTGTTAGATTTAAAATCCGACTTCAAATTCTTAGTTGGTTTTTTGAAACCTCAAATGGGTTGTCATCAAAATCTTGTGGGTGTCTTAGTTTTCATCCCTTGACTTTTGTGCCCGTCAAAAAATTATTCTAATTACAAATTCGTTGTGCATTTTTTGAGTGCTCTTTCGGGTCTTCGACGGATTTTTCTGGGTCAGTCATAATTTTTTCTCAAAATCCGTGATAGTCATACTTTAGTGTTTTTGAAGTTTGTACCTAAATCTACCTCTATTTTTGCATTGGGATTCATGTTTCACAATCTATGATATCACCTCTTCTTTGATTTTCATTTTTTGTGCATTGGGAAACGTACAAGATAGCGTCATTAACCAACTTAATGTTGGAAGACAATCAAAGATTTAATGACAAAAAATAATACCTGGAAGCAGCACATGTTGACAATCTTCAAATATCGTCGCCTTGATGATCATGTTTTGGGAAAAGAGACTTGTCCTACCACATCCCAAGCAGTCCAGGACAAGTTTGATGACCGGAATTGAGAAGTTGTCATGCTTCTCAAGCTCTATGTCACAGATGATTAGTTGCCTTAGATTACTTCTGGCAAGTCAGCATTAGAAATCTGGAAGCATCTAAAGGAGTTGCATGAGACATTTGACAAGAGTTGAACATTCTTCGTGAAGAATTAGTTGTTCTCCATCATGATGGATGAATGTATGTCCTTACATGAACATCTCATGAAGATTAAAGACATCCGAGATCAACTCGAAGATATTGGTTGGAAAATGGAGGAAGAAGATATGGTAGTCATCACCTTGAAGAGTCTACCTAAATCTTATGAGCATTTTATTGAAACACTCAACATTACTTCAACTAATGTTGATATGAAGTTTCCAGAGTTATGCACCAAACTCCTGCAGCAGGATCATTGGAAACAACACTTTGGTAGTAGTGCCACCTCATCCTCCTCAGAGAAAGTCTTTGTAACTAAATCCTTTCAGAAGGATAAAGGGAAATCTCAATCATTTCAGCAAAAGGGCTCCAATTAGTCTCAGGATGGCTCGAAGAACAAGGTTTAGTGTAATTATTGTCTTAAATATGGCTATACGCTCAAGGATTGTCACAATCATTTGGCTTCCGAACAACGAAAGTAGGGAGGGTCTCATCCTAAGGCCAATGTTGCTGGGCACACAAAGCAGAAAGAGTTTGCCTTTTATGCCTTCATGGCTAAAAGACCTAGAGACCATGTGAAATCTTCTACCTGGTATATAGATTATGGCGCTTCTCAACATTTCACTCACATGCATGATTGGTTTATACAATTTTCTCCCTATACTGATTCAATCATATTTGGGGGAGGTGAAGAGTACACTGTTGTTGACAAGGGCAAAGTTCAGATACAATTTGGTGGGAGAAATCTTATTTTCCTCAATGTATACTACGTTCTTGGCATGGAACTAACCCTATTCTCAGTGAGTCAGATCATGCGATATTCTCCTCAGCTTGATGTGGTATTCAGTGCACACAAGTGTTTGATTTTTGATAGTGCGACACACACTACTATAGTTGTTGGCATTGAGGATCATGATCTATAGAGACTGGTAGATATAGGTGATTTTCTTGAGCATGCCTTCGTGGAAAATCATCTTCTATTAGCAGTCTCTGGATTTGAATAGGATTGAAGGAGTAAAGCTGGAGAATGGATAGTGGTGCAATGACAACGATGGCATTGGGGAGACAATTGTTTCTCATTTCCAGTCTTCGATGGATGGTGGTTCTATTGAGAATGGTCAAAGATGGGGAGAGACAATAGATGTGATTTCTAGCATTGTTAATATAGATGATAATGTGATGCTAATGAAATCTTTTTCTATTGAGGAGTTGAGGGTGGCTACTTTCCAATTGTTACATTGGAGAAGCTTCAAATAATGAAGCAAAAATAAAGTTTTGGCTAGTAGTTTGAGATTGTGTGTGGAGAAAGGCATTTAAAAGGTGGACATTGAAGGAGACTCTCATATATGTGTTAATGCAATCTCCAAAGGTTAGATATCTAATTGGAAACTCAAGCAATAGTTACCAATTTTTAGGCAATGGTTAAGAATTTATTGGACTTCAATACAACACATATAGAGAGTCAAACAAAGTAGCCGATTTCCTTGCCAATGTTGGAGTGGATAGAAGTTTGGAGACTCTTCTGGGTCCCTCGATTTTGAGTTCTGAGTTTAAGAGATTATTGAACAAGACAAATTAAGGCATTCACCCCATCTTGGAATTGTGTGACATTCTTCCATGTTTTCGTATTGAGATGTGCTTTCTCTTAGTTATTGTGCATGATCTTTCATTTGCAATTGAGTATTGGAGTTGAGATTGGAAGTGATAGCGAACTTCATCTTTTCCATTGGGTGCAAGCTCGAATTTTGGGCTAGATACATTAGGCAATGTTTCATGATGGATCTCGATTTGATCCTCTTTCTTTGGGTGTCGATTCTTGTTGACTCAACTTTAAATTCATACTAAAGCACTTTGAAAATGGCAAGTAGTTTGTCTTTCGCTCTGCTATGGAATTTGTTTGGTGGTAGCATATTTTTAGGAGATTGCATATGGCCTATGTCTTTGGGACCATCAATATCTGCCCCATAGAGACTCTAGATTAACAGTTTATGCGTCTTTTCAAGTGCCAAGAGGATGGAGTAAGGAATACCATTAAGAAGATTGCGAGTGTGAGCTTTGGAGACAATTCTCATGTACATGATGACAATATCTATAAAGCCTTCTGTTGAACACACCTAGATGCTAAGAGGGGGTGAATCAACATTAACTTAAAACAATCTTAAACCTTGATCAGAATCATTAACCTACTTGTTTAATTCATTCACTTCATTAGGTGTGGAAGAAAGCAATGGAAATAGTAAAATCTTACACAAGAACACCAAGATTTTTTGTGGAAAACCCAAAGTGGGAAAAACCATGGTGAGAGCTCTCCATATATATATATGACTAAATCTGATTAGCACAACCCAAGTGGATGAAGGGATGCTAATGCATGATCTAGTCTAAAATGGTGTGTTATTTTAGGGCTCTTTTCGTCTATGTAAGAAAGTAAGGTAAGGAAGTGCAAGTAAAGTAAGTAAAACAAACACTCATGTAATGATATACAACAAGATATCTAATCTAATGTATCAAAGTAAGTGCTATGGAGGAAGAAAGACAAAAATGTACTCACCTTGAGGGTTAGTGGAGGATGCAACTTCAAATTTGTAGAAATCTTGTCAAACTGCACTAAAACTGGAAACAAATAGGGATTTGAAAACCTGAAGGCTGGAACTTTCTACTATGAAAATTTGAGTGCTGTAGGAATATGTTGAACCTAGTTCAACGTATACCAGTATCGGTCGAAGGTGGTTCGACCTATACCTTGGAGGGCTGAATCTGAAGGTGTCAGTACTATTGATCATAAGGATTTACAATATTTGGGTAGTTAGAATAAGCTGAATTAGAGACATATGAAATGGGTTGAGTATTTGCAGAATTTTACATTTGTCATAAAACATAAAGAGTGGAGTATCTAACTGAGTTGATGCATTGAGTCTAGAAGATCTTTGCTAATTGAAATGAGAATTGTGGTTCTTGGTTTTGATGATATGAAGAATTTGTATGAAACTGACCCTGATTTTTTTGAGCCGTGGAGAATGTGCAAAGAACCTATTCCAGATCAACCGAGTAAGTGGGAAGAATATTTCATTCAAGAAGATATGTTGTTCAAAAAAATTCAATTATGTATACGAAGAGGATCAATGAAAAATAATTTGATAAAGGAGAAGCATAGTAGTGGTTTGGCTAGACACTTTGGCATTAATAAGACATTGAGTTTTCTTAAGGAAAGGTATTTTTGGTCACAGTTGTATAAGGATGTTCAGAAATTTGTGAAGAGTTGTGGAATTTGTCATGGTGCAAAACGAGTAAGTCAAAATACTAGATTGTATACATCGATTTCTATTCCTGAGAAACCTTGGAGCGATAACAACATTGATTTTGTTATTGGCTTACCGAGGAGAACAAGAGGTAATGATTCCATATTTGTTGTTGTGGACATATTTTCCAAGATGACACATTTCATACCATGTAGGAAAACATCAGATGCAACACATATTACAAATATTTCCTTCAAGGAGACTGTCTGATTGCATGGATTATCGAGGAGTATCATCTTTGACCGAGACAATAAGTTTGTTGGCTATTTTTGGAACTTTATGGAATAAGCTAGACACCGAGTTGAAGTATAGTTCTACATTTCATCCACAGATTGATGGACAAACAAAGGTTGTAAATAGAAGTTTGGGTAACCTGTTGAGATGCTTAGTTGGAGACAAACTGAGTAATTGAGATTTAATGTTAGCACAAGTAGAGTTTGCATACAATAATTTAGTGAATAGGAGTACTGGCAAGATACCTTTTCAGATTGTTATTGACATGCAACCGAGGGGTATATTAGACTTGAAAGATATTGTTGGAGAAGAGAAGATGAGTGTTGAAGGGGAATAATTTTCTGAATTTATGAAGTCATTGCATGAGGAAGTGAAACATAAGTTGGAGCAGAATAATAAAAAATACATGGATAGGTCCGATAGGTCAAGAAGACATAAGATTTTTGAGGTTGGCGATGAGGTAATGGTTCATTTGAAGAAAGGAAAATTTCTTGTTGGAACCTATTGTAAGTTGAAGATGAAGAAATTTGGTCCCTGCAAGGTACTAAAAAAGTTTGACAGTGGAAATGCTTATGAAGTAGAGTTACTTGATGACATGGACATATCACCCATATTCAACATTATAGTTTTGTATGAGTATCATGAGCCTGATGAAGAAGTGAAAGTACTGAGTGATTATCCTAAGTAGATAGAAGAAGTTGAACAAATTTTGGAACAAAGAGTTGGCAGAAGCACAAGAGGAAAGGATTACATGGAATACTTGGTAAAGTAGAAGAATAGACCAATTGAAGACTCTACATGGATTTCTGAATCTGAGTTGGATTCAGCTTAGGTTGTATCTCACTCGTGATTCAGAGAATCATTTCTTTTCAACCTCGAGTGTCTGATGCAAGAGCATCTTGGGTTCATGGCAATCCTGTATCTCGGTAGCTTGTTAGATGTGCTCGGTGACTGCTTTGGAGTTCTCGGTGGAGTGTTCTTGATTGTTCATCAACGAGCTTGGTTACCGCTTGGTGTTGTGTTGTCTTTGCTCGGTGGTGTTCTTCACCGAGTGGGTTTAGTGTGTTTTGTGTTGCTCGATGGCCTAGTTCACCGACATGTTTTCTTTTGGATCTTTTGTTTGGGCCAACTTATGTATTTAATTTTGGTCATGATCTTAATGTTGGGATCACTCATTGGGAGGCATGTGGACCTAAATCTGGGTCATTTCTTTCTCCAATGTTGGATCTTGAAGATTCTTTTGGGCCGACCTGTTTGGTAGCCTCGAGTATAAATGTAATGATATGTTCTAGGTTTAGAGTAGAACTAGTGAAGTCAAGTTAGAAGAAAGAAGGAAGATAGGAAGCTGGAGACCGTGGATCTCACATGCATGAGGACTGTTCTGTCTCTGTAATTGATTTCTATTTGTATTGGCCACAACCAGGAAGGCCTCAGAGCCTGACATGTATCAAGTTTGAATGAATAAATAAATATGATATGCTTCCCTTCTCTCCTTTTCTGTGTTATTGCTTCTATGTTGTGATTCTGCAAGGTGGTCTGGTAATTGGGTGAGCCTTTGGCCCCACTTATCTTACCCTTCGTGCATCAAGGTCGAACAATACTTGGAAGGGTTAATTTCGAGGTAGAATTTGTAGGATCCAAGAAGCATTTAGAGTTTCAGGGGAAAACAGAAAGATAAGCGGGGAAATCAAGCACAAATGCATCCAAAATTGAGGAAATCACTAAAATAGGGCCCAATTTGTCCTAGAGCTTCCAAAAATAATGGGTGCTAACTTTATATGACTACACACAAACATATGTATATATGAATGATTAAAAAAAGTTAGCCTGACTATCAAAGAGTTCACTGCTCCAGACTTGCAACTAAGGTTCTGTACCTATAGAGAAAGAAGCACAATATAATATGATTACAAAGAGAAATTGAATTGATAAAATAACATTTGATATGTCAGATTATAATTCACAGTGAATACTCATCTAAATCTGTCTTCATTTTTGCACTATCCAATATCTGAACCTTCGAATCATTGTTCAACACTTTATTCTTTGCATTCTTTCACACAACATCATGCACACTAGCATTGATTACCATCGCTCAAATGCTCAACAAGATTGGTCATATGTACCATTCAGGTCACATAATAAATCAAATTAAAGGATAGTGTAACATGTGGGCACAAGGTCAACCAAAAACCTTAAGCAAAAATCTTGAGTGAAAGGAAAAGAGGATGTATGGAGGTCCACACCAAATTGACACACCTTTTGAAAGAATTCAAAATCCTTCTACAAACACCACATGTTACTGCATGGAGAAATTAGCTCCGAACTAAAAATGGAATCATAACTGAAGAAACACAAAATCCTTAAACAAAACTTCCAGACCACATAATTTCCTCTAGACCCAAAGTAGAACCACCACAAAAACTTTTGGGCCAAATACACTACTTTCAATACCACCTGATATAGCTTCTGAACCAATTCGGACTGAGGGGCTTGTTAGAAAGTAAAGTCCACCAAGATAACTGAGAGTGGGGGGGAATCAATTATCAGATAAATACAACTTTTATCACCATTAACAGATTTCAACCATGTAATCAATGTCAGCAACAACCATAGAAAGATAAACATACACAACAACACAATAACACAAGATATGTTGACTAGGGAACCTCTTGATCAGAGAGTAAACCCCAGTGGGAATGATGCCCACAAAAGATGTACCAATATAAAAATTCCTTGTGAGAGGATATAATCTGTTAAGAACCTTATGAAATACATTCAGTACATATGAGTCCTTGTTAGGAGGCTTTGAATCTTTGTTAAAAGATTTTAACCCTGTTAGGAGTTATGGAAGACATAAGGACCCATTGTCCAAACAACTTCAAGGATAAGATCACTAAACACACTGTCCAACTGATCTTTGTATTAATCAAACAGAATAATACCAAATAATTACTGATCTGATCAACTTATCTTTGCTCCTCTATCTATGCCAAACCGCACCAACTGCTTCACTAGATCTCAATATCAGATCTCTGCAATTCACATATCCTCTTACAACATATATTGCTCAATTCCGCAATTCCTTACACATACATGCTTACAACAATAAAGGAAAACAATTCTTCCTTTATACCACACTCAAATAATTACAAATGAGTTGGCCAACAAGGCTTAACCAATTACAAAATATAAACCTTCACACGTTACACAATATTTCACAACTACATAGAAATTATCGGCTTCCAACCAAAATAATTCTTCACTCGTGCAACCTCTGACCATGCTGTCACGTCCACGTCACTATCATAATGTCTTCATCAACTGTTCAAACTTCGCATGCCTAGATTCTATCTCAATTAGGAGATATCATCCAGTTACCACAAGCTGCTTCTCAGGAACACTGCCTGAATACTGCTTCCACTAAATTACACATAACTGTCATGAATAATTGAATTTCCGTACACGCTCTTGACCACGATCTCATAACACAATATAGAGTAAGTCCTCAACTCTACATAGCTTGATCTTCAATACTCCATGTGCGCTAATTCAAACTCTGTCTGCTTCTCTGCTAATCTCTAGTAAGTGTTGACATCAATGACAACCACAGTCATGAATGCAACATACAACTGCTACAAAATGACTGTGAATACTCCCCCATAGGATATATTCAGCATTCATTCCTAACAATCTCCCCCATTGGCATTGATGACAACATAGATGAAAAAATATCCAAGTTTCATAAATATCAAACTGCAACGCTACTACTCTGAAATTTTTTCAAAACCTCTTCATCAATCAATCTTTTCACACCCTCTTCATCAATCAAATCTTTTAGGTTTTTCATTTTATATTGCTTCATCTCCTCCTACAGATTCTTTTCTCTCTCTCTTTTGTTCTTCTCCCTATTGTTCTTCTTCTTTGTTTTGTATCCTTCTCCCCATAGATGATTTTTTTGTATAATTGTTTTCATGTATACTTCTCGCCCATTGACATCAATGACAAAAGTAAACATCAATATGTCAATTCCCAATGTCAAAAGACACTTTTCAAAAAAAATACATTCACTAGAGTCCTTCATGACACAACTCAAAACACACATACTCCCCCATAGAGGAAGTATCGAAATCCAGTCCAGAAAAGATAGAGCTCATATACCACTGGACTAATGCAACAATCTGCATCACTTCTCAAAAGTAGGCTGGGGCATAACCCCAAGCATACCTCTCAAATACTCAAATGTATCTTTAGGTAAGGGCTTTGTAAATATATCTGCAATTTTCTCTTTTGTACTTATATACTCAAGTCTGACTTCTTTCTCTGCAACTTTCTCTCTTACAACATGATACTTTATTTCTATATGCTTTGTCTTAGAATGCAATATAGGATTCTTAGACATACTGTACTAGTGTTGTCACAGTGTATAACAACAGACTCATAAAATTTAATTCCAATATCCTTCAACATTTGTTTCATCCATATTATTTGATTACAATTGTTTGTTGCTGCTACATATTCTTCTTTTGTTGTGCTTTGTGAAATACAATTTTATTTCTTGCTTAGCCAAGAAACCAATCTTCCTCCAAGGAAAAATGCTCCATCACTTGTACTCTTTTTTCATCAACACTACCTCCCCAATTTGCATATGTATATGCACATACGGTAAAATCATCAGATTTTTCATACCATAATCCATATTCAATTGTGCCTTTCAAGTACCTCAATATTCTTTGTACTGCTGCATAATGTGACTCTTTAGGATCAGCTTGAAATCTTGCAACAATTCCAACCGCATGTGATATATCTGATCTTGTATGAGTTAAATACTGCAAACCTCCAATCATGGATATGTACTTCTTTTGTTCAACTGCAGGAGTTTCATCTATGCTAGATAACTTATGACCAGTTACCATAGGTATGCCAATCAACTTACAATTTTCCATTCCAAATCTCTTCAGTAAGTCATTTAGATACTTTGTTTGACATAAGAAAATACCATCACTGTTCTGTGTTATCTGCAATCCTAAAAAATATTTCATCTCACCAATCATGCTCATTTCAAATTTAGTCTTCATTTCATCTACAAATTTATCACTAGCTTCATCTTCTCCACCAAAGATAATATCATCAACAAAAATAACTACAATCAACAAACCATTCTCAATTTCTTTTAGATACAAATTACTATCTGCTGTGCCTTTAGCAAATCCCAATTTTATCAAATACTTATCTAGTCTTGCATACCAAGTTCTAGGTGCTTGTTTAAGTCCATATAAAGCTTAGTTCAGTTTACATACCATGTCTCCTTCATGAGTTTAGGGAAAACTTTTAGGTTGCTCAATGCAGACTTCTTCTTCTAGTTCTCCATTCAGAACTGTTGACTTTACATCCATCTGATATACTTTGAATTTCTTATAAGCTGCATAAGCCAAAAACATTCTTACTGCTTCAATTTTTGCAACAGGTCCAAAAGTCTCTTCATAATCATTTCTTTCTTGTTGTGAGTATCATTTTCATACCAATCTTGCTTTGTTCCTCACAACTTCTCCTTATTCATTCATCTTGTTCGTGAATACCCATTTAGTTCCTATAACATTCTTATCTTTAGGTATAGGGACCAACTCCCAAGTCTTGTTCTTTTTAATTTGATCTAGTTCTCCCTTCATTGCTTTAATCCAATATTCATCTTTACAAGCTTCATCAGTACATTTAGGTTCAATTTGAGAAATTAAACATAGTTCTTCTTGTACTTTATTTCATGTCAGAACTCTTTTTTCTACGCTCCCAATAATTTGATCAACATGATGATTTCTTGCTAGATTCCTGTTAGGTGTCACTGTCTCAGTTCTTGCTTCAACTTTATGTTTGGCTCTAGGTTCTTCTCTAATTTCCTCAATATGACTTTCATTTTGCAAATCTTAGTCAGTTTCATAAAATAATTCAACATTTTTCTGATCAATTCTAGGATGAGTTCCTTCATCTAATTCATAATCAAGCATTCTTTCCTGAATTTTGAACTTTTCATCAACTTTAACATTTGTGCTCTCAACAATAGTTTTAGTTCTTTTATTGAAACATCTATAAGCTTTGCTTTTCAATGAATAACCAAGAAATATACCTTCATCACTTCTAGGGTCAAACTTTCCAATGTCACCATCTCTCTTAATATAACATTTACTTCCAAAAATTCTGAAATACTTAACTGATGGTGCATGTCCAAACCACAATTCATAAGGTGTCTTGTCTATGTTTGCTCTGATATGTACTCTATTCATTGTATATATTGTTGTATTCACTGCTTCTCTCCAGAATGTCTTTTCCAAATCATTTTCAAATAACATAGCTCTTGCTGCTTCAGTTACTGATCTGTTCCTTCTTTCTGCAATACCATTTTATTTAGGTGTTCTAGGGGCTGAAAACTGTCTCTTAATACCATCCACTTCACAAAAAGTGTTAAATTCTTTTGAAGTAAATTCTCCACCTCTATCTGATCTTAAACATTTAATTTTTATTCCAGATTCATTCTCAACTTTATTCTTAATTACTTTAAACTTATCAAATGCCTCAAACTTTTCTTTAAGAAATGCAATCCACATCATTCTTGTAAAATCATCAACAAGAATCATAAAATACCTTTCACCATAGAATCCCCTAGTCCTTGTGGGACCACTCAAATCTGTATGAACAATTTTCAACTTCTTTGTTGATGTGAACTTCTTACTGGGAAATGAACTTCTCTTCTGCTTAGCCATAACACATTCTTTGCAAATCATGTTAGCAGGTTTCATAATCTTAGGCAAATCTTTTACTGCAAGTGTAGTACTTACTTTCACAATGTTATCAATGTTTATATGACAAAATCTTATGTGCCATAACCAATTGTCATCAATTCTAGTGATCAAACATGTCATCTCTACAGAGTTCAACTAAAATACATTACCTTTGGTTCTTGATCTAGTTCCAATCAAATTACCATCCTTATCCTTGATCACAAAAGTTTTTCCAGTAAACCAAACTTGATATCCTTTATCAACTAAGTGTCCAACACTTAAAATATTATGTTTCAATCCATCCACAAAAAAAACATCATCAGTGTTAGTCTTTCCATCAAGAGTAATAGATCCTATTCCTTTTATCAAGTGAGGTGCATTGTTTCCAACTCTAACAATTCCTCCATCATAATTGTTAAACTTTATAAACTTCTTCATGTCACCAGTCATATGATGTGAACAACCACTGTCTATAATCCAATCAGTTCTCTTTTCTACTTGGGAAACTAAAGCTTTTTCTTCTCTAACTTTAGTTTCAAAATTTTCTTCTTTTATTGCTACAAATCCTATATCATCATTCTCATTATCACTTTCACTTAGGGATTTCTCAATACTAGCCTCAAATTCTTCATCATTAGCAGAGTAACATTCTTTAGATCTTCTAGGTTTAAAATTCTTCTTATATTTCTTTACTCTCTCAGGACATTTAGATGCATAATGACCATATTCTTGACAAGTCCAACATTTAAAAATTTTCTTACCTTCTGGTTCTCTTTTCACAAGCAAGGCAATTCCTTCGTCAATCTTTCTATCTTCTTCAGTTTTGGATCTGCTGCCACTAGTATAGTCTCCACTTACACTAATGCTTCTTGATAAGGTAGGGCGAACACTAAGTGCGCTGAATGCTGTCTCAATTCTAGGTAGATCTCCCGACTGTCTCAAACTTATCTCTACTGCTTCTAATCTTCCAAGAAGAGTTTCTCTGGTTAAGTTCTCAGTACAAGGTATAACTTGTTCAATCATCTGCGTTGTATGCTTAAATAAATGAGTTAATGTCTTTAGAATATTCCATATCACTTCATTCTCTGTCTTATTTCCTTCACAAGATTTGATACCTGCAACAATCTCTGACATTCTCCCAATATAGATTCTAACATATTCATCTTCCATCATTCTTATATCTTCAAATGCACATATCCAATTATGTAATCTGACTCTCTTTGCATGTACATCACCTTCAAAAGTAGATTGTAAAGCTAACCAAATTTCATGAGATGTCCTTAGATATTTTACCTGACTGTATTCATTCTCTGGAAGGGCTGACAAGAGTGCTTCTCTGGCAAGTATGTTACACATGAACATATCTCTTTCCTCATTAGTACATTCTTCAATTTTGTCTTCTTTAATGATAGTCTTTGCATTCTTTGTGAATAACCAGTACCCTAGTCCTAAACATAGCAAATGTGTCTTCATCTTTTCTTTCCAACTGTCATAGTTTACTCCATCAAACTTAGGGCTTTCTTTCCTGAAATGATTCCCCATGGATCTCCTTAAGTTGTTAAACTTTTCCTTCAAGGACCTACTGCTCTGATACCAATTGTTAGAAAGTAAAGTCCACCAAGATAACTGAGAGGGGGGGGGGGGGGGGGATCAGTTAGCAGATAAATACAACTTTTATCACCATTAACAGATTTCAACCATGTAATCAATGTAAGCAAAAACCATAGAAAGATAAACATACACAACGACGCACTAACACAAGATATGTTGACTAGGGAACCTCTTGATCATAGAGTAAACCCCGGTGGAAATGATGCCCACAAAAGATGTACCAACATAAAAATTCCTTGTGAGATGATAGACTCTGTTAAGAGCCTTATGAAATACATTCAGTACATATGAGTCCCTATTAGGAGACTTTGAATCCCTGTTAAAAGATTCTAATTCTGTTAGGAGTTATGGAAGACAGAAGGACCCACTCTCCAAACAGCTTCAAGGGCAAGATCACTGAACACACTGTCCTACTGATCTTTGTATTAATCAAATAGAATAATACCGAATAATTACTGATCTCGTCAACTTATCTTTGCTCCTCTATCTATGCCAAACCACACCAACTGCTTCACTAGATCTCAATATCAGATCTCTAGAATTCACATATCCTCTTACAACATATATTGCTCAATTCTGCAATTCCTTACACATACATGCTTACAACAATAAAGGAAAACAATTATTCCTTTATACCACACTCAAATAATTACAAATGAGTTGGCCAACAAGGCTTAAGCAATTACAAAATATAAACCTTCACACGTTACACAATATTTCATAATTACATAGAAACTGTCAGCTTCCAACCAAAATATTTCTTCACTCGTGCGACCTCTGACCATGCTGTTACGTCCACGTCACTATCATAATGGGTTCGAGTAAGACTAGCTTATATATATTTATATATATAATATGCCAAGAGTAATCCTTCTCGAGGCGCCTATTGCAACTTGCAATTTCAAGAAAATAGGCACCTCAAGAAGGATTACTCTCAGCGTATTATATATATAAATATATATAAGCTAGTAGTAGTCGCAGCGCAACATAGTAGACATTTTACGATTTGTAATGTTTATGTATATGGCAGAACAAAAAAATCAATTTTTTAGGGCAACAATTAGGTTTAATGTTGTAAAATTAAAAAATAGGATATATATAGTTATAAATTATAAATTATTAAAATAATTTGAAATCAGGTAAGAGTTAGGGTTAGTAGGACATTTTACGTTATGATTAGGGTTTAGGTAAGAGTTACAGTTAGGGTTAGGGTGAGAGTTAGGGTTAGTAGGATATTTTACGTTATGAGTTAGGGTTCGAGTAAGAGTTACAGTTAGGGTTAGGGATAGGGTGAGAGTTAGGGTTAGTAGGACATTTTAGCTTATGAGTTAGGGTTTGGGTAAGAGTTACACTAAGGATTAGGGTTAGGGATAGGGCGAGATTTAGGGTTAGTAGGACATTTAACATTATGAGTTAGGGTTCAGGTAAGAGTTACAGTTAGGGTTAGGATTAGGGATAAGGTGAGAGTTAGGATTAGTGGATATTTTACCTTATGAGTTAGGGTTAGTAGGATATTTTACATTATGAGTTAGGGTTCGAGTAAGAGTTATAGTTAGGGTTAGGGTTAGGGATATGGTGAGAGTTAGGGTTAGTAGGATATTTTACATTATGAGTTAGGGTTTGAGTAAGAGTTACAGTTAGGGTTAGGGCTAGGGATAGGGTGAGAGTTAGGGTTAGTAGGACATTTTAGCTTATGAGTTAGGGTTTGGGTAAGAGTTACACTAAGGGTTAGTTACACTAAGGGTTAGGGTTAGGGATAGGGTGAGATTTAGGGTTAGTAGGACATTTTACATTGAGTTAGGTTTCAGGTAAGAGTTACAGTTAGGGATAGGGTTAGGGTTAGGAATAGAGTGAGAGTTGGGGTTAGCAGGATATTTTACCTTATGAGTTAGGTTTCAAGTAAGAGTTACAGTTAGAGTTAGGGTTAGGGATAGGGTGAGAGTTAGGTTTAGTAGGATATTTTAGCTTATGAGTTAGGGTTTGGGTAAGTGTTACATTAAGGGTTAGGGTTAGGGATAGGGCAAGATTTAGGGTTAGTAGGATATTTTACATTATGAGTTAGGGTTCGGGTAAGAGTTACTGTTAGGGTTAGGGTTAGGGATAAGGTGAGAGTTAGGGTTAGCAGGACATTTTACCTTATGAGTTAGGGTTCAAGTAAGAGTTATAGTTAGGGTTAGGGATAGGGATAGGGTGAGATTAAGGATGTAGTTAGGAATGTGATGTTAGGTTTATAGTTAGAATTAGTATCATATTTAGTGCAACATTAAGGTTTAAGATTAGGGTAAGGGGTTAGGGTTACTAATACGGTGAGGGTTAATTGTGGGTTAATGATGGGATGCAAAGTGTTGAGTTTGGATTAGTATTAGGGTTAAAAGATTGGTTAAGGTTAGTATGACAAATAGGGTCAACAATCAAATTAGTAATATGATTTGAGGTTCATATGTAGTGTTTCTTGTAGGGTTAGTTATGGGTTATGGTTACGATTACGGTTATGGTTTAATATATTAAGGGTTAGCATAATTGTTATGGTTATCATTTGACCTATGGTAAATGATAGGGTTATGGTTATGATTAGGGTTAAAATTTCACCTTAGGGAGTATTTTTGTGTGACCGGTTAGAATTATAGTTATAGTTAGTATCAAGATTATTATGTCATACTAAGGTGGAGGTTTGAGTTAGGATGTTATGTTTACAGTTACGTGGTGTATCATATTTATTGTAACATTATATGTAAAGATTAGGGTAAGGGGTTAGGGTTAGCATTACTGTTAGTAATATGGTCAAGATTAGTAATAGTTACTGTTACATTTTGGCTATTGTACATGTAGGGTTAAGGATAGGGTCAGTTTAAGGTTATGTGCAGTGTTATGTATGGTTTATAGTCAGGGTTAAATCATATGCAGTGTTAGGTATAGGGTTAGTATTAGGGTTTGTATGAGAGTAAGATTATGGATGTAGTTAGCGATGGGATCTAGGTTTTAGAGTTAAGATTAAAGTATCATACTTGGTAATACATTTCTGGATGTTGTTTACAGTTTAACATGATAATTATCATTAGTCTCTTATTTAACATTATCATTAAACGTATTGTCAATGGTAGGGACATGGTAACAACTAACTTGAACGGTTACCATATATAAGTAATTATAATGTTAATGATAACATATTAGAGTTAGGGTTAAGATTACGATTAGGGATAAGATTCTATGTTTACAGTTAGGATTAGTATCATATTAAGGGTTACTATAAGTATCATGTTTACCATTTGACGTATGGTAATTGAGAGGATTATGGTTACAATTAGGTTTTAATTTTAACCTTAGGTGTACTATTAATTTTGGACTTGCGCCTCTTGAACAGTCTCACAATAGGTAAATATAATTATGCCATTGTCTCTCTTAGGGGTAATATATCTATGCTAAGGATTACCTATTCCCATCATGAAATGCATTTAGATTGTCAACCCAGGGACGTAGACTTGGAATGGGACAACACAGTTTGTGCACTAAGTTCCTTTAGGAGTCATAACACCTATGCTACAGGAAGATAAAATGCATGAAAGGAATCTATGCTATTGCTGCAGGAAAGTAAACACACTCGACTACTTAATGGAAATGTGATAGAAAGCTTGTATAATGAATCTAAGCCTGTCTAACAACTCAAAACATTCACTATGTCTATCTTCTGCAAGTGCTGCAGGAACATCCACAGTAGTAATGCTGCAGGAGTAAAACAGTAACTCTACTTGAAAGCAGGGAAAAATCTAATCTACCTTAATCTAATCCACCTCCCAAGTGGGCCCCCTTGGTTGGCTTCTGCTAATTACTAACACAGGAAATAATCCAAAATCACTCTTCCATTAATTCTTCTTAACTGGTTACATAGCAATTGAATAACTCATGAAGAACTGAGAAGAACAACTTCTACTATATTGAACACACCATTTTATATTTTCTCATTACCTAACTAAGTCAATCAAATCCCTTATAAAGAGGACTGACGCTTATTGAAAACATAACATTAAAGTCTGATTAAACCTCGCCAAATAAGGAGGCGGTAAAACAACCATGACATATTACAATTATTGAAAATAGTAGAATAATAATTCTGAGGAAATATAGCAAGACTTATTTCCTATATTCTCTGGAACAACAACTCCTTTCTAGGTGCAACATATCCTTCGGAACCATGTTGAATTCTTTCACCATGATTGGTCTTCTAACGCTCCTTTAATGCGGTTGCACCACTCTTCGAACTGCTCCTTGTTTACCTGAAAGGTTAGTAACATTTGGTACACATATGCAAGTCAACATTTCAATCCCTACTCAAATGTTAGAACACAACTTAAAATAATTATATGAAGTACTGCATTATATTTATAATAGTCAACAAAACATGTCATTCAAGCTACGCATAGGCTTTGTGGCTTAAGTTGTACTTAGCATAAGTTCACATAGGTATAAGTCATAAATGTTTTAGAAATGTTTATCAGAGCATAAAGAGTGTCAATAAAGTATGAAAATTATAACAAAATTGAGACATTAATTTGTCTCATCACCTCTCACATTAAAGGTAAAGATTAGGGTAAGGTGTTAGGGTTAGCATTACAGTTAGTAATATGGTCAAGATTACTATTTACTGTTACATTTAGGGTATTGTACATGTAGGGTTAGGGTTAGGATCAATTTAAGGTTGTGTGTAGTGTTAGGATGCACGATTTATAGTTAGGGTTAAATCATATGTAGTGTTAGGTATACGGTTAGTATTAGGGTTTGTGCGAGAGTAAGTTTATGGACATAGTTAGCGATGAGATATATGTTTTAGAGTTAGGATTAAAGTATTATAATTGGGAATACATTTTTTGATGTTGTTTATAGTTTAACATGATAATTATCATTAGTATCACATATAACGTTGCCTTTTAAGGAACGGTCAATGGTAGGGATATGGTAACAACTAACTTGAACAATTAGCATATTACTATAACTATAATGATAACGATAATAAATAAGAATTAGGGTTAAGGTTATGATAATCATTGTTGTTAATTTAACATCGTGCTATGGGTTAAGATATAGTTTTATTCTAGTTTTCATTTAATATTTACTTTTAATAGTTTATTTTATATAGTTATTTAGGTTTTGGTATAGTTGTTTAACATTGATTAGGGTTAGGTTAGAAGTAGGAATGAATAAGATCTCTATAATTAATTCCTTACATTTATTCAACACATCCATAGAAGGAATAAATATTAGAAATACAGAGTTCAACAAAACATGTTGCAAAATGTTGCAAGTATAGGGGTAATCATGATGGGAATAGCCAAAACTATTTATTTATTATCTTATTCATGAAACTTACATAGATGAAAAGGGAAATAGAAGTCTCAATACAACTATTCAGATAATTAAGAAGACTGAAAGCCAAGATAAGAACGATCTAAATCAATAACATTTCTCCATAATGATGCAAGTACATCACATATTCTTCAATGATAAAGTTGGTATTGTGATCCTTATTTGTACAATGATTGTGGTAGACTTCTTTCATCATTGATGGAAATGCATCCACTTTTGCAGATGTCTCACGTAGAACTTTCGCAACATCTGCCATCTGCATTATATCCAGTTTGTCAACATAGTCAACTGATAACGTTGCGTGCTCCACAGCTTTGATTATAGTACAAATATTTGAATTATTTATCAAATATTAAAGATTTGTGGCCAACTTTAAAAAATGATTGAAAATCTTTCAATTAAATAAGATGATCAAAGTATTAAAACTAAATCTTTAAGATTTTCCAATTTTAATTAAGGAAGAAGAAATATTTTTCACCATTTTTAACCATTTTAAATGAATAATCTAAATGTAAACCAATATGGCGGCATTGCCCTCCATATTTAGATTTAAATCTAAATATTAAATGAAATAATGATCAAAATCTAAATTTAAAAGAAATCTAAATCTAAATCTAACTAAAACTAAAACTAAAACTAAATCTAAATCTAAATCTAAATCTAATTCTAAATCTAAAACTTAATCTAAATCTAAAACTAAAACTATATAAATTTTTTATTAAATACAAAATAAAAATATCACCTTTGATGAAGGGTGCTCCCCTTAATACCACAAACACATAACAGAAATAGAGAAACAACAACAACAATATTCAAGAACAGAAAATTGACTTCTTATTATCTCCACAAATGTGGAATTACAAACTTTCAGAATTACAATATGCAAAGCCACATGGGCATTCCCTTACAATATTCTGTAGGACAAAGCCTCGAATCAATACCCAAATCTACTACCCAGAACTGCCCTAGACAACACTACGAGCTTTCTTTATATAGGCATTTTCCACCACCGGAGAAGGTTCTAGAAATTTAGCCCTAAGGGTCGACCAAACTTAGAATTATTTTATTTTTTAATTTATTACATCAAAGTCGGCTCAAAATAACTTTTGAAACCCAAACAGAAATTTTGAAAGAAAATTATTTTCTGCCATTTTAGGTGACCCGACTTCTGGAGACCATAAGTCATCACCAGTTGACCCGATTGACTATTATAACCTTATTTTTGAAATGCCATGAAGCGCTCTACAGGCTTGACTTGCGCAAGCACCCGTCACCCAAATTTTTGACCTCATCCGGGGCCTCTAAAGCCTTCAAAACTGAGTTCAAAGTTTCTGTACCCTGCTGCCAGTACCAAAAATCTTCAATATCTTCAAAACTAGACCTGATCTAGCCATGAAACTTTGCTAGCAGACTGATATGACTGAAATGAACCTCCACATGTAAAATCAGAACATTCCGAGATCGTAAGACCAACTTACTAAAAATAGCAAGTTTTCATAAATAGCAGCTTTGCACAAGATAGCCCTTATTGAATACAAAAATAGAAATATTTTTAGGTGATGCAAGATTGCTCTTACACCCAGGATGCTCCTGCATCAAACACCCGGGGTAATTTGAGAAGTGACCTTATCACGACTCAGGTGTGTAGAGGAAAACCAAGACGGTTAACCTCCTCTTTTGTTAGCCATGATGAATCTTCAATAGGTCATCCTTTCCATTTGACCAAATACTTTTCATATGTCCTGTTCCTTGTGCTTCTGCCAACATGACTATCCAATGTCTTCAATCTCCTTGATATCTGAACTAGTTGCTGGAATACTCCACTGTGCTGCTGTAACCTCATCTTCAACACCTCCTTCATGATACTCTGTCAAATCTGAAATGTTAAACACTGGTGAAATATTCAGCTCAGTAGGCAATTCTACTTCATATGCATTTCCTGAATCATGCTTCTTCAGTATCTTACATGGCCCAAACTTTTTCATTTTCAACTTGTTATATGTACCAACCAAAAATCGCTCCTTTCGCAAATGAACCATGACTTCATCTCCAACTTGAAATTCTTTATGCCTCCTTTTCTCATCTGCCTTAGCCTTATATTGCGCATTCATCTTGGTAATATGCTTCCTCACCTCCTCATGGATGTTCTTCAAGTGTTCTGCAAAATCCTCAGCTTCAACACTACTTATTTCTCCTTTATCTATCTTTCTCAATTCTGATGCATTTCTGGGACTACTTCCATATACAATCTGGAATGGTGATTTACCAGTGCTCCTATTGACAGAATTATTGTATGCAAATTCTACCTGTGGTAAAATCAAATCCCATCCTGTTGGCTTATCTCCAACCAAACATCTCAAAAAAATTTCTCAAACTTTTATTCACCACCTCTGTCTGTCCATCAGTCTGTAGATGATGTGATGAATTGAACTTCAAATCTGTCTTCAACTTCTTCCACAATGTATGCTAGAAATATCTAACGAACTTAGTGTCTCTATCTGAAACTATGGTCTTTGGCAAACCATGTAGTCTCACTGCTTTTCTGAAAAACAATTCTGCTATATGAATAGCATCATTAGTCTTCTTGCAGGGAATGCAATGTGTCATCTTTGAAAATCTATCAACCACCACAAAAATTGAATCATGTCTCCGCTGTGTCCTTGGTAAACCAAGAACAAAGTCCATATTGATATCCTCCCAAGGCTTCTCTGGTACAGGTAATGGCTGATACAACCCTGTATTCTGCTTTACTCCTTTCGCCATCTGACATACTCTACAACTTTGTACAAACTTCTTGACATCTTGCTACAACTGTGGCCAATAATAATTTTCACTAACCAAAGCAAGGGTTTTATCTCGACCAAAATGTCTAGCCAATCCTCTGCTATGCTTCTCCTTGATGAGATTCTCCCTCATAGAACTTCGTGGAATGCACAACTGACTCCCTCTGAATAGCATATCATTCTGGATGATAAAATCCAGCCATTTCGTCCTGTCTAGAGTAACAGGTTCTTTACAAGCTTTCCAAGCTTCACCAAAATCAGGATCCTCTGGATATAAATTCTTGAGTTCCTTGAATCCAACCACCTCAATCTGCATCTCTGTCAGCAATAGTTGCCTTCTGCTAAGCGCATCTGCAACCTTGTTAGACTTTCTACTTCTGTGTTTCCAAACAAATGTATAACTTTGCAAAAACTCAACCCATTTCAAATGCCTTTGATTCAACTTTTCTTGACTATTCAAATATTGCAAAGCTTGATGATCAGTATACAAAACAAACTCCTTAGGAAGCAGATAGTGTGTCCACTTCTTCAATGCCTGAACTATAGCATAAAATTTTTGATCATAAACAGAATATTTTCTCTTGGCATCATTTAATTTCTCACTGAAATAAACAACAGGTTTGCCTTCTTGGCTCATAACAGCTCCTATTGCAGTACCGCTAGCATCACAGTCTACTTGAAACACCTTATTAAAATCTGGAAGTGCTAAAATAAGTTGTTCTATAACTTTTTGTTTCAACAATTGAAAACTCGTTTCTGCCCCATTAGTCCACTTAAACTCTTTTCTATCCCCTCTCATTGTTTCAGTTAAGGAACTACAAATACTGCTAAAATTTCTAATAAACTTTCTATAAAAACTAGGTAGACCATGAAAAGATCTTACCTTGGTAGCACTCCTTGGAGTAGGCCATTCAAGGATAGCCTGTACCTTCTCTGGGTCTATTTTTAGACCTTCTGTTGAAACTACAAATCCCAAATACACTAACTATTTCTTCACAAAACTGCACTTCTTCAAATTAATCAACAATTTCTCATCTCTCAGCTTCTCAAACACCATACAAATATGCATCATATGTTCCTCCAATGTCTTGCTAAAGATCAAAATATCATCTAGGTAAACAATGACAAACTTATCCAGAAATTTTTTCAGAACCTTGTTCATGAGCCGCATGAAAGTGCTCGATGCATTGGTTAGCCCAAAAGACATGACTAACCACTCATACAGTCCTTCCTTTGTCTTGAAGGTAGTCTTCTATTCATCTCCTTCTCTAATCTGAATCTGGTAATATCCACTCTTCAAATCTATCTTTGAAAAATACATAGCTCTACTCAAACAATCCATAATATCATCCATTCGTGGCAATGGAAACCTATACTTGATTGTGATCTTGTTTATTGCTCTAGAATATGTACACATCCTCCATTCTCCATTTTTCTTTGGTGCTAATACCGCTGGTACAACCCAAGGACTCAGACTCTCTCGAATCAACCCCTTCTGCAATAACTCATGTACTTGTATGTTCAACTCTTTACTTTCTGCTGGTGTCATTCTGTGTGCTACCTTGTTTGGCAAACTAGCTCCTCGAATCAAATTCATCTAATGACTGGTCTTCCTTACCGATGGTAATCCATCAAGTACATTATCAGATACAATATCCTGAAAGTCATTCAACAAATCTGCAACCTCTACAGGTATATCCTCTACTTCCTCTTTACCAGCTTTTGGAATTAAAGTAAAACACACATGCTCATGCCTCATACCATCTAAAAATTTTTTTCCATCAACAAAAGTTATTTTTTCATTACCACATACTTTTTCTTTAGTCTCCTTCAATAGCTTTAGCTTATGTCGCACTCCATCCTTTGTCAGGGAATAGGTATTCGCACAACCATCATGTACAACACATCTATCAAATTGCCATAGTCTACCCAACAACATATGACATGCATCCATAGATATGATATCACATAGTACCTCATCTTGGTACTCGCCGATCTTGAACTACCAGGCACTGTTCACTGACCATGACCTTGTGGTCATCTTGCACCCAAGAAATCCGATATGGATGTGGGTGTTTCTATTTTTTGAGCTTCAACTTTGTCACTATCTTTTCTGACACCAAATTGTCAGTGCTTCCACTATCGATAATCACATCACAACATTTACCCTCACACTTGCATCTAGTGCGAAATAGACTCCTCCTTTTCTCAGGTTCATTCTCACCACTCAGTAGGACTCTTCTGTTAATCAACATTTCTGTTCTTTCAACATCTTCTGAATTTGATGATCTGACATCTTCATCTACATGTGCAACTCTGGCCTGACCTTCATTCCTCCTATCTATCCTTCCTTAGTGTTGAGGACATTCAAATGCCCTATGACCTTCTTCTCCACAATGAAAACATGTTCCATAAAAGCCTCCTCTTCTTGAACCTTGTCCTCTTCCTCTTCCTCTTTGATCTCTATTATTCTGATCTTGGAAATGATTGGAATTGTTTCCTCTCTAATTTTGACTGCTACTGGCCTCATCTTTCTTTTTCAGATTTTCATTTCGGCCTCCGTATGACCATCCACTAGATCGTCCACCACGACCTCTTCCATTTTGTCTGCTCTCAAACTTCTTGTTCAACTTTTCCTCCACTTTTAGGGCAAACTGGTATGCCTCTTCAATACTTTTCATTCGAACCAGATTCAACTCCTCCTGAATGCTGGGCCTCAACCCATTAAGGTAACGAGCAACTTTCTCCTTATCAGCTTCCGCATGGCTTGTTCTGATGAGGATTCGATAGAACTCTTTTGTATACTCCTAAACAGATCGTCCCGCTTGCTTCAAACTTTGCATTTTCTTTAGTAGGTCAAGCTCGTAATCAACAGGGATGAACTGTCACTTCAATTTATCCACCATCCGATCCCATCTTGTGATTTTATCTTTCCCTCTTCTATTTCGCTCCAATTAAATCTCTTGCCACCAGATCTTCGCATGACCTTTCAGTCTGGCCTTCACGAATTTGACCCTATCAAGATCCTCAATATCTTCATACTCAAAATATTCTTCACATTCATTGATCCAGTCGATCAATTCTTCTAGATTAAGATTTCCTGAAAATGCAGGAACCTCAATCTTAGGTCTTTTTTTGATCTTGAAAATGGCTCGAAAAAGTCTTTCTTCCTCTTGGTTCACAACTTTGACTTCTCTTTCTTGATCTTCTTCTTCGGCTTCATCATCGCTTTCGTCTCTGACATTAAGATTCATTCCTCTGCGAATCTCCTCTTGCAATGCTCACACTTGTCTATGGAGTGCTCTAACCTCAGGTGTTACAACACCAAGTCTTCCGCCACGTTTCCTTCGTGAAGGCATTTTCGCGATGCACGCTGAAACCCTAACCACGGTCCTGGTGCAAACTGCCTCATAGTCGGCGATCTGTTTACACACTTAGGAACTCCTGCTCTGATACCACTTGATGAAGGGTGCTCCCCTTAATACCACAAACACATAACAAAAATAGAGAAACAACAACAACAACAACAATATGCAAGAACAGAAAATTGGCTTCTTATTATCTCCACAAATGTGAAATTACAAACTTTCAGAATTACAATATGCAAAGCCACATGGGCATTCTCTTTCAATATTCTGTAGGACAAAGCCTCGAATCAATACCTAGAACTGCCCTAGACAACACTACGGACCTTCTTTATATAGGCATTTTCCACCGCCCGAGAAGGTTCCAGAAATTTAGCTCTAAAGGCGGACCAAACTTAGAATTATTTTATTTTTCAATTTATTACATCAAAGTCGGCTCAAAATAACTTTTGAAACCCAAACAGAAATTTTGAAGGAAAATTATTTTCTGCCATTTCAAGTGACCCGACTTTTGGAGACCATAAGTCATCACCAGTTGACCCGATTGACTATTATAACCCCATTTCAAAAATGCCACAAAGCGCTCTACAAGCTTAATTTGCGCAAGTGCTTGTCACCCAAATTTTCGACCTCATCCGGGGCCTCTAAAGCCTTCAAAATTGAGTTCAAAGTTTCTGTACCCTGCTGCCAGTACCGAAAATCTTCAATATCTTCAAAACTAGACCTGATCTAGCCATGAAACTTTGCTGATAAGCTGATATGACTGAGATGAACCTCCACATGTAAAATCAGAACATTCTGAGATCGTAAGGGCAACTTACTAAAAATAGCAAGTTTCCATAAATAGTAGCTCTGCACAAGATAACCCTTATTGAATATAAAAATAGAAATATTTTTGGGTAATGCAAGATTGCTCTTACACCCAAGATGCTCCTGCATCAACCTTGATATTTGGTTGGTTGCTTCTCTTGAAATGGGCTTCCTACAAATGAAATGATGAGACACTCTTTTTATAATTAGAGAGCGTCTCTTCATGTTCCCCAAAAGGTGCCTTTTCTAATTCCTCTGTCTCTTCAAATTCCACAAAAAAATATGAAATAGTCCAAATTTTTAAAATTTTTAACTTATTCTTTGTCCATGTGGCACCCCTATTTGTTTGGGTCATATTATTTCGGGCTCCATTATTTTGGCCTTGCCATTTGGCTTCCTATTATTTTGTCCAGTTATTATTTTCTCATTGGCATTGAAACTTATGATTTATTTAAATTTATTGTTTTGTAAATTATTTATTTAATTTAATAGCTTTTATTATAAAAATTAAATGTTAAATATAAAAACTATATATAATAAAGTATTAAAACTAAATGTTAAAGATTTTCTAATTTTAAATTTGGAAGAAGAAAGATTTTTCACTATTTTAAACCATTGCAAATGAATAATCTAAATCTAAAGCAATATGGCAACATTGCCCTCCATATTTAAATTTAAATCTAAATATTAAATGGAATAATGATAAAAATCTAAATCTAAGAAAAATATAAATATAAATCTAACTCTAAAACTAAAACTAAATCTAAATCTTAAATTATGAAAACTAAATTTTAAAAATTTTCTAATTTTAATTAAGGAAGAAGAAATATTTTTCACCATTTTAAACCATTCTAAATAAATAATCTAAATAATCTAAATCTAAACCAATATGGCGACATTGCCCTCCATATTTAAATTTAAATCTAAATATTAAAACTAAATATTAAATGAAATAATGATCTATATCTAAGAGAAATATAAATATAAATCTAACTAAAACTAAAACTAACTCTAAATCTAAATTTAATTCTAAATCTAAAACTAAAATTAAATTTCAATCTAAAACTAAAATTAAATCTAAATCTAAACTAAAACTATATAAAAAATAAATTATTAAATACAAAATAAAAATATCACCTTGATATTTGGTTGCTTGCTTGCTCTTGAATGAGCTTCCTACAAATAAAATGAGGAGATGCTCTTTTATAATCTGAGATGTCTCTTCATATTCCCCAAAAGGTGTCTTTTCCAATTCCTTTGCCTCTCCAAATTCCACAAAAAAACATAAAACACCTTAATTTTTATTTTATTTTAATTTTTTAACTTATTCTTCATCCATGTGGCACCCATATTTTTTCGAGTCCTATTATTTCGGCCTTGCCATTTGTCTTCTTATTATTTTGGCCTTGCCATTTGTCTTCCTATTATTTCACCCAGCTATTTAATACATTATTTATTTAATCTAATAGTTTTTATTGATAAGGAATTTTTTTTGGCATATTCTCGTGCTGGTATTCTCATTTGTGCTCCCATTGTATAGGTACGCCTTTTGACATAATTACAAATGAGTCAGCCAACAAGGCTTAACCAATTACAAAATATAAACCTTCACACGTTACCCAATATTTCACAATTACATAGAAATTGTCGGCTACCAACCAAAATAATTCTTCACTCGTGCGACCTCTGACCATGCTGTCACGTCCATGTCACTATTATAATGTCTTCATCAAGTGTTCAACTTTGCATGCCTAGATTCTATCCTGATTAGGAGATATCATCCAATTACCACAAGCTACTTCTTAGGAACACTGCCTGAATACTGCTTCCACTAAATTACCTATAACTGTCATGAATAATTGAATTTCCGTACGCGCTCTTGACCATGATATTAGAACACAATATAGAGTAAGTCCTCAACTCCGCATAGCTTGACCTTCAATACTTCACGTGCGCTAATTCAAACTTTGTCTGCTTCTCTGCTAATCTCAAGTAGATCATTGCGTTGACATTAATGACAACCACAATTTTGAATGCAACATACAATTGCTATAGAATGGTTGCGAATACTCCCCCATAGAATATATTCATCATTCATTCCTAATAGGGCTAGCAACACATATGCTTCTGAATCAACAATTGACATCATTGACAACCAAAATGCCATTTGCAACACCTTCTTCACTCCTATTGTATTGATGCTAGAATCACAGGAAAGGGGATTTGTAATAGGGAATGGTTTGGCAATTGAATACAATTGGCCTTCTATGGTCAATGCTATTTTGAAGTAAATATTGATTTTCTTTCTAGAATTCTTCCTTGTCACTTTAATTAGGAGGATGGAGGTAAGGAGATAATGAAGGATGCTTGGACTATGTTCTGAGATGGTGTCCAAAATGAAGAATTATCTAGCCTAATTAGGATTATGGCTACTAATGTGTCTCTTTTCTTGAGAACCAGTGTAGGAGGTTATTAGATTTGGGTATGGGGATTAGTTTTTTCTATCACCACTTTCCTCAAGGGGACATGTAACTATTTAGTATCTATTTTGAGGAATAGGTAGGACTTTGTTTCCTCAGATATGAGGTTTTTTCTATGTAACTTTGTTTACGGGAACTACCCCCTTAAAGGTAGTACTCATCTAAAAAAACAATTAACCATGTTTTGTAAGTATGATTTGTTGGGTTGTGCACACCAATTAGTCATGTTTTAAATTTAAACATTCATATATATATATATATATATATATATATATATATATATTCTATGAATTGTTTCCATTAAGAAGTTAATTTGTCAAGAAAGAACAATTTGTAATCTTACTAATTAAATACTTGTGGAAATTAAGAATGGATTAAATATAGACTAGGCTACATCTATTAAAAATAATGTCAATTAGAAAAGAATAAATGCTTTGAAACAAAAACAAACACTTGTGTTTTATCTTAGAAAACCACTTAACGTGAAAAAACAACTTTAATACTGCTAAATGCACTTCTCATGTGATGATATTAAGAACTACACAATTACATTGATATAATGAATACAAGTTCCCACTTGCTTCATGTGGTTACATATAAATATGCACACACGCGTACGCGCATACACACACACATCCTTCTTTATCGACTTCTTTTATATCCTTTTCTTTCAAGGGATACCAATGTAGAGGTAGGGGCATGTACTATGGTTTCAACATACAAAGACAATGGTCATATATACCCCATGCTTCTAGAAACCCTTACATGCATTACTTAGGCTCCTAGGCTTGGGACAACCAATTTGACATGAACCATTATCATAAATTTAGGGTCAAACATCTTCTCCTTCTCCTTCTCCTTCTCCTCCTTCTCCTCATTCTCCTTCTCCTTCTTCTTCTTCTTCTTCTTCTTCTTCTTCTTCTTCTTCTTCTTCTTCTTCTTCTTGGTTACATATACTCCATGCTTTTAGGCACCCTTGGGTGCATTGCTTAGGCTCCTAGGCTTGGGACAACCAATTTGACTTGAACCATTATTATGAGGGTAGGGTCGAACATCATAGCAATTGATCATGGTTTGCGAAGATAGAGTTAATACCTAAGTGTTGGCTCTCAACAATGCCACACTTCCAAGATTCTCAATCTCAAGACTTCTTCAATTGGAATAGGACTTATTGATGACCACAAGGCCAAATCAAGGTATCTATGCTTCAAACCCCTTACTCTAGACCTTGGATGGCCCTACACAAGGTTTGTATACATCACCTTTGTTGGCATATTGACATGTTGGATGTGTTGTCATTGATGTCAACATATCAGAGGAATCAAAGGAATTGATAAGAAGAGTTATTTATTTGTTGCTAACTTAACTGTTTCAGGTTAGCCAGTGGAACATAATGTTCTAAGGTCTAGCGAGGATCAAATATTGTAGGTATGAAGTTGCGTACATAGGATATTATTGAAGAAGATCAATAATTAGTTCACTCCAAGTCTCAGAGGATATCATGAAGATTTGGGCATGATTCAAGGTTAGAATTGGTGACTGGCAGACATGGTGAAAGACAATGTTGACAAGAAGACAAAAAGAGGTTTGGTGTGCACAATCAAGTTGGAATTTCTTGGAGAAAACCTAGGAGTGTGTTTAGGACATACTCATGTGTCTTCAATTCAGAGGGTTTATACTTCAGATGTCTGCATGACATATTTTTATTGTTTCAGAGCCTTGTTGACAGTGTTCTTGAGGTTCAATGGAAAAAGGGTTGGTGAATCCAATCACTGTGGTGGATTTTTGTATTTGAGTGTTTATCATGATGCTATATGATGTTCTTGAAGTATGCTCTTGATGAGTTGGTGATACACATAGATTAGAAGGATCATATTGGATGAATTTTTGGTCAATAATAATATTTTTATTATCATTCCTGTTCTTGGTTGACTAGATTGGTAAATCGTGTTGCGCAAGTGGTAAACTATGAAATATGAGATTTTTGATTTCGAGGTGGTTGTTATAGGTTGTGGCCATGACTTGACGGTTAGAAACATGAGCTTTGGCATGATGATTTGAAGAGATGGTGAATTAGGTTTGGCCAACCTCGTTCTTGATATAAGATAATGAATTAGGGCAAAATAAGTAGGCACGTATGTGGAAGATTGGTTGTGAATGACAAAGATTTGTTGTAGAGAAATGGTTGAGATCTCTTGAAGGCTTAATTGCTCATTTGAAGGAGTCAGAGAGTTAGATCAGAGATCCTTGTTGTACTTCAATGGAATTGAATTTGGCATAAGGTAGATGTTGTTATCCATCGACTCACAAACACTTTAGATCATTGTAGTGATCAAATTGTAAGGTAGTGAGCCTTTCTCAGGGTTGTAGCCTGAGGCTTTTCATTTGAGCATTGAGCTATAAGAAGTGAGCTTGAATGCATGTGATTTCCCTGTACATTGTAATAGGTTTATACTTCTAACAAGGTATTTACTTATTGTGGGTAATCAGTCCCACTGTGGTTTTTCCCCTAACAGGGTTTCCAGGACAAAAATATTGTGTCAAATTGTGTGGATGTGATTCTGATTTGTGGATGCATGCATGTTTCATATTTCATTTAATTAGATCAGAATTAAGTTATTCAAGTTTACAAATTTTTGAGAACTAAGGACTTGAAATTTAAAGTTTTGGGAACAACTAATTCACCCCCCCTCTTAGTTGTTCACTTCCATATTATCAATAATTGGTATAAGATCTTTGGTCCCTTGAAGGAAACCTAACAACTTGAGGGAGATCCAATTTGTCATCTTACAAGAATGATAGTCCTAGGTTTGAAGGCACAAACTACCCCATATGGAAAGGATGAATGATCACTCATTTAAGATGCATTAGAGAAGAATATTGGACCATCACAAAGAACTCATATACTCTTGCAGATCTATCCAAGATTACACAAAATGAGAAGAAGCAATTTGAGCATAACATCAGAGAAAAGGTTGCCTTGCTAAGTGCCCTATTAGATATAGAATATAGAAATCTAATGGAGTTGGAGATTTCACATCAAATTTGGACAAAGATAGAAACCCTACATGAAGGTGATGCATGTGTCAAACAAGCCAAGTTACAAAGCTTGAAAGGAAGGTATGAATCCTTGAGAATGTCTGAGGATGAAAATATCAACTCTTACATGTTGAAGATAAATGAATTAGTTTGTAGCATCAGATGTGCTAGTGGTGTATTGGATGAAGGAGAGATTGTTTCAAAGGTGCTAAGATCTCTACCCCCTACTTATAAGAATAAAGTTGCTTCTATTGAGGAAATTAGAACTATTGCTATTATGACAAGAGACACATTAGTTGGTAAGTTACCTTCTTTTTAAATGAGTGAGTTTGGTGATGCTTTACCCAAAGCTGAATCAACTTTTAAGGCTACAATATCAAGAAGAGACATGCTTAGATCAGATCAAGGTGAAGGATCTACAAGAAGAGTATCAAGATATGAAAAGGAGATGAGAGAAACTAAAGAAGAGGACATAGATCTTCAAGAATTGGAAGCACTGGTGGTAAATAAACTATCAAAATGATTTTGTAAGTACAAAGGAAAAATGCCCTTTAAATTCTTTTGTTGTAAAAAGATACGACATTATGCCTCTAGATTTCTAGAGAGATTTCCTATGTACAAGTTTGATAAGTCTAAAGATAATAAAAAGTGTTATTATGTTGTTGATGATGAAGGAATCACTGATGGTGAATATGATAATGTTAAGAGTGAAGATGAACTTGTGTTTTTTGCAATCCAAGAAGATGAACCTAAGTTTGTAAATTTTATGTCTAGCACTCCTACTTTAAATGTTGTTGAAGATCTCATGCCTAATGTTTCTATTAGTAGTATGATGAAGGATGGAATATCAATTACTCAAGATGAAGAAAAATCCCTAACTACTCAGGATGTCAAGGAAGATAAATGGATTATTGATAGTGGTAGCTCACATCACATGACCGGTAATATAAACAAATCTATGGAATATGCAAAGTATGCAAGAGATACTGTCAAGAGGAGAGATAACTCTAAAGGTAAAAGTTCCATGATTAATACTTCTGCTAAAATGCTGCTAAAGATATTATGATTGATGTTCATGATAATTGTGCTATTGAGAAGACCAAGACTAGTGATACTTCAGCTAGTAATATTTTGACATGTTGTAATGTTGAAGATATTACCCTTAAGAACTCTATAAGTTGTGCTATTGAAGAAGAGAAAGTATTACTCACACAAATTGATAGGAAGAATGATTGGCTTATAGATAGTGGATGTTCACATCATATGAATGGTGACACAAGAAAATTTGTGAAATATGAAGAATATGATGGTGTAATTTTTAGATGGGGTGACAAAACTGGAGGAAGAATCAAGGGCATGGGTATTGTTTCCTTAGATGGAAAGAATACAACAAATGATGTGCTACATGTTATTGATAGAACACACAATCTTATTAGTGTTGGTTAGCTATTTGAGAAGGGATACACTCTACACTTCAGTGATGAGGGAGGCAGGATTCTCAATAGTTCTGGAAGTGAAATTGGATCAAGACCAAAGAGCAAGAAAAATGTTTTCCATATGAATATTGAAGGAGTAAAGTATCAGTTTAATCAGATTGAACAAAGTCAGACCAAATCACACAAAGACAAACAAGGAATCAAGATTAATAATGATCCGCATAAAAAATATCAAAATAAGATGTAGAGTGTCTCAGAGAAGATTGATGATGAAGTTGATGCAAGAAAAGTAGAAGGAATGATGCTAGAGTCACTAGTGAAGCCAATGACATCAAGGTATGAAAAATTGAACCATTTTGAAGATAGTTACTTAATTGTTCAACCTAGTGGAAGTCTGTCAAATTATTGCAAAGATAAATTGGATGAAAAAAATGTTGGTGTACTTTTTCGAGTGCAAATTTCTTATGAGAATTAAATTAAGTGTATTCCAAAAAGGCCATTAATTCCAAAGGAAAGAATAGTAGATGCAAATATAGTAGTAAATGAAAAGGAATTTGCAAGGTGTGATAATTTAATTATTCAAAATCAGAAGGAGCTTGATATCAAGCAACTTAAGGAGAATGAGAGTCAAGAGTTAGTTGAAAGAAACTTCAAATCACACCATCAAATAATTGTGGAAGACTAGATTTATCTAATTTATGAAATTGAGGTCAAAGAAGTGTACAAAGTTTGCATGGATGATCCGTGGGTTAGAGCCATGGAAGAAGAGCTTGGAATAGAAAATGATTTCAAGGATAACTCAAGATTAGTTTAGCTAAGCTTGATAGATTTCTACTTCAGAGAAGGTCAATGAAAAAAAGTGATATTGAATTAGAAGAAGAGTGCTCTAAGTCTAGTCAAGGCAAGTATAACTCATAGAAGAAGAAGAAGAAGAAGAAGACTTCACCAAGTAAGGCTAAGAAGTTCAGAGGTAAGTGCTTTGTTTGTGATAAGGTTGGACACAAAGAAGTGGATTACAGAAAAAGATATATGTTTTAATTGCAAAAGGAATAATCACGATCCACAAATATGCAGGAGTATGAGGAAGAAGATTGATAATGTCAAGAGAGAAAAGGCTAGAAGTCTTACATGCAAGAAATTTGGTCACGATGCTAGACAATGCACTGTAAAGAAGAAACAAAAGAATGGACATAAGAATGTTCTACAAATCAAATGCAACATATCTGAACTTACTACTGAAAGTTGTAGAAGTGAGAAGGTGGACAAAGATGACACCAAAGAAGAAAAATTGAGAATGAGAAGGGATGGTCAAAACAAAAGAAAAGAAGAAGACAAGGTAGATAAGCATGTTCAAAGGAATATGAAGGAAAAAGGAAAAGAAAATGATGACAAGGAGAAAAACTAGCACAAGAAAAGGACAACAAGAAAGAAGAACAAAGAGACTAAAGATATGAGATCTACTTCGATAAGAATCAAAGGCAATTCAAAAGGACTTGCTCTTCTTACTCAAAACTAAGACGCACAAGAACGTATCAATCTGGCGGATTTCATGGAAACATCATTCAAGCTGGATTGATGTAAGGAGGCTACTACTTAGGGGGAGTAGTAAGCATGGTAAAAAAAATTTGTTTGATCTTGTTAAGATTCTAATATCAGATGTGATAGATATTTAATTCTATTTTAAATCAGACTATGTACTTAATATTTATATATTATTCTGCATATATAAATCTGCACTTGTAAGAACTCTACTTTTTATTTCCATGTCTTCCAAATGCAGATTTCTCTAAATATAAATCTCCAAAAATGAGAACATGTCTCATGGAGAGACATGCCTCTATGAATGTAGAGACATGTCTCTGCATGAGACATGTCTTTTATCTGTCGCAAGAGATACAATTTCATAATATATGTTGTAGGCACTGTTTGATATGAAAGGTTGTCGCAGATCATAATATGGGTTACGATACATAATACATATCATAATAGATATGTGTTATTGTATGTATTATGTATCGTAACACATATATGTGTTACAATACCTCTTATACAAGTTGTACGATAAGTATCATGATCTCCAAATATATATATGTATTGGTCGATAACTCAATCAATATTTTATGTATTATTATCATTATCATATATATATATATATATATATATATATAGGATGTATATATAAAATTTAATTATATATACATATATATGTATAATAAATACATTTAATCATTTTACAGAGATGATTCTCAATTGATTAATTTACTGACCCACACTATAACATTAACACTCCCTCTTAGCTAGGGAAGATGTTTAATGAAAAAATTCATACATAATATGAATACACATTATCTCAATGTAAGATCATAAATGATATTATCTCATAATATTAGGGGTAATGGCCTAGTAATATCAAATCCATGATATTCAACAAGTACTTAGAGTAATGGCCTACTAACATCAAGTCTCATGATGTTCACCAAGTACTCATAAGGGTTATAAAGATATTGTCTCATAATATTAGGAGTAATAGCCTACTAATATCAAGTCCATGATATTCACCAAGTACTCATAGTAATGGCCTGCTAACATCAAGTCTCATGATGTTCACCAAGTACTCATATCTCTAATGGAAGTATATAAAGTAAGTGCACCTTCCATAGAGACATCATCATGATATGCTTAGATATGATATCCATCATGATGAGGACAAGTTATTGTTAGATTATCACCTTCCAATAACTGTCATATATACAAGTGCAATCATTAAAAGTCGTCACTTTTTCATGATGCACACAAATCACATATATATTCATGAAATAACACTCATGATAAAGAAAAAATTTGATTAGTACAATGATCAAAGATACTGAGACTCATTCTCATAAATTATAATCATACCAAGTTTATGTATGAAGTATTCTACCTTAATCTTTACAAGAGGTTTGGTGAGTATATCTGTTGTCTGTTCCTCTATACTAACATACTTTAATTCCACCACGTTCTTTTCTACCATATCTCTAATATAGTGATAAGGTATCTCAATATGTTTGGACTTGTTATGAAACACTGTATTCAAAGATAGTTTAATGCAACTCTTATTGTCACAATGAATAATGGTGGGCTTTAGTGATTTTGCAAATAGTCCAACTAGAAGTTCTCTCAACCAAACTGATTCTCGTGCTCCCAATTATGTTGCAATATATTTTTCTTTAGTAGAAATTTGAGCTACATAGGATTGTTTTCTGCTGAACCAAGAAATCATGGCTGATCCTAAATTCAAGAAACATCCAAAAGTGCTTTTCCGATCCACAATACTTTCGGCCCAATCCGAATTAGTGTATCCATTCAAGTTCAGGTCCACATCTTTATATCTCAACCCATATCTAATTGTGCCTCAAAGATATCTGAGGATGTGTTTAGCTACTACTAGGTGTATTTGCTTTGGTTCACTCATGAACTAACAAAGTGCATTCACTGCATAGCAAATATCAAGCCTAGTGTTTACTAAGTACATCAAGGACCTGGTTATCTGTTTGTATAGGGTAGAATTTGTGAGCTTTGAGTCATTAGCTTCCTCCTTAAGTTTGAGTAGGTTTGTCTCCATTGGAGTAGACATGGGCTTGCAGTCCATCATTCCAAATCTCTTGAGGATGTCCACCGTATACTTTCCTTGATTTATAAATATGTAATTTTTATGTTGCCAAACTTCTAATCCGAGAAAGTAATGAATAATTTGTATTCTTTTGTCATGGAATCCTTCCAAGTAAGATGTTGAAGAGCTTCCTCAACATTAGAAGGATTTGATTTTATTAATTCGCTCCTTAGTGCAACATAACTAGAAAATCTGTTGGGTCTTTTTCTTTCCCTGGACGTGCCCGAAGGAGCTGCATATCGTCCTACTTCTTCAATCATCTTCCTGGCCCATAGAGGTCTTTTCTTGTTTGTTTTGATCTCTTCAGTAGTATCCATGTGATCACTGAAATCATTTTCCTCGGTGATCTCTTGTATCTCCCTCTGAATATAAGGAGAGAGATCTTGTTGACTGTCATCATTCATTTCATTTTCATCTATGGATATTTTCAATGAAATATCTTCCTCGAAGATCACATCTCTACTTAGTTCAATATTTATTTGTCCTGGAATGTAAATTCTATATGCCTTGGACATTTCACTATATCCAACTAGAATACCTTTCTTCCCAGAAGGTTCTAATTTGGTTCTTTTCTCCTTAGGAATATGAATGTAGACTGGACATCCAAATATCCTAAGATGACTTTTTAGGTTTAGTTCCAGTGGATACTTCTTCAGGAGTCTTGTTTTCTAAATGAGAATGAGGACATCTATTTTGGATCTAGATGATAGTATTAGAGGCTTCTGCCCAGAGGTGAGTTTCTAGGTTTTGATCATGCATCACAGCTTTGGTACATTCAACAATAGTTATGTTCTTTCTTTCTGCAACTCTATTTTGTTGAGGGTTGTAAGGAAAAATGTACTCCCTCTTAATCCCAGTAGTTTTATAAAAGTTTTGGAAGGTTTCTAAAGTTTATTCCTTCCCATTGTCTATTCTTAGTATTTTAATACTATTTCTAGATACATTTTCTACTAGAGCTTTAAATTCTTTAAACTTTAAGAGAATTTCTTCAGAATATTTATACTTAAGAAAATATATCCATGTTTTCCTAGAGTAGTCATCTACAAAGATAATGTAATATAGGAATCCTCCAATGGAGGGAACAAACATAGGTTCATATAAATCAGAGTGAATAAGTTCTAATACATCTTTAGATTTGCTTTCACTATTGTGAAAAGTTCTTTTGATATACTTCCCTAATGCACAACCTTTGCAGGTCTCTACATGTTCAGTTTTGAGTTTTGGTAGACCAGTGACCATCTTCTCTAAACTAGGTAAACCACAAAAGTGGTAATGACCTAGTCTTCTATGCCAAATTTCATTCTCATTTGATGATCCTTGAATTAGGGCTTGAGAAGAAGTGCATAGTTCATAAAGACATTCTTGTCTTATACCAATAGTGTGAGCATTTTTAATGGTAGAGTTCTTGGTCTAGGCTAATAATTTTCCTTCTATAAATGTGATCATATAACCCTTGTCTTCAAGAGCCGAGATAGAAACTAGGTTTTTTTTGATCCCAGGTACAAATATTATTCCTGTGAGTTGGAGTGAGACACCAGATTTGAGTTGAATGGTACATGACCCAATTCCTTTTACTGGATAGTCTGTATCATCTCCAATAATTACTTCCTCATCAGAAGTTTTCTCAAAGGAATCTAGGTGATCTCAGAATCTTGTTATGTGTCTGGAGGCCCCATTGTCTATCACCCATATGTTCTTGTTATTTGTGACTTGACTAGATAAGGAAGAGTAAAATACAAGTTTCTTTGAATTTGTATCCATATTTTTAACCTCAGCAAAAGAAACTTGGGATTTTGTTCTATCAGGTTACTTCATCGCAAAATGACCATATTTGTCACATCTAAAGCATTGTACTTTAGATAGGTCTCTCATTTTCTTGGATGAGTGTTTCTCGTTGGTGTTTTTACCTCTTTTCCTTTTATTAAGCTTCTTTTCTCTTGTGTGAGTTTGAGTATGTAGGATTTGAATTTTCTCTTTTGGAACATTTGTACCAATCCCTCTGGATATCAACCTAGACTCTTCTTGAATGCAGTCTGTTTTCAACCTTTTGAATTTGGGGAGTTTAGGTCGAGCACTGATGCCTTGAATAAATTATTTCCAAGAGATAGGTAGTCCATTTAGGGCTATCATTGATAATTCCTTACTATCACAATCATGACCAATTGTAGAGAGTTGATTTCTCAAAGTAGTTATTCTTATAAAATATGAAGTAATAGTCTCTCTTTGGTTCATCTTCATTTCGCTAAGTTGATTTTTGAGAGTAAGGACTCTACTAGAGTTGTTTATCTTGAACATTTCTTCAAGAGCTTTGAACATGGCATATGCTGAATCTAGTCTTATAATTATAGGCACTAGATTATCCTTCACTCCATCTACTAGCAATTTCATTGCTGTTGTATTATTCTTTTCCCATTGAATCTTTTCATCTTTCTCATTTTGTTCAGGTTCCTTTTCTTTCACCACTATGATGAATTCATTTTCTTTCAATGTTAGTAACATTTGAAAATTCCTAGCTACGAAATTTGAGGTGCCTTCAAGTCTATCCTCAAGTCTAACTCCATTCACCATTTTGATGAGTCTAATAATTTTTATCACAAAGTATTTATATAGTTTAATATATAAATATATCAATATAAGAATACGATCGGGATCTTTGATTCCAGACTTGGCTATGATACCATGTTAAGATACTAATATCAGATGTGACAAATATTTAATTTTATTTTAAAGCAGACTGTGTACTTGATATTTATATATTATTCTACATATATAAATTTGCATTTGGAGGAACACTACTTTTTATTTTGTGTCTTCAAAATGCATATTTCTTTGAATATAAATATATCCAATATGAGAACATGTCTCATGGAGAGACATGCCTCTACGAATGTAGAGACATGCCTCTACGAATGTAGAGACATGTCTCTACATGAGACATGTCTTTTATCTATCACAGGAGATACCGTTTCACAATATATGTTGGAGGCACTATTTGATACAAAAGGTTGTCGCAAATCATAATGTGGGTTATACGTATCGTAACACATATGTGTTATGGTACTATTATGTATCGTAACACTTATATGTGTTACAATACCTCTTATACAAGCCGCACGATAAGTATCGTGATCTCCACACACACACACACACACAGATATATATATATATATATATATATATATATATATATATATATATATATATATATATATATATATATATATATATATATATATATATATATATATATATATATATATATATATATATATATATATATATATATATATATATATATATATATATATATATATATCGGTCGATAACTAAATCAATATTTATCATTATTATATATTATAATTAGGATGTATATATATAACTCAATTTTATATATATATATATATATATATATATATATATATATATATATATATATATATATATATATATATATATATATATATATATATATATATATATATATATATGCATAATAAATATGTTTAATCATTTTCCAAAGATGATTCTTAACTGATTAATTTACTAACCCACGCTATAACATTAACAGATTTGAAGTTGAGTGTTTTAGAAAGCTACAAAGAATTGTAGAAATCAATGGGTTAAGCCTTTGATGTTTGATCAATGTTTGGATGACTCAAAGGTGCGTGTGAAATAAGAAAACATGAACTTGACAAGGTAGTAGAAGCAGAAGGAAATGGAAGCAAACATTGATATGACAAAGAAAATTGTATAAGAACAGATGTTACATCTTTGTCATTGATGTCAAAGGGGGAGATAATTAGATGTGAAAAACAATAGAGATCAAATTTTTTAGATTAGAAGAGAGGATCAGAAGAGTTTCTAGAAGGAAGAGAAGATCAGATGGAAGAAGCAAGTTCATATATACTTGCACATAAGAAAGAAGAGTTTTGGTCAAGAATAATGGTGTACATCCAAGGGGGAGAAATTGATGGTGACAAGAGCATATAATCAGATTGGAACCAAAGGAAGCTTGCTTCCAGGGGGAGAATATTAGTGGGGACGATGAGATAAATAGACTCTAAAAGATAATATGGATGGTTGGTCTCAAAGGGGAGGCTGTTGGTTTATGATTGCATTACTTATTTTTCACATCATATGTTTCCACCAATGTCAAAGGGGGACATTGTTGACATATTGGAATGTTGGATGTGTTGTCATTAATGTCAACATAATAGAGGAATTGACCGGAAGAGTTATTTGTTTGTTGCTAACTTAACTATTGTAGGTTAGCCAATGGAACATAATGTTCAGAGGTCCAATGAGGATCGAATATTGTAGGTATAAAGTCGCGCATATGGGATATTATTGAAGAAGGTCAGTACTTAGTTCACTCCAAGTTTCAGAGGCTATCATGAAGATTTGGGCATGATTCAAGGTCATAATTGATGACTGACATATAGGGCGATATACAGTATTGAGAGGAAGACAAAAAGAGGTTTGGTGTGCAAAATCAAGTTGGAATTTATTGGAGTGAACCTAGGAGTGTGCTTAGGACATACTCAAGTGTCTTCAATTCATAGGGTTTATAATTCAAAGGTTCACATGGCATATTTTTATTTTTTCAGAGCCTTGTTGATAGTGTTCTTGAGGTTTGGTGGAAAAAGTGTTGGTAAATCCAATGGTTGTGGTGGATTTGTGTATTTGAGTGTTTGGCATGATGTTGTAGGATGTTCTTGAAGTATGTGCTTGATGAGTTTGCGATACACATGGATCAGAAGGATTAGATTGGTGGAGTGTTTGGTCAATAATAATATTTTTATTATCATTTTTGTTCTTGGCCGACTAAGTTGGTAAATTGTGTTGCATAAGTGGTAAACCATGAAATCTGGGAGATTTATGATCTCGAGGTGGTTTTTATAGGTTGTGGCTATGACTTGATGGTTAGATATAGATTTAAAACATGAGGTTTGGCACAATGATTTGAAGAGATGGTGAATTAGGTTTGGTCGACCTAGTTCTTAATATAAGATGATGAATTAAGGAAAAGATTGATATAAGTAGGCACACAAGTGGAAGATTGGTTGTGAATGCCATAGATTTCTTGCAAAGCAGTGGTTGAGATCTTTTGAAGGCTAAATTAATTGTTTGAAGGAGTCAAAGAGAGTTAGATAAGAGATCCTTGTTGTACTTCAATGAAACTAACTTTTGTTATCTCTATTGAGCATTTAAGGTTGTCATTAGTATCAAAGGTTTGTAAAGATATCGGTCGGTCACCTACATTGAGCTAATCGGTAACTAGAAGCAAGACAGACTAGTCAGTAAAGTAGTACATCGAGCAACAGACAATTAACCAAGCACCAACAGACACCGACATCGACAGACAGTAAACACTGAGCGTTGCAGTATACACTAAGCAGTTTATACAGTATTTACCGAGGATCACAGAAAATGGCATAGTAATCTGAAATGGCACATACTTCTATGCAAATGGTTACAACGGTTCATCAAATGTTTTACCAAGATCAAGGAACATTTAATGTGATGATATTCATTAAATGCAATGTATATCTTTTGTAATAGTTGATCTAGGTCATTTTTGTACACCGTAGATCTTAGGGTTATGACTATGTTGTGTAACCTAATTTTGTTAAAGTGGCAAAAATAGAACACTATATATTTATGTGTTTGCATCATTTTTTGTGTGAGCTGATATATGAATCACGAAGCACTTGAAGCAATTGCCTAACTTCAAGTCTATCAGTTAACAGAGTAGAACCGAGTACAGAGGAATTCAGATTGAGTAAGATCATAAAAGGCTACCGAGTAGTTCAGAGTAGAGATTCATCACAAGTAAGGTGATATTTTATCAGAGCTTATAGATCTGTATCAGACAAGTGAGTTGTTAAATAGCAGATAATTATCTATTGCTTTCTGACAATTGTAATAGAGTTTTGGATAAAATATCTTAACAGAGTAGACTTAACAGTCTTATGTAAATCTCTTAACCGAGTGCACACTTCATTAGTGTTGTTAAAATCCTATAACTAGGTAGATCTAGCTGATCTAACATGTCACTCCTAACAGGGCGAGATCACCAGAAGTGATCAAAACTTGTAGCCCTACTAGGCAAACCTTTTTTATCTGCAGTAGTGAAGAATTTGTGGGTGTCATCCCCACCATAGTTTTTACCTTCTAAAAAGGGTTTCTGTGTTACCAAAACACTTGTGTCATGTGATTGTCATATTGATTTCATGTTGTTTACTTTCATAAGTTAAATGAATGATTGATACATGCAGTTAGATTCAAGTTGTTTAGGTCGGTTATTAATGTTTATAGTTATATATCAGAAAGGTTTACAAGTAAATTTTTTGAAGGCACTGATTCAGCCCTCCTCTCTCAGTACCTATCTCTCCTAATTCCAACAATTGGTATCAGAGCACAGTTCTCTTATTTGATAGTTTAACCACTGAAGGGTAAAGATCTAAGTCATGGAGAGATACAAGCTTGATAAGACTATTGAGAATCAGAAGATACAAATGCAGATGTTTGTGGAACAATATAAGCAAGCCAAGGAAGGACTGAAGAAATTACTAGTTGAAAGGAAGAACCTAGCTATTCTACAAAGTGAGATCGGTTACCATGAAGAACTTATTGATGAAATGTTTGAGCATATTGGATCTAGTTCTGGAAGCATCTCTGATGGATCTGAAAAGAATCAACATTTAATTAATTAAGTGAAAGCACTACAAATTGGTCAAGAATCTCAGATGGTGAGAATGGTAGAAACAATGAACAATTCTAGAGAAGCCAAGCAAGAAAGGAATCTGGGTATTGATGACCGAAGACAAATAACTGAACAACTTCAAGCTAAAGAGAGTGAGATACAGAGACTCACTGATCATCATTTCCAAGTAACTAATCAAATGATGATTGTGAATCAAGAGGTAAACTGAGTGAATGGAGAATAGTCAAGAAGACTAGAAGATGTTGCAAGACTCAGAGAAGAGAATGAGAAGTTGAGAAATGAAGTGAAAAATCAACAGAAACAAAATGAAATGAAGAAACTTGCTGAGGATAGTTCTAAGAAGATTGATGATTTTTTGACTAATCAAAGAAGATTTGGGAGTAGAGCTGGTATAAGCTACATTGGCAAAGGAGAATCATCACAACAAGCTGAAAAAGTCAACAACAATCAAAATCAGAAACCTAAAGTGTTGGCATGTTATCACTGTGGCAAACCGGGACATACATATAATGTGTGTAGAAGCAAATCACAAGGTAAACCTCCTGTCACTCCTAAGTTTAATGGATATTATTATTACTGTGGTAGGTTTGGACATCCTGCTTATGAGTGTAGAGCTAAAAAAAATGATAATGCCTACAATACCACTATGGAGAAAATATGCTATACTTGTAATAAACATGGACACACTGCACGAGAGTGTAAGGCTAAGATGAAGCAAGTATGGATTCCTAAGCAGCAAACACAACGAAAGCCCTATCAATCAAAGAGACAAGGTAACTCTTATGTTTGGGATTATAATACATGGGCTAACTGTACTGCTTGTGGTAGATATGGACACATTGCAACAAATTGTTACAGAAAGAGTCAGATTGGACAATCAAGAAGCTGGACAAGCACTAGAATGGCTTGTATGCATTGTCATAGGGTCGGTCATTTAAGCAAGAACTACAGAGACCGAGCACCAGATGAAAACCATATATTTGAGAGTGGATATACTATCGTAGATATCACAAAGTTAAGGAACACTATGTGGAAGAAGGCATCTAATGAGAATGCTGAGTCAAGTAATGCTGTCGGTGAAACCTCGTCCACTAGATTGGGTGACATCGGTACCTCCACTTAAGGTGAAAAAGGTATGTATGGGACTGACATTTCAAATGATCACATTTTACATACAGTTCCTTATAAATGATGTACTTATGCCAAATAAGCATGAATAAAGATGCACTATGGTTTATATGTCATAAGCTAACAATGTTATATAGTCGGTAAAAGAGAGATCGAGAGTTGGTTACCCATTGGCAATCACTATTTAAGGTTAACCGAGAACATGTATCAATCGACGAAGAAATCCTATGTTAACCAAGCAGATAAATTTTTTAGTTGTCACCGAGCTGATAGCTGTTTCGTATCGAAAGTTAGGTCAAGAATTTATTGCATGAAAGTTTGAGTGGGAATATCGAAAAGTCTATAAATACATGGGAACATATTTTATTGTTACATTGCGATTTCAAAGAGCAAAGATTTCACAGAGAAGAGTTCAAGCTAGAAGATTTTCAGAAGGATTCAAGGCTATTGTAGATCGAACCAATATCACTCTTCGATGATTTCGAGTAAGTTCATTTGCTATCAAACACTTTTTATCCTACTGCTTGTTGAAACCCTAGAATCAATTTATGGCATCTACATCATCTGCAAGCAAATCACAAAGTATTGAGGAGGAAGTTAATCTAATCGTTAGGGAAAATTTCAACGAACCTAAGTTTAAGCCACATCCTAAGGTCGCAACACAAATAGATACAATGGGTGCTTTTTCGAGCATACCTGATAGGGTTTTATTGATAGAAGATGTAAGATCATATATTCATTACAAAATTGGAGAAGTTAGAGATTTTGAAACTATTGCAGCATATCAACAAATCTGTGGCACCGATGGTAAACTGAAAATAGATCATAGGAAGATTGAGGAATCAGGGTTATCGTGTATCACACACTTTCCACAATCATTTAAGATAGATTGGATTAGAATCATTTTGAGAAGGTATCATGATGATAAATTCTGGCTAGATAAACCGATTGAGGTCAACAAGAAAATGATCAGTAGGGTTACTAGGCTCCCTACAACCGACAAGGCTAAAGCCTTCCGTAGTTTGTCATGACTGGATGTTGAGAAAAATATTGGAGCACAATGGGATGGTCAGGCATTGAAAATTTAAACAATCGGAGACCCAACAATTAAGTTTGTAGCACATGTGATCAGGTACAAGTTATTTCAATCAAGTAGACTCAATAGCATACCCTGCAACGCAGTAGACATGGCACACAAAATTGTGGTAAAAGGTCACCAGGTTGATCTTGCCGAGGTACTATTTCATCAACTTCAGGAGAATATGAAGACAATAAGAAAAAATAAGTCTAATACATGTAAGTTTGGATCATTACTTGTTTGCATATTTTTCTATCTACAAAAGTATGTACCTGGTGTCGATAAAGTAAATTGGAAACCATATATACCGATAACAAAACAGATCAATGATATGATGAATAAGTTAGGAGATAAGCTGAATATAGAGTTTGATGCATACTTCAAATAATTTCAGACTAAAATGCATAAAAGAAGTAGAATTCTGAGGGAATTAGTTGAAAAATTTGAGAATGATATATGTTTTGTAGTCAACACAGATTATACTTTGATAAAAGTAGTTGAACCTAGAATAAAATGGTTGGCACTGATGGGTTATGAAATGAACCATGATTTTGCACTGAAATCTATTAATGCACTGCTTGCATTACCAAAAGATCCCATTGCCACTAGGTTCGGAGTATATGAAGAGGCCAAATCTAGAATTTCAACAAATATAGAGATCGGTAAAATATCTAGAAAGGTAAAGAGGATGAACAAAAATATTACTGCTAGTTATGGAGATGTGTCTGAAACATCTAAGGAGACACCAGTTGAATAGGCAACTGAAGGTCAGTTACAGTTGCCTGACAAACCATATGATAGTGAGGAGACCGAGTCCGATGAAGAAGAAGATCCCACATTGGTTCCTCCATCCGAAATTCCTATGAAGAAGTAGTTACTAGTCCAAGAAGGTATGAAAACAAGATCATCTACTATAGCTTCATCACCCGAGAAGAAAGAAGCAAAGAAAGTAAAAAAAATGAGGCCAGCTACACCGACAAGGAAATATATCAAGAGAAAGAACAAGGCTGCAACTGAGGCACCAAAGAAAAGGAGAAAACTGATAAGAAATAAAGATCTTGAGGAAACTGAGACTGAAGATGATGTCAATCAATTCAAGGTGGTCAGTAACAAGGCAAAAAAAATAGATGAAATTATTGAAGACATAATTAAAAATGGAGATCTTACCGATCCCATACTAGATAGATTTGACAAGATGTCAAATGAAGATCAAACTAAGATAGAAGAGGCTGTCATCCAAATGATGATCAAATTCAAGAAGTTCCAATGGAATTTTCCTATGCATTACCAAAGAAGTTGGATGACAAGATTACTGAAAAATGGGCTATTGCACTAGACACCAAGAAAAGAAAGAGAGAACGATCTCTAGTTCGGGCAGCCCCACATCTAAGCTTTGGAGAAATTAGTGAGTACATGACCAAATATCAAACAAAATTTATGATCAAGAATAGAGCCATGATGACAATGGATGAAAATGTGGCAGATATGGATACCACAACTGATTCTATGTGGACATCAATTTTTAAGGCCGAAGAAAAAGCTGAGCAAGAAGCATTTTTAAACTTGTCTAAGAAGAGACACAATTCCAAAGGTAAAGGTATTTGTATTGATGAGGGAACAACAAAGAAATCAAAGAACACCGGTATATCAGTTACCGAGGTAATTGATATCGCCAAGAAAAAAGAAGACATAAGTGTTTCACAGGATGCATTGGATAAAGTTGAAATTCAACTGGAGAAGAAAACCGATGATGATGTACTCATTGAGGACATCACAAATGGTGATCCTGATGACAAAGATGATGAAGATGTAAATATTGCACCCAATCAAGATGAAGTACTAGACACTGAATGTCTATTTACATCACTATCGGGTAAACTTCCTGTACTTGCTGAAGTAGTCGCAATTATTTCCCAAGTACAACCCGAAGACTCTGACCCCGAGCAAAACAAGGACATCACAGGGGATCAAGACATTGAGAAACCTGCAGAGACATATGAGCCTACACAAACAGAGGCACCTTCCACTGATGCAAAGGGAACAAAAGAAACAAAGGAAACAGAGGTAATCCCACTTAACACCACATTCGAGACTCCCACTATATCAACCGAGACTATAGCTACCGAGGAGTAGAAGAAGGAAGAACGTGTGTTAACCGGGAAGGATACTCTAAAGACTGGAGATAAAACTATTGATGTTATTGAGAAGAAATCACCTTTAGCACCAGAGAAGAAGAAGAAAAAGAAAGGAAAAGGGCTGGTCACCCTAGATGAAGTGATAATTATCCCTGAGTGTGACTCAAGGACCCTAAGCCTCGAAGACTTGAGTAAATATGGGGAGTTATGTTCAAGAAAGGTAGATCAAGAGAAGTTGAAGCAAGAACACAAATGAAAAGAGATTTTAATAGATGTGAGGGATATCCTACAATAGGTAGTACCTGAGGTGAATATTGATGAGGATACTCCTATCATAGATCAACTTGCTACACTTGCCGAGAAGATCAATGCCTTGTATATTGATGCAGATAAATAGATTGAAGAAAGGGAAAAATCCAGAATACAAAACAAACTGGGAGAGAAAATAAGCCTAGAAGTGACATTGAAGAAGGTGAGGTAATCACCGAGATACAAACTATCACCTAGTTAATTTGTCAATATTTATTGAAGCTTTGTACTATAGACACCTTCACTGTTGAAGTCAGTGAGAAGATCAAAGGATTGGAAGTAGAAATATAGTTAAGTACAAATGTAGCTATAACTAAACCTACTGCTTTCTTCAAGCACATTCACCAAGTTCAGGAACTCTGATGGTTAATAGCAGATTTGAAGAGACAAGAAGAGCACATAACAGATTAGGTTACTGAGTTACAAACAGAACTCCTGCCATACCTGAAATTTTTTGAGGCACACATTGTCAAAGCCGAACAACTCATTGCAACACCATAAATTTTGGTGTTAGATAACATCTTTGACATGCATGCACAAGTTGGTCTTGAGCATATTGCTCTCACCAACTTGAAAGAGGAATGGGACAACCTCTTGGAGTTAGTGAAGAAAACCCACCAACATATTTTTGACAAGATGTGAGTATACTACTTCATTTTTGTATTTGGCATTACTATCAAAAAGGGGGAAAACAATGTATAAGTCATTATGCCAAAAATGTACATAGATGCTAGGTATACTACATATTACCGGGAGCATGCACCAAGGGGGGTACTTAGTAGTTAGAAATTTTTTGATGTGTATATGTATATGGCGAAAGTATAAGTTATATAGAAAATTTTGTCTATATACATTCAAAGTTTTGATACTAATGCCAAAGGGGGAGATTGTTATCTCTATTGAGCATTTAAGGTTGTCATTAGTATCAAAGGTTTGTAAAGATATTGGTCGGTCACTTACATTAAGCTAATCGGTAACTAGAAGCAAGACAGACTAGTCGGTAAAGCAGTACACTGAGTAGCAGACAGTTTACCGAGCACCAACAAACATCGACACCGACACCGACAGATAGTAAACACTGAGCATCGTAGTATACACCAAGTAGTTTATACAGTGTTTACTGAGGATCACAAAAAATGGCATAGTAATCTGAAATGGCACATACTTCTATGCAAATGGTTACAATAGTTCATAAAATGTTTTACCAAGATCAAGGAACATTTAATGTGATGATATTCATTAAATGCGATGTATATCTTTTGTAATAGTTGATCTAGGTCATTTTTGTACACCGTAGATCTTAGGGTTATGACTATGTTGTGTAACCTAATTTTGTTAAAGTGGCAAAAACATAACACTCTATATTTGTGTGTTCACATCATTTTTTGTGTGAGCTGATATATGAATCATGAAGCACTTGAAGAAATTGCCTAACTTCAAGTCTATCAGTTAACAGAGCAGAACCAAGTATAGAGGAATTCAGATTGAGTAAGATTAGAAAAGGCTACAGAGTAGTTCAGAGCAGAGATTCATCACAAGTAAGGTGATATGTTATCAGAGCTTATAGATCTATATCAGACAAGTGAGTTGTCAAATAGAAGATAATTATCTATTGCTTTCTGACAATTGTAATAGAGTTTTGGATAAAATCTCTTAACAGAGTAGACTTAACAATCTTATGTAAATCTCTTAACCGAGTGCACACTTCATTAGTGTTGTTAAAATCCTATAACTAGGTAGATCTAGCTGATCTAACATGTCACTCCTAATAGGGTGAGATCACCAGAAGTGATAAAAACTTGTAGCCCTAAGATGCAAACCTTTTCTATCTGTAGTAGTGAAGAATTTGTGGGTGTCATCCCCACCATAGTTTTTACCTTCTAACAAGGGTTTCTGCGTTACCAAAACACTTGTGTCATGTGATTGTCATATTGATTTCATGTTGTTTACTTTCATAAGTTAAATGAATGATTGATACATGCAGTTAGATTCAAGTTGTTTAGGTTGGTTATTACTGTACAGTTATATATCAGAAAGGTTTACAAGTAAAGTTTTTGAAGGCACTGATTCACCCCTCCCCTCTCAGTACCTATCTCTCCTAATTCCAACAACTTTGGCATAAGGTAGATGTTATTATCCAGTTCACAAATACTTTAGATCATTGTAGTGATTGAATTGTAAGGCGACGAGCCTTCCTCAAGGTTGTATCTTGAGACTTTTCATTTGAGAAGAGAGCTCTAGGCAATAAGCCTAAATGCATGTGCATTCCCCATACATTGTAATAGGGTTATACTTCTAACAAGGTATTTACTTATTGTGGGTAATCAACCCCACTGAGGTTTTTCCCCTAGCATAGTTTTTATGATAAAAATCTTGTGTCAAATTGTGTGGATGTGATTTTGACTTGTGGATGCATGCATGTTTCATATTTCATTTAATTAGATCAGAATTAGGTTGTCCAAGTTTAAGGGTTTTTGAGAACTAAGGACTCAAAGTTTGAAGTTTTGTGAAAACTAATTCACCCCCCTCTTAGTTGTTCATTGCCATATTATCAACAACCTTGGTCTTACAACAATAAGAGATTCCCACTGTAACTCTGTTTGTAGAATACATATCACTGGTGAAAGACTATTATGACAAGCATCTATTAGGACAATAAAAAATGCTTCTCTTCCACACCTTGACAATTAAACAAGTCTTTTGATTAGGCAGGGTCCTCACACAACATCTCAACACCCTCGATTGGAAATTCAACCTTTTTGACTTTTGCAATGTGATGGTGGTCCTCTCATTGCTTTTTCTCAATCTAATACATAGGGATATTAGAATTTTCATGGCAACATCACATGTGTATCCCTCCACATCTATCCTTGAAAACTTAGGGCATCAAAATACATGTAATAATAAGCCATTCCACCAAGTTTTAGAGTTTTCTACTAGTGGAAGGCAAAGATGTGCATTTTTCTTTCTCATTGGTTACCCTACCTAGGGTTTATACCAATTTTCACTAAAACTGTAATATCTCACTCAAAAATCGATGAGACCAAATGCATAAGAAAGTAGATTAACATATGTTTAAATCCTATTCGGTCCAAGGTCAAGATATAGAATATACAATCAATTTAATGTATTGCAACAACTTGCAACTTCTAGAAAAATAGTCTTATGGGACAACCTATGGTAAAATGGCCATAACTTTCTCAATACTCAATGGAATTTAATGAAACAAAGAACAAATAAAATTAGATTCAATGCATTTTCAATTCCAAGAACAATATGCGATATAAATTTGGGCATATTTAAAAGTTTATAAAGCAATTCAATAAATCTAATTTTAGTTGTTACTATTTAATTGGTCAATAAAAATCAAGAATTTTTATTAATAATTAATTATACAAATATTTAACTATGAGTTAGATTTTAAATAAAAATAAGGAAAAATAAAAAAGTGACATTACAAATGGTATCAAATCTAGCTCTTTCTAGCTACAAGTCTTCCTTCATATGCAATTTAGTGACACAACCAACAAATATTATCAAAGAGAACTAAGAAAAACTCAAAATTCAAAAACAATGTGAATAAAAACCCTTTGAATTGTAAGATATAAAAAATGAAAATTTAGTTGGGGAGAATGACAACTATGATTGGACAAATGCAATAAAGAAAACATTGAACATTATGCTAGATACAATGGGCATATGTTATATAACATGAGTAACATATAAAATCCCAATAATCAAGGTGGTTGGGTAAATTCTACCAGGAACAATAATGAGCATAAAAGTCACACACAAAGAGACAATGTTCGGTCTATAGACAAACTCCTTCATCCCACTTTAATTCAAAGGGGACAAGTTTTTATTGAAGAAACACAAAATTTAGTACAATAGGATATCATCACTTGTTATGTAGAATATAAAAAAATCCCTAGAGAATTTCAAGAATCAATGTCTTGGTGGTGCTTCCAACAAATTCCTTAGTATCCTCTCAAGATTAGTCAGATCTTACTCTTAAGAAATTTAGGAGATTGGTCGATGGACATGAAACTCACGTTTAAAACAAATTTCCTACCAACTTTAGGTTCTACAACATGTAGGTGGGTTCCCCCTACGATATCATTGAATAATGTGCACTATTAAAAGAAAATTTGATATAGTAGATAATTTTCCATGCATTATCATAAGGATTCATAACATGTAACATGATAACAAACATTATCCTTGTAAGCTTTTAGATCCTTGCATGAGAAGCTAAGATAATTATAAATAATTTACAATTAGCTTATGATTTATCATTTCAAATGAGTTCTATAATGTGAGAAGAGGGAAGTACACAAAGATGGGAACCAAAATGCGATATTAATTAGCCTCTTTTTTTTCCCCTAAAATAAGTTTTTTTATCCTAGATAAGAAATTGAAGATAGTTATGTTCCAAATTTGAAGATGCAACAAGAACATGAGTTGTAGTTCTTAGAATCTACTTTCTAAACTACCTTAAAAAAAAATGACAGAGATTAAGAGTTTCAAAAAAGGAGGCCACACAAAGTGCTCCCCTTAAAATGTTAACTTTTATATTATTATTTTAAAAATATCTTTGGTAATAAATTAGCTAACACCGTGTATTTTATGCCTAATTTTTTCCTATTTTTAATGAATATACATTTTTTTTACTATTTTTAAAGTATACACATCCTAAAAAACAAATAGTTGAGTGTGATCTTCCCTAAAAATATTGGAAAAAAAATCATTTTTTATATGTCAAGAATGGAGTCTAGTTTTAAAAAAAGTAATTTGTTTCAAATTTTGATGAATGAGTAAAAAATTATGCCAAAATACCACTCACTAGTTTTTGAAATAAAAGAATATATTAATAAAATAAATTCAAGATGAAAACCTTAACATACTCAAAATTTGAAAAAAAAAATACATGGTTAGAAATCTAATGGAGAGCTTAATGTTATCATGGTATTTTTTAACTTTACATTGAAATACGTGCAAACTTGATGGAAAGCCCGCTCAAGATTATGTGAATATTTTTATAGTTTGACAAAACACATATTCAGGTATTGAAATTTCCATCCAACCCCTTATTGGATGCCCAAGGAAAATCCAAACCAAAAGGCTGTAAATTCCCAAGGAAAATAATAATGTGAGCATGCTACAATGCACTCACTTTATGTGAATGCATTCCCATTATAATACCCTCACTATTTGTGAAGGAAATCATCTCTCTCTCTCTCTCTCTCTCTCTCTCTTCTATATTTTTACATCTTCCTTTTTCCCACCTTCCATCTCTACCTCTCCCTCCCACCATCTCCTTCTCTTCCTCTCTCTAAATTATTCATGGTTTAGTGTTTAGGGCCTACAGTTTAAGGTTTACAATTGATGATGGAGAGTTGGGTCTCTCTCTCTGTGTGTGTGTGTGTATACACACACACACACACACACACACACACACATACACACACACACACACCTTCCATCTCTACCTCTCCCTCCCCCATCTCCTTCTCTTCCCCTCTCTAAATTATTCACGGTTTAGTGTTTAGGGCCTACAGTTTAAGGTTTACAATTGATGATGGAGAGTTGAGGGTCTCTCTCTCTCTCTCTCTCTCTCTCAGATCTCTACAATGTCATAAATTGTATCCTCATAAAATTCCATGCTCCCTTAGGCCTTACTTTGGTGTTCCTATTTCTATGCCCCTTGATATAATTCATCTTACTCAGCCCAAGGCCTGATTTTTCAAGCATGATAGATATATGGCTCTCCTAGCCTCTTTCTAGCCCTCCAAGTCTAGAGTAAGGAACCTTTTGTTGGAATCATTTGCCATTGCACCAAAAGCTTGAACTATCAATGTCCGATACAAATGCCAGATTTAACCCGATCCATGGGAGGCAGTTAAGCCATATCATGAATCTCCAAGAAGGTGCTGACCACCAAGTCAACAATCTCCCCCTCAGCACCGACTGAGCCTTCAGCACCCATTGAAGGGAGACTCGAACCCATGACCCAAGGCTCTGATACCAATTTTTGGAATCATTTGCTGTTGCACCAAAATCTCAAACTATCAATGCCCGATACAAATGCTAGATTTAACCCGATCCACGGGAGGTGATTAAGCCATGTCACGAATCTCCAAGAAGGTGCTGACCACCAAGTGAACACCTTGCACCCTAGTACCCATGGACAATGGTGCTAGGTGCCAATGCCTAGCCAAAAAGGGCCCATTTTTCTTTTGATGAATAGGCCTTTCCATTAAAGTTTATAATAAAAATACAGTATTCACAAATTTTTTTGGGGGGATATGAAATCACCCCACGAGTTTTATATGGGCCTAGCTTGGATATTAGAAATAATAAAAAACATATGCATAGAGCCCAAAAAATAGGACCACATAAAGCGAATAGAGCAATGCCAGTTGAGGGAGGATCATGATCATCCCTTTTCCCCCATAGCTCAACAGGGTCTGAGAGGGAACAACCATCTTCAAATTTTTATTCTTCCTTTATATCTTTTATGGTTGGAGAAATGGCCAAAGATAGCCATAGGAGCCACTTGGAAGAAGTGACCCATCTAGAATGACCACTAGCATCTGACCAACCAGAGCCACTTGGAGTGGCGGGAGAAACAATGTCAGTCGACCAAGCCTAGGAAGAACCACCACAGGGTGGAGAAGCTGAGTGACGCCTCCTAAAATATCTTCCTCCACCAAATTAGTAGAGAGGGGTCTGGGAACATAGTGCCTGAGAGAGACGAGCAGAGGAACTGTGGCCACGCTAGCACCCATGGGGCAAAGATTTCTCACCGAAAATAGAAATATCTGATAGAAATCTAGCAACCATACAAGGGGCATTTCCCCAATGCTGAAGTAAATCATACAAGTTGGTGACCTCAAGGTCCACTTTATTGGCTTACAACTAAATTTGAAACATAACATTATTACATATACATGATTTAGTTTACATTGAAATATTTATATCAAGAAATTTGTGAGTAAACAAGACAATGTTTCTATCCTTCCAAAGAGAAGAGGATTTCCATCCTGAAAGTATGCCATATTTGCAAAATCTTGAAGGGAAGCATAGGAGAATCTCCCAACAAGACCATATGCTAGGAGAAGGGTTCAGACCTAAACAACCAAAAAAATTCACAAATCTAGACCCACTATTGCTGGGCTCTTTTACAATACTAGAAGATATGAATGAAAGTCTTGAGCTACTCACAAAAAGGGCACAAAGGATCTGACACACCCAAATGCCTAAGCCTAGAACCCATCAAAAAGCCTTGGAAAATAATACACCAGGAAAAGTGAGCTACATTGGTTTCCATGATAGCAGACCAAATCGTGAGAAATATGAGTCACCATGCTTTCTATGAAGACTACAAATTGCATCGTTAGTTAAGGGTGGAGACCATATGAATATAGGGACCAACCATTGGTAACCCATCTTAGGCTTGAAGTTGTAAAATAAAGTACACAAAAAGCACCACCAGTCTTTCCACCATGGCTTAACAAAATGGATGGCGAGTTTTTGCAACATATTCAAAGGTAGTACTAAGACTACCAATTCAAAATTTTGTTGATCTAGGTGAGAAAGATGAAACTAGGCCTACAAATCTTATAAGGAAAAAAGATTCATAGTATCATGAGAAAATAAATCTAGTAGAGTGAAAATGCAACATTTATGAAAATCAAGAGCATGAATCCCTAGGATTTTAGCCAAAGGAAGGCTCTGTGACTGAATTAACTAAGATCACCAAATGTTAAGTTGGTTTAATGAGAGGTCGTCATGAAAATTAGCCCCATCCCAGTGAAGCCAAGGTTCGAGAGCCTCCTAGGAATGCCATATACTTTTGGTAAAAAAATTACCTTGGATCTAGACTTCTTCTCTCATAACCAGAAGGGTTTGAAAACCAATCCCCTTCTAGATGGGTCTTTGAACAGGATGACCTGACAAAATAAAATGCCTAAGAAGAATCTTCCAAGGTTCATTGCCAAAAATGACTCTGATAACCTATTTAGCACACAAGGCCAAGCCTTGCTTCTAGGTAGAAAGAAGACCTAAGCCTCTAGAATCCCTGGGGAGACAACAATACTCCCAGACAACCCTATGAAATCCATGGCGATCAGCTCCAAAGGCCCATAAAAAAATCATGCAAGAGATTCTCAACCTTATAGTAAGAGGCTTTAGAAGGATCCCAACATGAATAATAATACACATGAGTGAGAACTGGAACTTTAGAGAAAAGCTAGAATTTACCAGCTAAGGACAACGACTTGGTAATCCAGTAGGCCAATTTTTTCTCTATCTGAACAAGAACCACATTGCAAAGGTCCACATACGAGCCTTAGAAGGAAAAGGGAAAGCCCAAAAAGTGGAATATTTATCCATGTTGGATTCATATAGATCCAATGAGTGCTAAGTGTTTTGTTCATTCTCACAAGAGATGGGTTCATGTGAGACACTAATCATGAAACATGGATCAATGGGTTTGACTCAAAAAACTACACAATTGAATCTTGATGGCAATATCATAATTTGACTTGCTATGGAAAATATCTCCTACTTATCAATTAATAAGCTCAAGGGGCTTTCTAATGAATGGTTCATAAGGAAAAACACTTGGTGAAGGTTTTGCAAATGGGTTTACAAGCAGAGTGGGTTTAACCATGGAGGAAACTCCGTAGTTAAGAAAACTCAAGCTGGAGTAGTACTGGGATGGATGACCTCCCAAGAAGTCTCTTGGTGCTTCACCCCTATGAGCATCACCTAGATCTAATGAGTGCTAAGTGTTCCATTCATTCTCATGAGAGATGGGTTCATGTGAGCCACTACTCATGAAACATGAGATAATGAGTTTGAATAAAAAAACTACACAGTTGAATCATGATAGCAATATCATAATTTAAGTTCTTGTGGAAAATATCTCCTATTGATCAATTGATGAGCTCAAGGGGCTTTATAATTAATGGTTCATAAGGCACAAAACTTGGTGAATGTTTTGTAAATGGGGTTGAAAGAAAGGTGGGTTTAACCAAGGAGGAAACTTTGTAGTTAAGCACGCTTGAGTTGAAGTAGTACTAGGATAGGTGACCTCCTGGGAAGTCCCGATGCTTCACCCCTGTGAGAATCACCTAGATCCAATGAGTGCTAAGTGTTCCATTCATGAGAGATGGGTTCATGTGATCCACTACTAATGACACATGGGTCAATGAGTTTGACTAAAAAATTTACACAATTGAATCCTGATAGCAATATCACAATTTGACTTGCTGTGAAAAATATCTCCTACTTATCAATTGATGAGCTCAAGGGGATTTCTAATGAATGGTTCATAGGGAACAACACTTGGTGAAGGTTTTTCAAATGGGGTTGCAAGCAAAGTGGGTTTAACTGTAGAGGAAACTTTGTAGTTAAGCGCACTCGAGTTGGAGTAGTACTAGAATGGGAGACCTCCTGAGAAGTCTCAGTGCTTCACCCCTGTGAGCATCATCTAGATCCAATGAGTGCTAAGTGTTCCATTCATTCTCATGAGATATGGGTTCATGTGAATCACTACTCATGAAACATGGGTCAATGAGTCTGACTAAACAAACTACATAGTTGAATCCTGATAGCAATATCACAGTTTGACTTGTTGTGGAAAATATCTCCTACTTATGGATTGATAAGATCAAGGGGATTTCTAATGAATGGTTCGTAAGGCACAACACTTGGTGAAGGTTTTGCAAATGGGGTTACGAGAAGAGTGGGTTTAGCCATGGAGGAAACTCTGTAGTTAAGCATGCTCGAGATGGAGTAGTATTGGGATGGGTGACCTCCTAGGAAGTCCCGATGCTTCACCCCTATGAGCATCACCTAGATCCAATGAGTTCTAAGTTTTCCATTCATTCTCATGAGAGATGGGTTTATTTGACCCACTACTCATGAAACATGGGTCAATGAGTTTGACTCAAAAAACTACATAGTTGAATCCTAGTAGCAATATCACAATTTGTTGGCAATTTGGCTGAGTTGATTACATAGATGTTGTCATTATGGAAACATATGATCCACATGAAGATCACACAAGTTAGAGAGCAAGTATGACAGAGCGCATTGCAAGTCTAAGTGTGAGACAATGTTTTACTAGTGAACTTGGACACAGTTTTTGTTTGCAACATTGACTGGAGTAAGTTTAGTGCTTGCACACTTGAACATAGACTCTATGATGTCTATTGATCACCCATCTCAGAGCCCAAGTTAGTATGACATGTACAGAAGAAGTTATCATAGTTTTACCGAAGATAGTGTGAAGCCGACAAGATAGAATATGAAGACAAAACTAGTAAAGAGTTAAGGGATTATTTTGTTTATCAAAATAATGACTTAACAATATAAAGGGATGACATCCTAGATGTTAACCATTGGATAAAGTTATTTGTATAAATGTAATTGTAATTGTAAGAAGTGAAGTAGAAGTAATGAAGCAGTGATATGATGTGAAATATATGATGCATATGTAATAACGATAGTGAAAGAGCAGTGAAGAGATATTGATGCAAGTAGTATAAGGTTATGTACCTTAACCTTCTTTTGTAATTAGTGTATATTTTACATTACTTGTTTGGGCAGTGAGCTCATCTGGTAATCACATTTTGTACTACAACTCCTAACAGGGTTGAGGCTTCTAACAAGGCCTATAGTCCCTTAATTAGGACTGATACACTATATGCTTGTAATAGACTCCTAATAGGGTCAACATCCTTAACATGATACTTTTGATTAGTGGATCTTTGTGGGTACCATCCCCACTGGGGTTTTCCCTTGGCTAGGGTTTCCTTGAGAACAAATAATGTGTTATGAGTTCTTTATTGTTATGCATGTTGTTTAGCTTCTTATGTTATGCATGTATAAAGATAATCTGTTATATCCATAATTGGGCAAAAGATAAAGTTTATAGAATACTAATTCACCCCCCCTCTCAGTATTCCCTATTTCTAACAATTGGTATCAGAGCTTAGTTACTTGGAAAAGAATCATTCAAGGAAAGCCTAGCAGCTTGAGTAAGATCTCTATGGATATGGATCAACTACAGAAGAATCTTGAAGAAGCTCTTGAACAGATTGACTTGCTTACTATTGAAAAAGATACTTTGAAAATAAAGTATGATGATGCAAAGAACCTCATTGAGAAACTGAAAAACAAATTGGAAGATCTGAGATTTGAAAAGGAATCCAAAGTTTTTATTGAAGATTGTGATGACAATGTAGAAAAAGAAAAAGAAATCCTTAAGCATGAACTAAAGATAGAAAATTTGAAGCTTAGTTTGAAAGATGGAAATGGAAAGAATGAAGCAAATCTGAAATCTAAAAATGAAAGTCTAAAGACTGAAAATGATGGACTAAAATCTAAACTTTCTAAAGTAACATCTGAACTTGAGAAAGTCAATTTGCAGTATGATGAACTTGAGAAATACAATAAGATTGTGAAAGGTGAACTGACTCAATCCAAGCAACAACTTGAAAGGCTATATTCAACTAGTGAGAAGATTGATGAACAAATATCTTATCAGAAACCATTCTATGATAAGACTGGTCTTGGATTCAACAATTTCAAAGCAAATGATGAAGGCAAGGAACTAGATTTGAAGATATCTAAAAGCATAGATAAAAAGAAGCTTGATGAGATCAACAAATATGAAGATACACCTAAAGAAGAAGAATCACCAAAGCAAGAAGAATCACCCAAAGGTATGCAAAGAGAATTCAAAGGTAGATGTTTTGCTTGTAATACTATTGGTCATATGAAGAGAGATTGCACAGGTAAACAATTTAAACCTCTTAATGGTTATTGTTACAATTGTCATGGTTTTGGACATAGAGCTATTGATTGTAGGAAACCTAAATTTATTGAGAATAATGATGGTAGTAGAATGTTTAGGAATACTAACAATGCAGATAAGAGACCTATTGAAGATATGAACAGAAGAAATAGATTAGTATGTTATAGATGCAACAAGGTTGGACACATTGCTAGAAACTGCAAATCACAAATCAATCAACCTAGACCAAGATATGGACACAATGGAATTATTTGTCAGATATGCAACAAGATTGGACATACAACAAGGTTTTGAAGAATGAACAATAGAGTTTTTCATCCTAATCCTAACCCTAGAAATCATGCAAGAAGAAATGAAGATGCAAGTAACAGTCAGAAAGGATGCCGTACTAATTTAGATGAAGTGAAGTTTATCAAAAGCATAGATCAAGGAGACATATTCAACATTGAAGGTAATCAGGAAGGTGAAGTATTGAAAGGTAAGAATGAATCTTTACCTGACCTATCTCAAAGTACTTAATTTATGTAAATTGCAGTAGAATAGGAACTTAGATTTATTATAGAAGTAGATATATGATGAATTGAGTCTTGTGTAGTTAATGCAAGGTAGTTTATGATGTTCTAATGCTATGGTTAAGAGTGCAAAGAAAAATATTATGTTTTTCAAGATCACAAGAAGTTTTAAGTTTTGCTGGTTAGCAGAGACAACTTTTTGGAAAGAAGCGGCAAAAGAATTGAATGCGATGTCAGATCTAAGTGAGATTGAATTAATAAAAGGTTATGATTGGTATTATTTGATCATCAAAGTGAATTCAAGTGTCAAGGAGATCAAAGAGAAGTGATTGAAAGCATTTTGCAAGGATTTGGAGAAGAATTTTGTGCCGAATCTATGCAAGCCCTAAAATCACAAAATTAAGGTATTTTACTTGACAAATCTTTGAATTAGTAAAGGCATTTGAAGAAACCATGGATGTTTCCTTAATACACAATGTCAGAGATAAGAATAGACCTAAATTGAAAAGGGAACCAGTAGAACCCTTGGAAGAAGACCCTAGGTTTTCATTATCATCCATACCAGATGGAGTATTACACTTAGAAAATGTCAAAAGTTATCTTGGATGCAAACTAGAGACAGTGAATGATAGTGATTTCATAGATGAGTATTAGAAGATTTACAATCAGGATATGACACTGAAACAAGGTTTTAAATATTTGGAACATAATGAAATTGTTAAATATGGATTACACTATGAATTTGATAATGAAGAATGCACTAAGATTATCTTGAGCAGAATTCATAATGGAAAGTTTTGGCTAGAAGATAGAGTGATAGATATTACAACTGATTTGATTCATGAAATCACTGGATTATCTAAGACTGGAGCTATTCCTTTTAATGAGAAAAAAATGAGGAAAACAATCATTGACAACACAAACTCATCCTATAATGGTAGAGGAATTATGATTAGTAAGATCAAACAAGATGATGTGAGATACTTATGCAAGATCCTAACTACTAAGTTTTGTGCAAATTCAAGAGAGGATGACATGGTAGTTGGAATGGTACATGAAGATTATCTTATGTGTGTTGACATGGTACCAGTTGATATGTGTGAAATTCTAAGAATTGAATTGTTTGAGAACTTGGAGAAAATCAAGAAAACTAAGTATACATAGTTTAGGTTCTCATCCCTAATCACATATATGTTCTTTCATCTTTTGAGGAGATTTCCTTACACCATAGGAAATGACTAGAATGATGGACAAACTACAATGGAAAGGATTAACTTAGTATACAGAAGACATGTTATTGACAGTGTAAATGAGAGTGCAATACTTGTTATTAAGACATTTCAGAATATTGTGTCTAGCAGATCAAGGATCCCTAAGTCTCTTGTTGAAAAATATAAAGATGATATATGTTTTATGGTGGATATTGACTTTACCTATATTGAAGCAGTAGAGCCTAGAATGGAGTTCATAGACCCTCTTGGCTATGAGATATCTGAGGTAGAGACTGAAGAGTATGTTAGCAGACTACTTAAGTGTAAGTTGGACACTCAGTGTAATAGGTTTGGAACCTTTGAGGAGAACACAAAGATTCTAATTGAAGAGAAGCAGTCTAAGAAGAGAGTTGAGAGAACTATTAAGAAAATCCTAAAAGATACAGGAATGACAGAGAGAGTTTTTGGTAGAAAAGCAGACAACAAAAACAATTAGAGAGAGTGGACAAAATGAAGTTTTGTCTATCCCTCCTTTATCATCAATTGTAGTGCAACAGGAAGAACCACAAGTAAAGGTGAAAGTGGAAGTACCTGAGAAAGACATAGAAGAAAATATGTCTACTAGATCCACTTCCTCCACACCTAGCAAAAGAGTTAAGGAAAGTTCTACTGGACCAGGAAAGAGACATAAAACTCTAGTGCAACCAGTTCCAAGAAAGATTGCAGAAGTTAAAGATGATGTCACTACTAAGAAGAAAGCTTGGAAACCAAAAGTTGAAAAGCTTAATGAGCAGATTATTGAGAATGCTGACTTTGCAAGAATGAACAAATATTATGATCTTTATGATTATACTGACAGAATTAATCTGGAGAATGCAGTTGCGAAGCATATGATTTTGACTGGCAAGAAGTTTGATACTATTCAAGGAAAGATACCTGATGATCTATATAACAAACTTCTAAATAGGAAGAAGAGAGCATCAGAGGAAGAGACAACTATCAGAGGAAAGATTGTGAGGAAGCTTTGTGAAATAAGAGATGAAACTCATTTCAATCAGATCATGAAAGCCCTAAGCACCCATCTAAGAACCAAAAGGAGAACAATTCAGATTATGGGAGGCAGGTATGAAGAAGTAAATTATGAGACATAACAGGCTATTATCAAGGTCATGGTAGAAAATGTTGGAGAATCATCAATTGCAACAGAGCAAGCAGGTGAGAAAGTACAAGAGGACATTCCCTCTTCTCCAACTATTAATATTGAAGATGAAACAATGAATGTAGAAGGTGCAAAAATCACCTTGGATACTGATGAAAATGTATTCAAGAATTTGGAGAACATTGTTGAAAATTTGGCCTTTGAAGAATAGGAAGCTACAAAAGAAGAAGAGATGACAAAGACCACAATTATGGAACCACCAGTTACAGAAGAACAAATTCCCATTCCCACCAAAGAAGATATCAGTCTTACTCCTGAGACTGGAAAGAAGACTCAAATTGGATCTATGATTGAGCATTTGGGAAAAGAAGTAGATGATGATGATCAGTTGGAACTAATTACATCCTTGAACAAAATAATTGGTAAGAATAAGAAAGTGAAGAGTCTTGAAGGGTGTCTGAAGGAACTAACTGAGAAGTTACAAAGTATTGTGACTACACAAATTTCAGAAGTAGACCCTATGGAGAAAGCAAAGAAGGTAATGAGCACCTTTGATAATGAATTCACAAACCTAGCTGATATTGCAAAAGTAAAAGCACAAGCAACCTATGAGGCTAGAATGCTTTTAAACATCAGTCAGAATATCAAAAATGATATCAACACTCTTGATATCTATATCAAGGATTTGAGGAAGCATTTGGAAATAGGTAAATCTTTGTACATACAGTGTACAAAATTAGAGACTTTGACAGCTGAGGAAGATTAGAAGATAAAGTTAAAGGAAGTAGAAATTTTGAATGAAACAAACCTTCTGTCTAGCCCCAATGTGAAGGTATGTGATGTTGAGAAGAAAGTTAGGAAACTTTATGATGAAATCAGAGTTGTGCAAGATGAGAGAGATAGGAAATTGAGAAGATACACTCTTTTGAGAGAGCATGCTTCTATGAAGTTGAGCATAATTGAAGAACAGTTGGAAGAATGTCTTCAGCTAAGACATCTTTTTAGAAATTTAACTTTGAAAACCTCCAAGCATGTGAAATAGCTTCTTATGGACTGAGTGCACTACTTAATGTGGCAGATTCCATTAAGAAATCATGGGCGAAGGAGATAGAAGCCATGAAGACAAATTTTGCAGATTGTGTTGCAAGCCTACCGACTTTGCAATAAATTCATTGAGGTATAACTCTTTGTGATACAATTTTGTGACCCTCCCTACCTTATTTTGTCATTGTTGTCAAAGGGGGAGAGATATATAGAAGAAAATTGATAGTATATGATAAGGGTTGTTACTCTTAGGGGGAGTAATATATTAGAGGCAATAATTTTTGAGGAGTTATAAGGATAGTATGTATTTTATAATATGGCCAAAATTTTGAACATTTTTGAGATTTTGAGTTGTACACTTAGCCAATTTTCTCATACGTTGCCACCAATGACAAAGGGGGAGATTGTTGGCAATTCGGCTAAGTTGATTACATAGATGTTGTCATTATGGCAACATATGATCCACATGAAGATTGCACAGGTCAGAGAGCAAGTATGATAGAGTGCATTGCAAATTTGTCTAAGTGTGAGACAGTGTTTTACTAGTGAACCTGGACACAATTTTTGTTTGTGATGTTGACTGGAGTAAGTTTAGTGCTTGTGCACTTGAACATAGACTCTATGATGTCTATTGATCACCCATCTCAAAGTGCAAGTTAGTACGACATGTACGGAAGAAGTTATCATAGTTTTTTTGAAGACAGTGTGAAGCCGACATGACAGAATATGAAGACATAACTAGTAAAGAGTTAAGGGATTATTTTGTTTATCAAAATAATGGCTTAAAAATATAAAGGGATGACATCCTAGATGTTAAATCTTGGATAAAGCTATTGGTATAAATGTAATTGTAATTGTAATATTATTGTAAAGAAGTAAGAACACAATAGTGTGGACAAGTGATATGAAGCGAAGTATATGAAGCATATGTAATAGCGATAGTAAAAGAGCAGTGAAGTGATATTGGTGCAAGTAGTATAAGGTTATGTACCTTAACCTATTTTTGTAATCAGTGTATATTGTACATTACTTGTTTGGGTAATGGGCTCATCTGGTAATCACATTTTGTACTACAACTCCTAATAGGGTTGAGGCTTCTAACAAGGCCTATAGTCCCTTAATCAGGACTGATACACTATATTCTTGTAATAGACTCCTAACAGGGTCAACATCCTTAACATGATACTTTTGATTAGTGGATCTTTGTGGGTACCATCCCCACCAGGGTTTTCCCTTGGCTAGGGTTTCCTTGAGAACAAATAATGTGTTATGAGTTCTTTATTGTTATGCATGTTGTTTAGCTTCTTATGTTATGCATGTATAAAGATAATCTATTATATCCATAATTGGGAAAAAGATAAAGTTTGTAGAATACTAATTCACCCCCCCTCTCAGTATTCCCTATTTCTAACACAATTTGATTTACTGTGGAAAATATCTCATACTTATCAATTTATGAGATCAAGGGTCTTTCTAATGAATGGTTCGTAAGGCACAACACTTGGTGAAGGTTTTTCAAATGGGGTTGCAAAAAGAGTGGATTTAACCATGGAGAAAACTTCGTAGTTAAGCGCGCTTGAGCTGGAGTAGTATTGGATGGGTGACCACCCAGGAAGTCTTGATGCTTCACCCTTGTGAGCATCACATAGATCCAATGAGTAAGTGTTCCATTCATTCTCATGAGAGATGAGTTTGTGTGAGCCACTACTCATGAAACATGGATCAATGAGTTTGAGTAAAAAATCTACATAGTTTCCTGATAGCAATATCACAATATATGGAAGAATCCAAGGTGGTGCTGGAAGAAAGGACTATCAGTAACATTGGATTTTATGCTGCTAGATGGTGTAATCACCTAAAATTTGTCTAGTAGAACCTAATCCCCCAATTTTGATCAAATTACCTCAAATAAAATCCTAAATCTCAAAGGCACATTTACTAGACACAATTGTTTAGAGTAACCCTTAAAATCCCCTTTGCATAATTAAATCAAAAAATAAAAAATCTTATATCAAGCTTATACTATGGTCTAATTTCTAGAGCTTGCATATTTATTTAATTTCTATAATATTTTTTTTTAATATAAAGTTCCTACACTTTTATTAAAATAACACATTCACATGTGTGCATAACTTAATCTTGATTAATTAGCAATTAAAGGGGATTTATGCTTTCAAAAATTGCTATTTTGTCTTATTCTACTTAACATTTCTTTTGCCTCTTAATCCTCACCACTCATTTATACCTAACCTTGAATCTCCTTCACTCTCCTTTTGCCTCTTAATCTTAATCACACATTCTTTTGCCTCTTAATCTCCACCCTTCATTCTTGAGACAATTTCTTTAAAAGGAAGCTCTTCCTTGTCTTAAGGGTTCCATCTTAGCTTTTGGTGAATTTAGCATTCTTGCATTCTTACATTCTTAGAGTACTTTTGCTAATTTGAATTCTTAATTGCTCATAAATTACTTCATTTCTAGCTTAATCTTGCATTGTTAATCTAGTTTATTTTCTTGCATTGTTTCATAGAATAGCTCTTGCATCTCCATTCTAGAATACTAGTTGTTTACATTCATTCTAGCTTAATCTCTCATTCTAGTTTAAATCTTGCATTGTAGTTTCATTCTAGATTTTCATTTGCATTTGAATCTTCCATCTTGGACTAGTCAAGTCTCTAATCCCATATGACAATTTTATGAGCATCATGAGAAGGATTTAACTCGCTTCAACTAGGAATCTATAGAAGTGTGTCACATTTTCACCACATATATGGCAGACCTAGAAGATTGACAGAAAGTGTCAAGACATTGAAGGGATGCTTGAAAATTATCCTCATCCTCAATCAAAGTGAGGAAAGAATCATCTATGAAATGACCATTGACAATTTGAGAAGGTCAAGATAATCAGAAGGAAATTCCCCTAACATGACTTGAAGACATGGTAGAGGCAATAAGATAACCAAACCCCTCAGCCACAAGAACATACAAAGAAGGGGGCAAAGGGTATCTGTAACAGATGGATCTAAAGAGGACAAAATATAAGGACTAACAACCATTGATGGTAAAGTAGAGACATCCCCAAAGAGAATCTAAACAGATTGAATAAATTTGAGCCCAAATCCAAGATCCTTAAGCATCACAAGAATGAAAGGCCATTCAATGTGATCATAAGCCTTGGAAAAGTCAATTTTAACTAACATGGTTGTATAGGGGGAAAATGGTGACCAATTATAGAATATAGATCACTCACCAAAATTATAGGGGCATATACATTAGAATACAAACCCACCCTTAAGAGAATATGATTAGCACAACCACAAAGATGAATCATGCTAATGCACAATCTATGTCTATGATCTATGAAAGTACGTGTAAGAAAATGAGAGAATGGATGCACCTTGAAACAAGAAGAGTAAATTTAAACTTTTAATATGAATTTGATTTTTGTCGGAATATCAAAATTGACTGTAACTCCAGATCTAGGAAATTGAGACTTGTGATTGTCCAATTTGCTATTTTCAGCCAGAACATCCAAGGCCAAGTTGAGAAGTTGACTTGTTCCCAGTAGTGCCAAAATCGATGAAACTTTCCAAGATCCTGCACTTGTACATGTACTTCTGAGATCTGAGACCACACCTTTGTAACCTATTCCTACACACAAAAAATGGTGGAAAAGGTTGTGAAAAATGGTTTTCCTTGTTCAAACCCCTATTTAAGAATTAACCTTGAAATTGAATTGAAATTTCATAAAGGAAAGCAATATGCAAAGTAAAAAGGTAAATGGTTGATTGACCTTGTATGAAACCCTCATGAATATATGTAGTAATCACTCAAATTCATGACGATGCTTTGAAATATGCTTGGAGTGAGATGTAGAATCAAGTATGCCTTCACAAAAGCGTGGATCTATGATTGTCACTCCTAGATCTTGAATGTGTTAGAATAACTAAGAGGGGGGTGAATCAGTTATCCACAGTCCTAATCACAAAATGTATATCCAAAAACAATTTACTAAAACTTTTGCAGCTCGGTAACATAAAATAGTATTCTATCTATGCTTTTTACTGATTACCAGTTAATAACATATAGTGATTACCAATCAAATCCAATATGCAACATATAAAGTATGACAACAAACAATCATCACAGTCAACACATAACACAAGAGATTTAATGTGGAAACCCTGTAAAGGGAAAAACCACCTGGGATTGACAACCCAAAAATTGTTCACTCTTCTGAAGTGAGGTCGGTGAAGACCCAAACCTATTAAAGGTTACAAACACATTGTGAGGTGTGACCTTGTTAGAGGATTTTAGACCAACCATTATCATGCAACCAAAATTCACTATGGGGTTGACATGATAAAAAATGTACACTCTATGAATGACATTACAAGGCTTTCTAATCCACTCTGTTAAGAGATTTATTTGTTTACAATGGTTAAAATGTAACAGCAAGTGATTTGATTACAACACAATTTCAATTGCAGATTATCAAATCTATGTTAAGCTCATTCAAATCCTTTGATCAATATATCAATTCTGTTTCAATCAATATTCAATAACTTACTGTCGCTTGGTAATAGATATTTGACGCTCGGTAATCTCTGCAGTTCGGTTCTCCTTAACCAGTCTAATCAAGCATGCATGAAACTTGTTCACATGATATCTCTGTAGTCTCCTTCTTCCGACATGATTTCATCATGAAATCCTAGTCTCTTAAATAGACAAGTAAATCATTTTAATTCCACCCATTAGATTTTTTTGCCTATTCTCCTTTGTTGATTTTTCCGCTTAAACCTTCCTCAGTTGATGTGTCAATAACACATTTTATTTCAATCCCTTATATTTTCTTCAAATTATGTTAGCCGTCGATCTTCGTAACAAACATTATCCTCAACTTTGATTACGGAGTACTTTACAACTGATCAACTTCCATTGGCTAAACTAGTCATTTTAGCTCTTTTCTCCTGCTCGGTTAACAATGAAATGTGTCGGTGAACACAAGCTCAGTTTATACTATTCTCGGTATACACTACATTGCATTGGTGTATACTGGAATGATTCTTTAACTGACCACACTTCTTTGTGCATTTTGCTCTATCCTTCATCATAGATGAATGCAACATAATCAAGTAATAAAAATAAGGTCATAGACTCATTCATAAGTTACCCAATGTATTCCTTATCCTTATCTATCATATCCATCTTCCTCATGTTGATATATCTGTTCTTCATCTATTTTCTTCTTCTTTCTACAGATGTTTGGGTATAGTAACTTACAAGATAAGTATTGTCAAAACTAGTTGACATCAACGATAATACATATCTAATCAGCAACTCAGTGATCTAAAATCATAGATCTTCAAGTCATACAATTTATTCAAATCAGTTGTAGTTCATCAATCTCTCCATTTGGCATTGATGGCAACACAAGCAATATGAAATATGCCATACACACACCAAACATGTATTCTAAAACTCTGTCAACAAATGTTGTAACTCGGTACAAGATCTCCCTAGCTTAATATGTTTAATCACTACGTTACATAAAAGCATTTGCAAGTGCATACTGACTTCTGCAGATATGATCTTTTTAGCTTGCAGGTTTTCTTATGTTCTTAGTAACTGATCTTCAATGCTCTCCCTTTTTTGTATCTCTCTCCCTTTGTCTTTGGCTTCATATTCTTCATTCTTCATATTGATCTCTCTCCCTTTGACAACAATGCCAAAGAGCAATAAAAACATACAACTCTATAGTAGCCATGTAAATCTTTGTTGTCTGGTGCATTCTCTATATCTTGGTATACTGATGTGCAAATCTGTTCCAGTACTTCAACCTTTCACAACCTTAGAAAAAAGTCCAAAGTGTGAACTCTACTGCATCAACATGTATGATCTTCTGATAAGATTAGGCTGATGCAACCTCCAGATCACCTTAGTAATCGGTAGACAGGGGACGGACCCCAAGTCTAGTCCTCAAGTATTCATATGTATCCTTTGGTAGAGGCTTTGTAAATATGTTAGCAAGTTGTTCTTTTGATTTAACAAATTCTAGCTTCACTTGCTTCTCCTGTGCTTGTTGCCTTAAGTAGTGATACTTAATAGATATGTGCTTTGTTTTAGAATGCATCACTAGATTCTTTGAAATATTAATAGCACTAGTGTTGTCACAATATATAATCACCGGCTTAGTGATTACCTCATTCATACCTTCCAACACTTGCTTGATATATGCAATAGTTGAATAGTTAGTAGCAACAAAAACATACTATGCTTCAACTGTAGACTGGGAAATGCAAGACTATTTCTTACTTGTCCATGTAACACGTATTTCACCAAAGAAGAATGCTCCTCTGATGGTACTCTTTCTATCATCCACATTTCCAGCCCAATTAGCATCGGTGTATACCTTAAGTTCAAACTTGCCTTTCTTAGGATACCATAGTCCATAATCTTTAATTTTCTTTAGGTATCTTAAGATTCTTTTTATAGCAACCATGTGTGACTCTCTAGGGTTTGCATAAAATCTAGCAACTATTCCAACAACATGTTCTATATCAGGTCTATTGTGAACTACATACATTAACTTACCAAACATGGATCGGTACAGTGTCTGGTTTACCTCAGTAGTTCCATCTTCTTTAGTCAGTTTACATCCAATATCCATCAGTGTTCCCACAGGTTTAGCATCTTCCATGTCAAATGTCTTCAATACTTCCTTTATATATTTAGATTGTGTGATGAATATATCATCATTCTGCTAAATCACTTGTAAGCCTAGAAAGAAATTAATCTCTCCAAACATAGACATTTCAAATTCACTTTTCATTTCATCAGCAAATGACTTACATATATGATCTTGTCCTCCAAATATTATGTCATCCACAAATATCTCATCAATCAAGATAGTATCATCAAAATTTCCTTTCATGTATAGATTACTATTCTCACTGGTTCTAACAAATCCAATACTCATCAAATAGTTATGCAGCCTCTCATACCAGGCTCTCGGTGCTTGCTTTAAACCATATAAAGCTTTATGTAATCTACATACCATATCTTTGTTGTCTGGATCAATGAACCCTTCAGGTTGTTCTATGTAGACTTCTTCTTCAAGTATCCCATTCAGGGAAGCAGATTTAACATCCATTTGGTAAACTTTGAACTTTTGTGTGCAGCATATGCAAGTAACATTCCGAATCCTTCTAATCTAGCAACAGGTGCAAAATTTTCACCATAATCTATGCCTTCCTCCTATGCATATCCCTTGCATACTAACCTAGCTTTGTTCCTTGTTACCTCTCCATTCTCATTAAGCTTGTTTCTGAATATCCACTTAGTACCAATAACATTTTGTCCTTAGGTATGGGCACTAAATTCTAGGTTTTGTTCTTCTCTATCTGTTATATTTCCTCTTCCATTGCATTAACGCATTCATCATTTTCTAATGCAACTTTTACATTCTTTGGTTCATATTCACAAACTAGACATGTACCTTATCTTGATTTACTTCTTATTTTCATGCTAGCTTGTCTGTCTCCAATGATTTGTGTCTCAGGATGATGTCTTCTGACAAATCTTGCCAGTATAAGATCTCTTCTTTCTTGTTCATCCTGTGCAGGTTCATTTTCTTGCTCAGTAGGTGCTCCCTGGTCATCGGTATTTCCTTCCTATCCGTCAGTATTGTTTTCCTGCTGACTGGTTGTCACTGTCTGCAGTGTCGGTAGGTACTCTGGTTGTTCAATGTAAGTGAATCTACCGTAGTCTTCCGTTTCCTTTGTGCTTTCCTCTGCATTCTTATCATCAAACTCATCAACCCAAACATTAGTACTTTCAATCATTTTATTAGTTATTTTGTTAAGACACTTGTATGCTTTACTTTTAGTGGAATATACCAGAAATATCCCTTCATCACCTTTTGAGTCAAACTTCCCATTTCTTTCATCTTTTAGAATAAAGAATTTACTTCCAAAAATCTTGAAATAACTTACAGTGGGTTTGTGGCCAAACCATAACTCACAGGGTGTCTTATTAGTGTCCTTCTTCAGTTGTACTCGGTTCAAAACATAAATAGCTGTGCTAACTACTTCTCTCCAGTATGTTTGAGCAACATTCTTTTGTAACATCAATGTTCTTGCACAGTCAACTATTGACCTATTCCTCCTTTCAGCTATTCCATTTTGTTGAGGTGTCCTTGGTGCAAAGACCTGTCTTTTAATACCATGCTCATTACAAAAGTTAGTAAATTCATCAAAAATAAATTTAGCACCTCGGTCAGATCTTAAACATTTCAATTCTTTACCAGTCTCTTACTCAACTTTTGCTTTATACCACTTGAACATCTTAAATGCCTCTGATTTTTCCTTCAAGAACATGACTGTCATTAATCTAGTATAATCATCAACAAAAAGAATAAAATATTTGTCTCCATAGTAACTTTGAGTTTTCATAGGACCACATAGGTCGGTATGCACTAACTCAAGTAATTTCTTTGTTAAATAATCTTTGCTTTTGAAACTAGATTTTGTCATTTTACCTTTCTAACATTCATGACACATAACATGATCAGGCTTAGATAAGTTAGGCAGACCTCTAACCTTTTTCTTTTTTACTGATCTTTATCATGTTATCAAAATTCACATGACATAACCTTTTATGCCACAACCATGCATCTTCATCTTTCATCATTAAACAAGAAGACTGATCATTATCAAGATAAAACAAATTACCTCTCGATTGTGTTCCAGTTCCAACAAGTCTTCCTCCATCATCAAATATCTTCACTTTCTTGCTCTCAAAAGCTACTCGGTGGCTTGAATTGTTCAGCTGTGCCACACTTAGCAAATTATAGTTTAGTCCTTTTACCCAATAAGCATTGTCACATCTAATTTTATCATTTATCATCAAGGATCCTTTTCCTCTAACCATACAAGGTGCATCATTACCCATTCTAATAGATCCCCCATTGTGTTCTTCAAGATGATCAAATTTTTCTTCATCACCAGTCATATGATGTGTACAGCCACTATCTATGATCCATGTATCATTTTTATTAACCGTAGAGATAAGTGCTATCTCTACATACCTCTCATCTTCCTTTGAGTCATCCTTCATTGCAAAAAATACTGCCTCCACATCTTCATCAGTGTCGGTATCGGTGACATCTTCTTCTGCAATGTAGCACACCTTCTTGCCTTTATCATTATTGTCTCGGTTGTCTCTGTTGTAGTGTCGGTAAATTTTGTTGCCTCTTCTCCCATAGCTTCCTTCACCAGATCGGTCTTTGTTTCTATCATCATCTTTCCTGTGTGGACATCTAGCAGCAATATGACCAACCTCTTTACAGTTAAAGCATGCTAAAGGTAAAAGAGCTTCAAGTTCATCACTCTCATCATCAATATTGCTATCACTATCATCATTCTTATTTTTGCTACTAGACTTACCAATCTTCAAAGAAGACATAAAAGTAGATTCAACAGACAGTACAACACTATTATCAAGAGTAAGATTGTTACCAAATGTAGACCTAGTTTCATGAATTGCAGATATTCTGATTGCATAAACTGACAATAAGGTTTTGAGAACTTTTCTTACCACTATCTCTTCATCAATAACACCATCAGATGCTCTAATAGCATGTACTACCTCTTTTAGTCTATTTGTGTACTGCATAATATTTTCTCCTTCCTTCATCTTCATATCATTGAATCTTCCCCTTAAGCTTTCATCTCTGGCTCTTTTGAAATTCACATCACCACTATAAACTTGAGCAAGTTTATCCCACATATCTTTAGCAGTAGTGCAATTTTTAACATCTTCAAATTTGACATCTATACAGGCAGCAACAATCTCCATCATAGTAACATTATGTTCATGCCTGTCTCTTAGTTGATCAAGGGTCAAGGGACCAGTGGGCAGTGCAATGTAGCCATTCTCCATTAGTGTGAGGGAAAAATTCCCAATTCCAGATACATGCAGCTTCATTCGGCTTTGCCATACTGTGAAGTTATCTTTGTTTAGCTTTGGCACTTCCCTCTTATACATTTTGAGATCTTTGTGCTGAAGTCCTTAAAACTCTATTCCAAGAAACAAATGCTCTGATACCAATTGTTAGAATAACTAAGAGGGGGGTGAATCAATTATCCATAGTCCCAATCACAAAATGTATATCCAAAAACAATTTACTAAAACTTTTGTAGCTCGGTAACATAAAATAGTATTCTATCTGTGCTTTTTACCGATTACCAGTTAATAACATATAGTGATTATCGATGAAATCCAATATGCAACATGTAAAGTATGACAACAAACAATCATCACAATCAACACATAACACACAAGATGTAACATGGAAACCCTGTAAAGGGAAAAACCACCTGGGATCGGCAACCCAAAAATTGTTCACTCTTTTGAAGTGAGGTCGGTGAAGACCCAACCCTATTAAAGGTTACAAACACACTGTGAGGTGTGACCTTGTTAGAGGATTTTAGACCAACTGTTATCGTCCAACCAACATTCACTATGGGGTTGACAGGATAACAAATGTACACTCTATGAATGACATTACAAGACTTTCTAGTCCACTCTGTTAAGAGATTTATCTATTTACAATGGTTAAAATGTAATAGTAGGTGATCTGATTACAACACAACTTCAGTTGCAGATTATCAGATCTATGTTAAGCTCATTCAAATCCTCTGATCAATATATCAATTCTGTTTCAATCAAGATTTAGTAACTTACTGTCGCTCGGTAATAGCTTTCTGACGCTTGGTAATCTCTGCAGTTTGGTTCTCCTTAACCAGTCTGACCAGGCATGCATGAAACTTGTTCACATGATATCTCTATAGTCTCCTTTCGACATGATTTCATCATGAAATCCTAGTCTCTTAAATAGACAAGTAAACCATTTTAATTCCATCCATCAGATTTTGCTGCTTATTCTCCTTTGTTGATTTTGTCGCTTAAACCTTCCTTGGCTGATGTGTCAATAACACATTTTATTTCAATCCCTTAGATTTTCTTCAAATTATGTTAGTCGTCGATCTTCATAAAAAACATTATCCTCAACTCTGATTATAGAGTACTTTACATCTCATCAACTTCCATTAGCTAAAATAGTCATTTTAGTTCTTTTATCCTGCTCGGTTAACAAAGAAATGCATCGGTGAACACAAGCTCAGTTTATACTATGCTCGGTATACACTACACTGCATCAGTGTATACTAGAATGCTTCTTTAACTAACCACACCGCTTTGTGCATTTTTCTCTATCCTTCATCATAGATGAATGCAACATAATCAAGTCAATAACATAAGGTGATAGACTAATTCATAAGTTATCCAATGTATTACTTATCCTTATCTATCATATCCATCTTCCTCATGTTGATATATCTGTTCTTCATCTCTTTTCTTCTTCTTTCTACAGATGTTTGGGTATAGTAACTTACAAGATAAGTATTGTCAAAACTAGTTGACATCAATGACAACATATTACTGATTTAATCGTCTTACATATCTAATTAGTAACTCAGTGATCTATCATAGATCTTCAAGTCATACAATTTATTCAAATCAGTTATAGTTCATCAGAATGTATGTATGCTTGATAACCACTTGGAGAAGGACAGATAGAGAAGAATGGATGGATGGATCTTCTTGCTTGATTGTGAATTCCTCTACTTGGCCATCATGGGAGAGAAACTTGCATCAACTAGAGAAGATTTCCTTCTCTTGAATGGATTTTATAGAAATGGAGACTTGAATATCTTGAATTGGATGATTTCCTTCAAATATTGAATCCAAATCCTCAATTACACAACTTGAATGCTTTCCTCTAATCAAATTATTTCTTGCATATGAATCTTGGATTCTAAATGAGGGTAGAGTATGTCCTTTTATAATCATTTAGAGATTCAAATTTGATCAAGGGTAACCACAAATCTGAACCTTGGAGGAAAACCCTACCATTAGGCCCCGGGCCAAATCTATGCTCAAACACCCAGGGACAAGTCGATAAGTAAACTTGTCCTAGGTAGAATAAACCCAATTATTTTTGGGATGTCGGGGAAGGTGATAAGATGCACAAGAGAACATGAAAGTTGTTGGGATCAAGCATAACAAACATTTAGACCCCAAAATCACCAAAATGAGGTATAATAGGTGCTATAGCCTACGGTTATGGGTGGTAACATTTTAGGATGATACAATGGCATTCTGTTTGGAGAGGCGAGCCCATTCCATGCCTTCCCAAACAACAATAATTTTTTTGATGATGAATCTCAACTTGATAAAATCAGTCTTCTCAGGCTGAACAATGAGCGATATGATGTGTCTGATTTTGAGAGCCAAAGATTTTGCTATAATTTTATACGGGACATTAAGAAGAGTAATGGGTCTCCAATTACAAATATCCTTAGGATCTTCTACCTTAGGGATGAATTTAATGTTTCCTTTATTGATAATATGGCCCAACGAATGGGAATGAAAAAGCTTCCAAATAAACCTTATGAAGGTATGGGCCAACACATGACCAAAAGGATTTATAAAAATCACAAGGAAAGCCAACATAGCCAGGATATTTATCATCAAACATGGATGAAACAACTTCCTTGATATCCTCAAGAGTAAGCATTTGGTCATAGAATAATTTTAGCAAGTTTGAAAGTCGAGAAGGAACAACCGCAAGGAATCCTTCAAAGCTTGATATCTAATAGGGGAAGTTTCCTATGCAAATACACCTCATAGTGCTTGACAAATGATTGAAGGATATCCGAAAGCTCAGAGAGCACTGTATGACCTTACTTAGTGTACTTTATACCTAGGGGAGAATGATGAGTCCTGAGAGCAAGAAAGAACTCCTTGGAAGCTCTGTCACCCACCTTAAGCTAGTGTAATCTAGCCTTAATATGGGAACCTCTAGTAGAATGATGATCAACAACCTTCTTTTGGTGTTGAAACTAAGTAACTCTAACCTAAAACTTAGAGAAGAAAGGATTCAAAACCAAGGATTTGGTGGTAGCACACAAATATTTTATATTTGTATCATAAGATCGCCAATAGTACATGGTCAACTGTCTATCGTAAATGTGAAGGAACCTCACAGTGCATGTGATGGCATCATTGCACCAATCAATCCAACTAGTTGGTTGAGTGTGCCTTGACTCCAAATTCTAGACCCTTTGAATGTGGGCCATACTGGGTTGATGATGTAGTAGTGACATGTTCAGATAAAACTACATCTTGGAAGGATGCATCTGAGCTATTTGTCACTCAATGGTAAATGTGATGGGGTAATGATATGATAAGGTCACATCAGCAAGAGGCAAGACATGTAAATCTTGATTTTTACAGAAGGAAAAAAAAAGATTGAGTTGTGATCATGGAATGATCTAGCCATTTAAACATTCTCTTAGAACCAGATTAGTAGTTGCACCAAGTGTGCCAATTCAGTAGTACATTTGAGGCCAAATTTTGATAGTCATTTGTCAGATTTTCAACAGCCATTTGTCAAAACTGTGACACATCTATTTGTCAGCATTTTTGCATTGCAAATTGCAACGGAAGTGGTAACCATCGGTGTGCCGACATCCCTACTTGTCAGAATTGGCCACATAAATAGCAATTTTACTATGTGACCGATCTATCAAAAAATTCTTCTTATGACATTTTGTCAGTCGAAAAGGTGAAGGATATTCAGTAGATCTCTGATAGGAGTACCTGTCAGAGATATAGCCATCCTTTCACACCCATCTATCGGATTGGGGTCCTGCCGATGGTTACCTGTGGAATGTTCGACAATAAGGAATCAAGTTTTGACACAAGTAGTCATCGAAGGAGTAGCTCTTCTATTGGAAAAGGATTACTACATGTTGAAAAATCGACGGATTAGCATAGTAAAAATAACAAAGCTCAAGAGACCATCATAATTGGTCTCTATCTTTGGTCCATATACTGGAAAAACATTTTACATTTCGTTATCTCATCAAATGAAGGGATTTGAAAGAATTTAATAAAATATTTTCATGATAACATATATTATTTAAGTTGATGTTGCACGAATTTATTGACTCCACGCACTTGTATACTACGAGCATAGCCATAAAGAAGCATGTCCTCCCATGGCCTACATTACTCAAGCCATGAGAGGGGATGCTTCTTTATGGCTGTGCTCGATGTATACAAGTGCACGAAGTAGATAAATTCGTTCATCGTCAAACTAAAATAATATACATTATACATGAAAATATCATGCATTGAATTCTTTCAAATCACCGCATTTGATGAGGTAATGAAATGTAAAATGTTTTGTCAGTATATGGACCAAGGACAAAGACCAACTATGGTGGTCTCTTGACCTCTACTATCTTTAGTCCTAGCTACTAGGTAAGGGTTGGAAGACTTATACCTGTCGATCGTTGAGAATAATCACCACCTTGCCTTTATGTACACTGCACAGTATCCAATATAAGAGAAAGCAAAAAATATGAATGGATAAAAGAAATGAAAGATACAATAAAATTATCTTGTTGTTTACCTTCTCATAATTGATCCCAATCTCGCAAAAGTAATTTTATACGATCACTAGCAGATTTCGTTTATGGATGAGAAACAATATCCAAAGTTTCTAGAATCTGAGAAGAGGTATGAGTGGAGGCCAAAAAAGGGATATTTGTGAAGGTTTTATAGATGCAGTACTAAATCATCATCTCTGCACTGGTACTCAATCTAGAAACCCTCTCTAGAAAATCTCCACATCTAGCAAATCTCCACAAAAATCCCTTCTAGCCTCCACTGCATATATGTCTTCTTAGTATCTAAAAACTCTCCAGCATTGATTCCCATCATTTTTCACCATCTCCGTGGACTGAGACCTTAAATTATTGAGCTTCTCTTTGTTTTGAGAATAGTTTAACATTCTCTACTTAACAGGGCCAACCACGTGAAGGTGGAAGCTCATCTGGCCCCTCCTAGGAGCCTCTTATGACCCTTTATGACATTTTAAAACCTCTAAGATGTGTATTCTTAGGGGTCATAAAGGGTCATAAAGGGCCATAAGGGGTCCTGAGACACAACAACTAAGAAACATAAATGTAGGCATCACGGTCATAATTTTTTGAAGACAACATAATTGAGTGGTATACCCAGATGATGCAAAGCAACCACTACTCCTCTGGAACTCAAGGAGTAGTAGTTTCTTTGGGTCATTTGGGTATACAAATCAATTATGTTGTATACCCAGACAATGGAGAGAAACTCCTGCACCTCTAATTCCAAGTTGAGTATATCTGTTGCTCATGAATACAAGGTCCTCCAACACAAATGTATTCAATTTGGAATTGGAGGTGTAGAAGTTGCTCTCCATTGCTTGGGTATACAACTCAATTATGTTATCTCCAAAAAATTGTGAACATGATGCCTACATTTATGTTTCTTAGCTATTGTGAAATCTACATTTATGTTTCTCAGCTGTCATGTTTATGTGCATGTTTTTATGTGTTTGGGAAGACATCTTTCTGTAATACCCCAAAAATGGGCTATAAGTTCATTAATCTTCTATATCAACATGTTGAACGAAATCGACATCAAAGTCCTAACCTAAGGCACATCGACACATCATCGAATCCTAATTGATTATCTCAAATTTTGCATCGAGGAATATTCCTAGTAATATTCCTAATTATCCTAATTATCTTTGATTTAATGATTATTTGGCGATAAATCCTATTTATCCTAAAGTTTGATTAATTGAATATTCTCAATATTTAATTAATTAGATTTAATACTGCCACTTAATTATTTAATTGAAGTTAATTCTATTTATTCCTAATTGTATTATTTAATTTTGACAATAAATCAAAATTCCTATCATTAATTGATTAAATTCTTATTTAATTAATTAAAGCAAGTTGTCAATTTTTAATAATATTGTTTTTGAATAAAAGTTTGAAAAATAATTGATTAACCCATAAATCAATTGTTTTATTTTTCAAAATCAGTTAAGTTGGAAATAAATCACTTTAATTATTAAATTAATTCATATTAAATCATGCACAATCAAGAAAAATAGACAACTATCAATTATCAATTAAAGCTAAACTCTATTTTGAGTTGAACTCTGCTTTTGCATATTTTTGTGAATTAAATTATCTTTATTTTTAGATAACTCAAAAATCAACCTGAGTTATTTGAGTGATTTATGGCTTTTTTTCATGCACCTCCAAAGCCCTAGATTTCTATAAATTAAGGCTCAGCTCTTCACAAATCATCTCATAATTTTGCGAGCTTACTCTGCCAAAATTGTCTACGAATTGCACAACTATTTTGAAGAATTGGAATTTGGAGAATCAAAGCTTATTGTGAATCAAGGCTATTGTGTGATCAATTTGGTTTTTACATTCATTTAGATTCATTTTCATATCATTGTAGTTTATTTTGCATATCAGTTTTTCATCTAGAATAGTTTCATATCAATTTTCATCATATCATTGCATAGAAAATAAAAAAAATAGATTAATTGCATTCATATTTCATATCAGTTTTGCATTCAAATCCTTCATTTAGGTGTCATCAAGGTCACTGATCTCGATCAATCTGAGAATTCACACTTGCACCTATTAGAAGGCAGTAAATCGCCTGGTTAGTTTAGCTTTCAATTCATTGCACGATTTCCTTTTTGGTAACCTCTAATGTTTTACTGAAGTGTTGTGTCTACAGATCAGGTACAAAATTCATACACACACTTTCTAGCCTGGGCCTGGATCCTTTGGCAATTAGCTTCATAGTAATGTAGATGAGCAATTAGCTTCCCAAGAAAAATCCCATAAATGAACTATGCATACCCCAATTCTTGTGCTCTATGTGCGTACCGAAATGATATATTTGAAACAACAAGGGTAAGGATTAAAGAATTTAATTTTGCATCACTAGATAGATCTATATATTTTATCCACAATGACCAAACTTCAAAGGATCCAAGCCCTGGATAGAAAGATGTCTTCCCATTCTGTTTAAGCCATATTCCTTGTTCTTGTCAAACTTCCTTGGTACGGTAGGCATGCTCTTTGTAGTACTCTTCTTCAACTTGTGTTTGATGATAAGCATCTTCTTCTTCTTCCTAATTGCAGCCAGAGCTTCCTTTTCATTAGGATTCAACTCCACTTCCCCTATCTCATCATCCTCGTCACCCTTAGCTGCCATCCTAAGCCCTTCTTCCCTCTCCAGTTCTTCAAGCCTCTACAAGATATCTGGATCGATAAAGTCTGCAACATTGTGTCCATCCATGATTTCAAGAATATCATCTTCTTTCCACTCTTCATTTGCCAAAATATACCACAATCTTAAGACTCACGACTCTTCAAATTCTCTTGTTTCCTTTAGACCTCCAAACATGTGTACTATGAGATTTCCTCCAACAAATGGACTTGTGATGATTTTCACAATAGTACATGTGTTGGAAGGAAAGCTCACAGTACTGCTTAGGCCAATCTGAATATTCATCATCTGTGCATATAAGAGTTGATCATAGAAGGTATATGCATAGGTGAAAAACATGCATATTTGACCAAGCAATACTTGGAGCTAGACCCAACAACAAATAGATTTGTGGTGATTTTCACAATAGTACATGTGTTGCTGGGTAAGCTCCCAGTAGCGCTTAGGCAAATATGCATGTTCATCACCTGTGCATATGAAGTGGCTCTAATGGTAGATACAATCACAAAATTTTGCATACTCCTTATTTTCTTCTGGGTTGATATTGTCAGACATGGTCTTTTTTGAATGGAATGACTCTTTACTTGTACATTGACTAGAATGTTGGTGGAAGAAGGATGATTTGTTTGCAACCTGCAGATACACAAACACTAAACAAACATTTTTTCAACTCTATTTTTCTCAACACAAAGGGACATTTATCATAGCCATAAAAACATGATTATTTTAAAATAGAATACACCAAGGAGTACCATCAGAAATATTGACCATTTACAATCATGAATAGTTAACCTAAATTAAATAGATCATTTTTTTATCAGCATGTGTAGTCTCCGTGTATATGAAAAATGAATGAAATATATATCAAGCTAAAATAAAAAAGTGGACAAAAATTCAAATTCAAGGTCTAATTTATCAAGAGCAACAAACATTAGGACGAAAGAAAAATCATTAAGACTATAGAAAAATCATTAAGACTAGAAAATCAAGTTCTAGAAAAATCATTACGACTAGGAAATTAAGCTCTACAAATGGATGGTTCTGGTGCTTTTCCATTACAACAAATGAGCATTCATCATTTGGTACTTCTTGGCCCATTCCATTTAAGTTTTTCAGCTGTCGTGTTTATGTGCATGTTATTTATGTGTTTGGCTTCTCTCCCTCACAAGGGATACACCGATAGGTAATTGATTTGAAAGCATAATGATTTGATAGTCTTTTTTCAAGATAGGCGTAATCATCCCGCCAACCTTAATTAGCAACATTTGTGATATATGTCAAGTACTTATAATCAGTATGCCCAACAAACAGAGACTTAGTAGTAAAATAATAAGGTTGCACATCCACATCCGTCCAAGTGCAACAACCTTCAAAGATTTGTAGCGGTAAAGAGAATCCCTATATTTTATCAGCCTAACATAGTCTTTGGCCACTTTGGCAATGAGAGCCTCAAAATAGAGAAAAGAAACTTAGTAAAACTAGTCTATGCTGCTGTTTGTGAGGGTACAGTCATGATAAGTGCCTCTCAAACCTCTCCAAACATGTAAGATTGTCTTTAAATAGTTTATTGATCTCTTCTTAACATTAACCAAATCAAACCTACATTTGAATCCACACACAATAACCCAAAATGAAGGGTTTTGTATCCTTTAATGAATCTCAGTGAGTGGTAACGCATGGACAGTCAAACCACTAGTCTCCAAAGCATTCAATAAGTGAATATGAATGTTTGAAAACTACTCCCAACAATTCTTAAACATACTTTATTGTTTACGAATTGTTGGGACTGGTCCTTTGGCGTGTATTAAACAAAATATGAATTTTTAGCATATTATTATCATTCTATTTCTTTGTTGTAAACATGCCATTGGTTCAGTTTTAATCTACTGGTGTTGTGCCCTAGCCCATGCTTTATATCCATTATTTGATGTTATTCACTGTTTTGAAATGTTGACTGTGGTTATCAAATGGAAAAAATAGAAAAAATAAAATTAACATGAAAATAAATTTACAAAACCAAACCAATGGCATGTTTACAACAAAGAAATAGAATGATAATAATATGCTGAACCAATGGCATGTTTACAACAAAGAAATAGAATGATAATAATATGCTAAAAATTCTATTCTGTTTAATACACGCCAAAGGACCAGTTGTATGAAATTGTCAATCACATAGCATTTCATTGTTGTATGAGTGGATTGTGCAGGAACAGTTAACATTAAAAAAGGAGCAAGCTCCTCAACACATATTGGAAACCATTGAATTCAATAATAAATTAAACCTAACACCAACACTACTCCTTCCATTCACTTCTACCAAGAATAAAGAATTTAATCCATTCAACATTACATATAATCATTAGATAGTTACATTTGTTGACTGTGTAGAGGAATAGTCACGACCAAAATGATCAAAAGTACTTTCACCCTTGCACAAGCTATTCCAAACTTCAAGTAAAATGAGAAATATGCTATATCAAATCATTCATATTCATAGTAACCATTCAAAGGATAATGATTTGACAGTCTTTTTTCAGGATAGGCATAATCATCCCGCCAACCTTAATTAGCAACATTTGTGATATATGTCAAGTACTTATAATTAGTATGCCCAACAAATAGAGACTTAGTAGTAAAAGCATGTCCTTTGGTTTACTAGTTTACTTATAATCAGTATGTCCTTTGGTTTACTAGTTTAATATGGTTTAAGAATGGTTTGTTTCATGTTTGAATGTGCCATTGAATGAAGCTTGGCTATATTAAGTACAATCTTAAGACTCATGACTCTTCAAATTCTCTTGTTTCCTTCAGACCTCCAAGCATGTGTACTATGAGTAGCGCTCCAACAAATGGACTTGTGATGATTTTCACAATATTACATGTGTTGGAGGACTACTCAAAGTATTGTTTAGGAAAATCTGAATGTTCATCACCTGTGCATATAAGAGTTGATCATAGAAGGTATATGCACAGGTGAAAAACATGCATATTTGACCAAGCAATACTGGGAGCTAGATCCAGCAGCAAATAGATTTGTGGTGATTTTCACAATAGTACATGTGTTGCTGGGTAAGCTCCCAATAACACTCAGGAAAATATGCATGTTCATCACCTGTGCATATGAAGTGGCTCTAATGGAAGATACAATCACTAAATTCTGCATACTCCTTATTTTGTTCTGGGTTGATATTGTCAGACATGGTCTTTCTTGAATGGAATGACTCGTTACTTATACATTGACTAGAATGTTGGTGGAAGAAGGATGATTTGTTTGCAACCATTTTTTCAACTCTAATTTTCTCAACACAAAGGGCCATTTATCATAGCCATAGAAACATGATTATTTTAAAATGGAATACACCAAGGAGTACCATCAGAATTATTGACTATTTACAATCATGAATAGTTAACCTTAATCAAATAGCTCATTTTTTTATCAGCATGTGTAGTCTTTGTGTATATGAAAAATGAATGAAATATCAAGTTGAAATAAAACAATGAACAAAAATTCAAATTCAAGGCTTAATTTATCAAGAGCAACAAACATTAGGATGAAAGAAAAATCATTAAGACTAGAAAATCAAGTTCTATAAAAATCATTACGACTATAGAAAAATCATTTAGACTAGAAAATCAAGTTCTAGAAATGGATGGTTCTGATGCTTTTCCATTACAAAAATTGAGCATTCAACATTTGGTACTTCTTGGTGTATTCCATTTAAGTTTTTCAGCTGCCGTGTTTATGTGCATGTTCTTTATGTGTTTGGCTTCTCTCCCTCGCAAGGGATATGTTGATAGGTAATTGATTTGAAAGCATAATGATTTGACAGTCTTTTTTCAAGATAGGCGTAATCATCCCGCCAACCTTAATTAGAACCATTTGTGATATATGTCAAGTACTTATAATCAATATGCCCAACAATTAGAGACTTAGTAGTAAAAGCATAAGGTTGCACATCCACATCCTCCCTAGTAAGTATTAGAGCCTTTCAAATTTGTAAAGATCACAAACTTTGCAAATCAAATTGATATTTCATTAAAACCTATGTTCTTGATCAAGTTCTTAAAGATTAAAGCATGAAACCATAAAGTTATTCACCTATGTTCTTCATGGTTGGGGAAGTTGTGATGGAGTTATATGTAACCTTTGGAAATCATTGTATGATAGACTTAAGCCTGGAGTGTACGAAAAGAACAAAGATTCAATAAAAATAGAACTTTAAATCTGCAAGTCCATTGTGTTATGCATTGTTGAAAGGCTTCTTTACTTATTGTTTTGGTTTCTAAATTAAAGGATGGAATAGTAAGCAATCTCCAAGCATTCATTTCATCATTGAATGTACTATGAGCACTTTAAAATTCTGTTCCTTACGTTTTGACTAGTAAAACCAGTGACTGTTCTAAGTAATGTTTTTAATCCTTTGAAGTTTCTCATGATCCTGATGTAAGTTGATTGGATTAAGCAATTTGGGGATCCAATAGGACTTTAGGGGAGTTCAATAAATTTTTTGGAAGACTTAGAGGAACTATTAGCATGACTGTTCCTTCATCTACATCGAGTTAGACTGAATTTGCTAAGTTTTTCCCTTGTTTTGAAGAGTATTTTGTTAAAAAATTTAACATGATTTTTTTTAAAAAAAAACTGAACCAATGACATGTTTACAACAAAGAAATAGAATGATAATAATATGATAAAAATTCTATTCTATTTAATACATGCCAAAGGACTAGTTGTATGAAATTGTCAATCACATAGCATTTTAGTGTTGTATGAGTGGATTGTGCAGGAACAATTAACATTAAACAAGGAGCAAACTCCTCAGCACATCTTGGAAACCATTGAATTCAATAATAAATGAAACCTAACACCAAAAATATTCCTTCCATTCACTTCTATCAAGAATAAAGCATTTAATCCATTCAACATTACATATAATCATTAGACAGTTACATTTCCTAACTATGTAGAGGAATAGTCACAACCAACACGATCAAAAGTACTTACACCTTTGCACAAGCTATTCCAAACTTCAAGTAAAATGAGAAATATGATATATCAAATCATTCATATTTATAGTAACCATTCAAAGGATCATTTTGTCAATGAACCCTCTGACTGTACCCCTACGACAGAGAAAGGAAACCTCAAAATAGAGAAAGGAAACTTAGTAAAACCAGTCTATGCCACTGCTTGTAAGGGTACAGTCATGATAAGTGCCTCTCAAACCTCTCCAAACATGTAAGAATGTCTTTAAATACTTTATTTATCTCTTCTAAACATTAACGCATGGACAGTCAAACCAATAGTCTCCAAAGCATTCAATAAGTGAATATGAATGTTTGAAAACTTTCCTCTCAACTTCCCCAACCACTCCTAAACGGTTAGAGGGATTAGTTGAGTGTTCAGACACTAAAACTTTTCAAACATACTTTATCTGGTATGATGAATTGTAATATCAACAAATGTGAATCCAAACATTTCAAAATAGTGAATTGATATCCTTGAGCACAAGCACCAATAACATCAAATACTGGAGATAAAGCACGGGCTAGGGCATGCCACCAGTAGAATGTGGTCATTTTAGTGAGCATTCATGATCAAATAAAATGCAATACATTTGAAATTTGCGGTCGAATATGATGCCAGAGGCTTGAAAGATGTTGCCTGTCAAAGATACCAATCAAAGATGAAGAAATCACATACCTTCTCTCGTGCTCAGCTTGCACGAAGGAAGATTTGATAGCCAAATCTTCCTTGTACCACATGAAGAACATGCCATTGGTTTAGTTTAGCATGTTATTATCATATCAGATAAAGTATGTTTAAGAATTATTGGTAAGGATAGGAATAGTGGATATTCTAGAAATATCCCTCTAACCGATTAGGAGTGGTTAGGGAAGTTGAGAGGAAAGTTTTCAAATATTCATATTCACTTATTGAATGCTTTGGAGACTACTAGTTTGATTGTCCATGCGTTACCAGTGACTGAGATTCATTAAAGGATTTCCATACGTTATCATTGTATTGTATATTTCCAATATGTTTGGATGCAGGGCAGACCAAGAGAATGAAGGATCACTCACTGATTGCATGATAAACTGGTTTTGAAGGGTCACTGGTTGAGGGGACAGTCAAGGTCTAGATGTTGATAGTGTTCATTGAGGGAAGGGGGATTTTAAAAGACTTGTTATCATTGTATTGTGTATTTCCAATATGTTTGGATGTAGGGAAGAATAAGAGAATGAAGGATCACTCACTGATTGCATGATAACCTGGTTTTGAAGGGTCACTGGTTGAGGGGATAGTCAAGGTCTGGATGTTGATAGTGTTCCTTGAGGGAAGGGGGATTGTGAAAAACTTTTTATCATTGTATTGTGTATTTCCAATATGTTTGGATGTAGGACAAACCAGGAGAATGAAGGATCACTCACTGATTGATCAAGCTAAAAGATAAAAGAATGAGAAGCCCAAGATTACATCATGGTATAGTATGATGGAGAAGATGAAGGAAATTTTTTTTCCCAATGACTATAGGGTGTAGTTGTACAAGAAGATGCAAGGTCTTAAACAAAAAGACATGGATATGAAGAAGTACGTTGAGGAATTCTATAAGCTAGATATCAGAGTACAACATGAGGAATATGTTGAGGAAAAACTTGCAATATACATTGGGGGCTGAGGTTTAATATACAAGATGAACTTAGTCTTTCTACCCCTAGATCTATGGAATAATGTTACAAAATAGCCAAGAAGGCTGAGGAAAATATAAGAAGAATACAAGAGAGACAAGAGAGTAGTGGAGGAAGTTCAAACCAAGGTAGAGGTGGTAGATTTAATGAGGCACAAGGTCAGAAAAATGCTGACAAAGGTAAGGAAAAAATTGTGGATGCAAGGCAAGGACAAAGAGGATGAGGTAGATTTGGTTCAGGAGAAGGTAGTGGTATCTTCACAGGGAAGTGGTTTACTTGTGGAGAAGTGGGACATCAATCGTACAAGTGTCTTGAGAAGGAGGCAAACATGAGGAAGGCAGATAGAAGAGTGAACTTGGCACAAGGGGAAGAGGAAAACTACAAGAGGAAGGAGAGTGATCTAATATGGCAAACCCAAAAGAAGGAGAGTACCTAATGGTAAGGAAGACACCTGTGTAGCAACAAGAGAGGAAAAAAGCATCAATATTCAGAGCCAATTTGAAAAATTATGGTAAGATTTGTAGAATGATCATAGATTCTAGTGCTTTTGATAATTTTGTATCTTATGAAATGGTAAACAAACTGAATTTGAAATTTTTTCCACTTGATAGACCATATAAGGAATCTTGGGTGAATAATTAACAAAACATTGTAATAAGGGAACAAGCTTATGTTTATTTTTCCATTGGAGGGTATGTTGATAGATTTTTGTGTGATATAGTCCCTATGGCATGTTGTCAGAAGGCCATGGCAAGCATCTAGAAGGACAATTCATTATGGTTTTGAAAATGTGTATATTGTGCATAAGAATGGTGAAACTTTCACTTTTACACAACTTCCTAGTACTGTTGATGAAAGGAACAACATTATTTCTTTTGGTAAAAATGATTATGTGGATTTGTAGAAGAAAAAAGTGCAAGAGTCTATAGCATCAGGCCTAAGACAAAAGACATCTTTATTGGTCGTGAAATTTGGAGTTTATGAGAGTCATACATGATAACCCAATTTTGAAGGGTCACTGGTTGAGGGGACAGTCAAGGTCTGGATGTTGATAGTGTTCATTGAGGGAAGGAGGATTGTAAAATATTTTTTATCATTGTATTGTGTATTTCCAATGTGTTTGGATGCAGGGCAGAACATGAGAATGAAGGATCACTCACTGATTGCATGATAACCCAATTTTGAAGGGTCACTGGTTGAGGGGACAGTCAAGGTCCAGATGTTGATAGTTTTCCTTGAGGGAAGGGGGATTGTGAAAGAATTTTTATCATTATATTGTGTATGTCCAATATGTTTGGATGCAGGGCAGACCGAGAGAATGAAGGATCACTCACTGATTGCATGATAACCCAATTTTGAAGGGTCACTGGTTGAGGGGACAGTCAAGGTCTGGATGTTGATAGTGTTCCTTGAGGGAAGAGGGATTGTGAAAGGCTTGTTATCATTTTATTGTGTATTTCCAGTATGTTTGGATGTAGGGCAGACTAGGAGAATGAAGGATCACTCATTGATTACATGATAACCCAGTTTTGAAGGGTCACTGGTTGAGGGGACAGTCAAGGTCCAGATGACTGGGCCATTCGAGGACCCTATTTCTTTGTATTAATTTCTATTAAAATTGGATGCATGGATTTCTTGTGAATTATCGGCTGCTATGTATCCTGCAAGTGCATCTGTAAATCTACATATACTTCTCTAGGGTTGTAAGCCACTTAGGGATCAAAATAGAGAAACTAACTCAAAATCATTCTTTGTCCTATTTCCTTTTAACAAAGTCTCAACTATCAATGATATAACAATACATTTGATGCCCTAATATATCAATACAAATGGAACCTAGCTAGAAGCTCACAGGCTGTCCATTTGATAACCACAGTCAACATTTCAAAAAAATGGTTATCCTTGAGCACAAGCACCAATAACATCAAATAATGGAGTTAAAGAACTAAATCAAAATCATTCTTTGTCCTATTTCCTTTTAACAAAGTCTCAACTATCAATGATATAACAATACATTTGATGCCCTAAGCTATCAATACAAATGGCACCTAGCTAGAAGCTCACGGGCTGTCCATTTGATAACCATAGTCAACATTTCAAAAAAATGGATATCCTTGAGCACAAGCACCAATAACATCAAATAATGGAGTTAAAGCACAGGCTAGGGCACAACACCAGTAACATCAAATAATAGAGATAAAGCATTGGCTAGGGCACGACATCAGTAGAATACGGTCATTTTAGAGAGCATTCATGATGAAATAAAATGCAATGCATATGAAATTTGTGGTCGAATATGATGCCAGAGGCTCAAAAGATGAAGAAATCACATACCTTCTCTCGCGCGCATCCAGCTCATTTTCTCCTGCTCCTTTCCTATGCAAATCAAAATAAAAATGATTTGGCGCTTCACTTTTTTTTTTTTTTTATGTATACCAGAAACTGTCAGAATTCCAATGGTAATTTTAAAACCCATTGGAATACCAACATCATTGGGGCCTATTTTTTTTTTAAGATAACAAATTCATTAAAAAAAATTTACCCTTCGAAAGTGTCTGTTGAAATTTGTCCCCAAATGTAGTAGTGGATGTAATGAGGATGACGATGATTGATGTTAAGATCAAAATGACCCAATTTATTTTGTATATAGTACCAGGCCTCACATTGTCTAGCTATCCAACAAAAAGTAAAAATTCCTTCTTTATCTAAATCCACCTCAACCATATTGAAATCCCCACATATAACCCATGTAGTAGGTGGAAAAGAGTCAGCTACCCAATGCCACAGATGTGGTTTTTCTACAACATCATTGGAAGCGTAAACATTAATGTTCCCAAAAGAATGATTGTCAACTAATAGAAGGAACCAAATAATTCTCTACATGGTGTTAGATCCATGATCTACAATACAGGATTGCCAATGAGGGGAAATGAGAGTAACAACTCCACCTCGACTAGCTTCATGCTGGGAAGAAAAAATGAGGCTATCCATCCAAATAACACATGTAGTGGAAATCATGAAAGAAACAATTTTAACTTCCTGGAGGTATAAAAAATCCAGACCAACAAAAAATTGATGAGTATGCATAACATAATACTTTTTGGTGAGGTCTGTGAGACCTCTTACATTCCATGAGATGTAATTCATGGATCAACCAATTGCATAGCATCCTTGTCCTCAAGATAGGAGAAACTATTATGAAATAAGTCAGATTTTATTCAAAAGCTAGGGTAGGAATCCCCACTTGGGACCATCCAACTCTTCTCAAGACCACCATTAGTAGCAACTCACCTAGAAGGTCAGTGAGAGTGCCAAAGAGAAGATGATTGAGTAGAAACAACTGATGCAGCTTGAGGAGTGCAAAACTATCTAGGGCAGGAAGCATTCTCATCCAAAACATTCCCTTGTTCGCGAGGGTTTAAAATAGTAGAAACAACTGATTGATTCTATGACATCTTGGAAGGAGTTGTGTCTTGGGCTAGCTGTTGAGAAGCCAAATTGTTAGGTTCCAAAAAGGGCCCAAATTGGAATATGCTAATAGTAAAACAATGGTGACCAAGAAAATATTATCCATGTCAGCCTACTTTGAAGTTATTAACATGCTTCATGAGGCTCACTATAAAGGATGACTTACCCTCATTTGAATACATCACACATTTACAATTCACTCTCTTGTTGACCAACTATTTTGGTAATTTAAAGGGAGTGGAGGAGGATATCTAGCATTGAAGGACTCAATAATTGAATATGGCATCCATGAACAAGTTCATATGCTTCATCCATGAGTGAAGACATACATGAGCTCCCTTCCTAGATTCATCTACCTTTCATGAAGGCTTCAAGACAAGGATAATTCATTGGAGAAGGTGTTGCTGAGAATATGTGTTGTCATTGATGTCAACCTAACATTTGATAACTTTTTTTTCCATTAGGTGAGTTATAGAAATGAAGATAAGACTCTTTTGGAAATTGAGTGTGTAAATGTTTTTTCAGTCAACATAAATAAATGTGTAAATGATCATCACGATCAAGGATAAAATTATACTAGCTATAGATAAATGTAGTATGTGGTCATTGATGTTTGAGAGTACTTGTGCCATGATATTTTATATAAGATACATTTGAGAGGTTGAGACATATTTGAGAGCAGTTGTGCCATGTCAGTTTGATCAAATCAAAGAAAGGAGGTCCAAAAACTCATCAAATGCTAGTTTTTTAGTCCAAAGTTTTTGTATGTATAAGATCTACTTGATTTCTTGATGAAGTCATTTTTCATGTTTGGAGTATTAGATGGATAAAATTTGTGCCCAGGATCATACTTATATTTTGAATAAATTGTCTAAGTGTTAAACCGTTGCATCTTCTTATAAAGTTGTGAGAAATTATTTTACTTCACATTTTACCACATTACATCATATGGTAGTATAATCAAGGGTTTTGGTTAAGTTTAGTCCTAAATATATTATTACACAAATTTTTTTAATCATGATATCTTTTGCAACAAAATTTATAAGGTTTTGAACCCGATCTCATAGTTTGTCAAAACAAAATATCTCTATTGGTTCACTAGAATGCTTCATATTCTACCTCAATAGATGATATGGCATTGTAATTTTGGGAAGTTGTTGAGGATATTATATTGGACCTATGAAAATATTATCATATGTATTGGTTCTCCGGGGTATTCTATTTATCATGTTTGTGTCATACAATTGGTCTGGTGCATATTGTACTTACCAGTTTAGTAATATTGCTCTTATGCTCTTGCACTTGATGATTGATCTCTTCAAGAGATGTATAGATATTGTAGATGGTTTTTGACATCTTATCTTTAGTCTCAATGATGTTTTAAAGTCTCCCCCTAATGATTAAAAGGTGAATAGCTGAAGGTTTTGGCAATGGTGTTAATATCTAATCTAACTGGGTGTATTCCTTCATTTGTGACTAGTCATGAACTATTCCACTAGCTTTAAAGGATGTGTTATGATGCATACAAGGTTTAGTTAAGTGCTAAGTTGATCTACAACTTAACTTTTTGTTTGATTCATATGGTTTTCTAGTCACAAGTTTCCTTTGTTGAATCTCATATGTGGTGACCTAATTGGTATTTTATGATGTTGTAGAGGATGTATAAGGAAGAACATATCATTTTGGATGGGTGCGAGTTGATGTGAAGTTTTATAATATGAAAAATTGATTAGGATTTAGATGATGAAGTGCTCAAAGTCAGTGTAATAGAATCATAAAGGTACAAGAGAGGAATACACCATCAATACTAGTTAGATGCCTTTTTCTACAACAATTCATTTTAGATCTTTTAGTTTAATGTAATTATATCTCTCTCTAGAGAAGTTATCTTTAGGTGACAAGTTTATGTATCTTTCTCCAAGTCAACTTCTCTTGGATGCAAGTATAATGATGAGTCTTTTCTAACATTTGTTTCATATATTGTGAGCTCATCCTCACCATGGTTTTTTCCCTCTTTGGTTTTTAATTTAAAAATCTTGGTGTTCTTGTGTGGTGCATGTTGTGTCCTTGTTTTTTGATTTTGCACTTCTATTTTGATAGTTTAAAAGTTAATAAATACTTAAGATTTGATTTATGTTGATTCATCCACCCCCCAACATCTAATATGTTCAACATTTATATCATTGTGATTTAGAATTTGTTACTTCAGACTAGGCCAAATGTACACTTAGACTCTATCTTTAGCTACACACATTACAATCCTCTAGCACATCAACCTAGAACATAAACCTAGTTGACCAATTAGCACAATGACCACTTTGTCACTTCTAATTTTTTGTTTGCTAAATCTATACTCTGGAAACTCTAGACTCTAGTTGTGTATGATGAAAACCTACCTATTGGGAGCAAGCTCAAACATGAAAATGTTAGAAATAAAGAGCATATTAATTCTAATCTAACATATTTATAAACTTGCAAAACCAAAAGTTCTCACCATAACCTTGGATGAGGATGAAAAAAGTGCACCCAAGACTTGCTTGATTTAAGCTCTTAGAGAGGTTGTGGGTGTGCTCTCCCAACACAAGTATAAATCTCACTATGAATGCAAGGTAGATTAAACAAAGATTGAACTACTCAAGGAGTAGCTATGAAATCAACCCTCAAGTATTCAATACAAGAAGCCAAATAGGTTAAAGGAGGTGCTATGGAAGAAACCATCAAGCTCAGATGGCATGAAAAACTAACAAATGAATGAAGCTAAAGCATGAAATCAAATTCTAAATCTACTATGAATTCTAACAACTACCAAATGGTTAGTAAAAATTCTAAATGCAAGAAAGCAATTTTAAGCATAAACTAGGATTATAATTTTACATGCAAATGAGGGATGATTTTCTTGAGGCAAGGGTCTTATTTATAGGATTTTGGAGGGCTAGGGTGAGGTGACATCTATGTAGAATCCACATACGTGCCACTAAGGAGACACATAAGTCATGCAAAGTCCAAGACTTTCTCACACATGTGTGAGCAATTTGGGATGTGAAGGGTCAATGTGTACTTCAAGTTCACATGTGTAAGTGTGTGTAAGAGATGTGTAAGCAAAAATCTATTTTCACACTTTTAGAAGGTGTAAGAGGTGTCATCAAAAATTGTAAGAAGCCTTGTTTAAGCAAAAATTTTAACAATTTTTGAAAAAACAATTTTTAAAAATTTGCTCACACATGTGTGAGCAAATAATTAGGACTAATGGGTGTAAGAATCCAAAAATTAGCCTAATTAACCTTAGTTAACTAGTAAGTAGACTTATTAGATAGAAAGTGATGTGTGTAGGATAACATCTAGGTTAGGTTTAAGATTAAATTACATAAAATTTAATTTAATCATGGTTTAGTAGAAATAAAGCACGTGGAGGAATAAATAAATTAAAAATTTATTTAAAAGGGAAATATGGAGAAACATGTAACAAATTAAATTTATTACATTAGGAGGGTAGTATTTAAATTTAATTTAAATATTATAATTAGTGAATTAATTTAATTAAATAAATAGATGAATTTACCAAATATAATTAATTAAAAATTAACCATAATATTATTTGGGGTCATTAATTAAATTAAATTTCATTAATATTAAGTGGACAAATTTAGGTGTATACATTTTGCCCCTCTTTAATGTTGTGTCAAAAATGACATTGTGTTAAAGAAAAGAAAACATAGTGTAGACATAAAAAAATGGACAAGTGCTTTTAAATCATAAAATCGCAAATTCTTAATCAAAATGTTCTAAATCTCATCAAAATGGATCAAATCAAATTTTTAAATGGACATTTATTAAATCAAATTGGACAAAATCATTAAATCAAATGATGAAATTAAATAATTAAATCAAAGCTTAAAAGGGGTGAAAAACACTACATAATTGATTTTAATCAATTAATTGTATAGTTGTTAAATCAAAAATCAAATTGAACCCATTCTCTTACATGGCTAATTTAATTAAATAATGGAATTTAATTAATCCTAATATCTTTTAACAACAAATTGAGCAACCAATGGGAATTGAGAACACAAAGCACATGGATCACTCAAAATAATTGAATCTCAATCACACATTGCAACTTTGAATCTCATCCACTCAATTTTGTCCTTTTGTCCAAAGCTTTGAGAAAACCATTTAAATTGTCCCCCCATTTAAAAACATTGCAAAGTTTTTGACTCGACCAAGGCTAAATCATGATTACTTCACTCTACTCCCTACCCTTGAGAATTTACTATAAATGAGAGTCATTTTGAGAGCAATAATCATCTTAGAAATTCATTTGCAAAGCATCACCATTGTAGGCAATTTCATAGGCAATTTATGAGCAATTGAGACTATTTGAATTATCTTTGTATTAATTTGAGAGCTAGATTAAGCATAATACTATCATATTTCTCATTCTAGGATTGTCACCAGTGGAGATTAAGCTGAGAGCTCTACTTACCAAACTTGGATAGAGAACCATGAGATGTCATGGATGTTAAATTCAATTCTTAATTTAAATTTGTATTGTATTTGCTTAGAATTGTTAGTTAATGATCCTAATTTCATGATGTCTACTAGAATTTAAATGACACGTACCAACATTTAAATGACGCCTACAAGAATTTAAATGACATGTACCAGCATTTAAATGATGCCTACTAGCATTTAAATGATGCCTACTAGCTTTTAAATGACGTCTGATAGTTTTTAAATGACGCGTATTAGCTGATAAATGACGCCTAAAGTTTTTTGCTTAAATTTGCTATCAGATTATTAAATTCAGTTTTCTAACTCCCTGTCTGTGTTTTTCCCGTAGATGAGCAAACATAGGAAAGTTTGAAAACTAGAGAGCAGAGTCACGCAACCAAGCAAAGAGGTAAGAATCCAAATTAAATGTCAAAAAAAATTGCATAGTGCTCTAATTCTAGAAAGTTTAGGATTAGAAGAAAAGTTGTATGCTCAATACATTAAGGTGTTAGAGGCTTACAAGCTTAAATTTCCTACTTTGAATTGAGTTTCTTACATTAAGTTGTTGAAACTTTCATTAAAAAATCTTGTGAGAACACTTAATTGTACTTCAAATTGTTTCTTTTGGTTTCCCTCACTTTGCTTGAATTTGTTGACTAACTTGTTGGAGGAGGAAGTGGGAATGATCACCACTAGGTGAGTGAGAAAATAAAAAAGCCAAAAAATCTCATAAAAGCGCCTAGCCTTTGCTAGCTACAAAAAGAGGTATTCATCAAATCAAGATTGCATTTGCTTAAATTGTGACTATTCATTGAATCTAGCTTAATAGAAATAAGGAATTAACCAAACACTTCAATTATAAGAATCTCTTTGTCAAGAGATTGAAAAAGAACAATTGTTGCTTAAAGTGTTTGGAACAAAGAACAATAATAGGGATATGCTCTTCACTTTTTAAGTGAACCAAATTTCCAAACTTGTTGTACTAAGTTCAATTTCTTGTTTTTCCATACATGTTAGTTAAAATAGAGCAATAGAGGGCTTGCCTCCTGAGATTTTCCTTACAAGGATGGTGAGAGGGAATGACACAAGTGGGAGACAATCACTTTAGCCGCAGTACTATCCAAACCACTCTAAAAAAAATACACTCTTCCTTAATAGGAGAGTGACTAGGTTGTGTGCAAGTTTTATTCACTTCCTCTAGTAATCATTTTGGATTGCACCAAATTGTGCTTTTGTGCATGTGGGAAGCCTGCAAGTGGGAAAAAGAGCTTGACATAATTTAGAACGGAAATATTCATTAAATCCTGATAAGTAGTAAGCTACCTTATAGAGCCAAAAATGTTAAAAGCCAAATTTGACTATAGGTAGATTGCTTGGAAGACTTTCTTGTTCAATACTTGTGAAAAATGACCAAGAACATACACTTTTAGTGTGGTTTTAGGGACATGGTGCAAATTTGATGTGTGTGTTGGGTTTGTACTTCATTTTCAAGCAAGAATATTCTGCAGACTTGATCTTACAACTTTTAAAATTTGAAATTTATAACCTGGTTTGTAAAGTGCCACCTACACACAGAGAAAAACCACGTATTCATAGTAAATTCATGCCTATGACTATTCAGAAAATACCTGTCAATAACGAAGTCATGCCTGTGACAGTTTAAGTGATGCCTGGAAAAAATTAAATCACGCTTATCAATAAGCAAAAACTGCCTGCTCACCTGCAGAGTGCCACGTGAGAAGATTCCAATCACCGCGTATCAAATTTAAAGTCACACCTACACACAGGCAAGTGACGCCTAGAAACAAAGAAGGGCAAACAGTGAACATCTCCCGAAAGTTTGGAAAGATCTTGATTTCATATTTGGATACCCTTTTTGGAGATATTCTTCATCAGTGCAACAAATCGATCATATTCTTGAAAAATATTTATAATGATGAGTCTATTTGAGAAACAAATCAATCATATTATGGAGCATAATTATCAAAACCAAGACCAAGATCTCCATAGGAATCAAAATGATGGAAGTGTCTGAAGATCAAATTTTGGAAGCATCCCAAAATCCCATGTTTATGGAAATAATGGAATTAATTTTGAATATGGATAAAGAAGCATATTTCCTAACATTAGCTCAATCAGAAGCTAAGCTTCCGCATAATTATGACACATCAACCTTAAGGAAGAATGAGGAAAAACAAAAAGATACAACATCTAAAAAGTCATCATTAATATCAATTTGTCCTTTTCAAAATGATGAAGTGTCTGAAGATGACATTGTGAGAGCATCCCAAGATCCCATGTTTATGGAAATAATGAAATTAATTTTGAAGAAGGATAAAGAAGCATATTTCCTAACATTAACTTAATCAGGAGCTAAGCTTCCTCATAATTATGACACATCAACCTTGAGGAAGAACGAGGAAAAACAAAAAGATACATCATCTAAAGAGCCATCATTAAGATCAATTTGGCCTTTTCTTTATGATGATGGGACATTCGTATCTTCATCTTCCTCACAAAAAGAAGCATTTAAGAGCAACAAACCTATCTTGGATCAAGGGAAATTTCATGATCATCCTATTTGTGATCAAGATAATAAAGAGTATGAAGAGAAAAGTACCACTCTCAAGAAAGATCTAATGCACAAACCTCTATCTAGCAAGGTTTCTCCCATAGCTTGTACTCCTTTCATCTTTCGTTCATATCAAAAAGCTTCACAACTATCCAAAAATCCTCCATCAAAGAATGAGCCTAATGATGACACTTTTCACATTGACTATGTCTACCCTCAAGGGCTACCTCTAAAAGAAACCCAAGCTAACTTACATCTTGCTATAGATTATTTCCACGCTTCAACGATCTTGGACCTCAAAGCCTCATGTGCTTCAATGCCTATTATACCCATTCAAAAGGATCCTACATCATTCCTCCAAACATCCCCCACACATATCCAAACATCTACCTTGTCCTTAGAAGTGACTCCATGTCAAGAGGATAATCCAAAGAGAAAAGAAACAAATGTTGATAAAGATCAAGATCAAGATTCTATACAATCCCCTCCCATATTTGATGAAGGTCCCATATCCATAGAACCTTGTGATGATCCCCTTGCATCCTTTCATGTCTTCCAAGATGATATCCTTCCATTCCAAGAACAAAGTACCCTTCCAAGTTCCATATTTTCTCCACTTCCCAAGAAAGATCAAGATATCCCTTCCACAATTTCCAATGAGCATATTGAAAATCAAGAGAAAAATACCCTCTCTACACCATTCAAAGATCCTTGTCAAGATCAAAATATCCCATCATTTCCTTGTCATATTCCTCCATGTTCACCTCAAGAAACCATCATTCTTCCAAATCCCTTGCAAGATAATAAATCCCTTCAAGCTTCAGTTGATCCTATCAAATGTGTTCCTATCAAAGCTACTCATGAGCCTATTGGTATAAAGATAAATCTTAAAGATGCAAACTTTGGCAATGCAACTCTTTCCAAAGATATTGATATCCCTTTCACACCTTATATCCTTCCATCCAAATGCAACCATATACCTTCATTATCCTCAAAATCCATTTTGGGTTCCTATGTCCCAAAACAAAAGTCTTCATCCCTTCCATCCATATTAGGTCCATATATTCCTCTGTCAACCATTCCTATCATCCCTACCTCTCCATTCACTTACCCTACCATGTATCAAGATCAATGAAGGCACACATACTTGAAGAATGTCCAAACACCAATCCATATGAACCCTCCATATTATTCCTATTCATCCACAATTCCTAAGTCTTTTGGAAGCAATGTTGATGTGCAACATAACAATCATAAATCCAAGAATCCATATGTGTATAAAAATCACAATGTCCCATCTAATCGACATGTGAATGAAAAGAAAAATGAAATATCCAAAAGGTCACAAAGGTCCACCAAGAAAAAAGAAAATTCAAATAAAACGTGGGTTCCTAAATCCCTCATTGAAGAAATGCATTCAAAAGCATCACAAAAGAAAGGAAAATCAAAGACTATGTGGATTCCCAAGTCACTGTTGAAAGACTTGCACACAAAAGAAAAATCAAAATTAACATTCACACTTCCAAAGGCTTCCATTTCATCTCCTTCCAAACATCTTTCACTTTCCAAGCCTAATTTGGGTTCCTATCTACCAAAATTCACTACCCCAAGAAGATCCTTACCTCCTTCATTGTTCCTCCATCATCCCACCACTCTTCAAAGTGTGTGTCAAAGTTGATCTTGCCAACATTTCCATCTACAACATTCCTTCTTCGTATCCTCACATTCATTTTCCAATACTTACTTTCCATACTTCCATCCCTCTTATCAATATCTTTGAGCATCATAGCCATACCCACAGTTTATTATAGCATATCTTTCAGAAGAGCATTGTCCAAAGATCCTGATGTAGGGAAAATATTGAAAAATACAAAAAAAGAGAAAAAAAGAAAAAAAAAGTAAAAAAAAAGTGTCTTGGTGAAAACCTAGCAATAGGCACCTGGGTAGCAAAAGTAAAGTGAAACAAATACCATGATGAAAACCTGGTAAATAGGTGTCATGCGTAATTCCTCCTTCTTGCACTCCACACTTGGGGGCAAGTTTCATCCATATTCCCTCTCTCACCTTCATCTTGACAAGGTTGAATACATCCATGAGCATTTAAGTATCTTGACATCTGTTATTCTTTCCATCAGCTTGTGTACTTGTTGCATCCATGTTACCCTATCATGATCTTGCTTATCCCAAATTCACCTTCATTATTCCTTGACAGTCTTTCCATAATCCCAAAACATCCCTTCATAGCCTCCATCACCCCTTTACCCAGATTGTGTTATCTTATCCAAATTGATCCTTTGATCTTGATTAGAATGAAGAACTTAAAGTACAAAATTTGTTATAAAAAACTTCTTGACATGTCCACTTCTTTTGGATCCCTCATTTTCATGACAACAGATCGTTATCCTATAGGCTATCTAGCACTGCATCATTGGCTTCCATAGCTTATCCAAAAACATGCTTCACATTTCTATATCATTTTTCCTTAGCTTGGGTAATATTGAGGACATGGTCCTATGGGTCACATTCGCATGCTTCATCCATCTCTAATCCATTAGCTTGCAAATCCATCCTTCATGTCCTATATCTTGCTAGACATTAGGGCAAACCAATGTGATCTTGTTCGAGAGTTGGTAATTTCTTGCATAAAGTGCTTTGAGCTGCATCTTGCATAACTGAGCTTTTGTAATATTTTGGAAGTTTTCCCAAGTCCAACATTTTTCCTATCCAACTAGGGGCATTTGATTTTAATCCACGGATTTCAACAAACAAGCATCAATTCACATGAAGCAATGCATTAAACTCAAATGAATTCCATGGTGCTACTTTTGGTCACACATCAGAGAGAGACTTATCAGAGCTTCAGAAGAGAGAGATTTTTGTTGAACATTTGATGGATATCATTGTTCATACCCAAGTATTTTGATCCTACAACTTGATCCTTGAACCTTCATTAACTTTATTATTCGGGATTAAAAATTGACAACACTTAAAAGATCAGAATGTTTGGAAATTCTCTTTGAAAATATTGATACATTGGAAAACACTTGAAGCTTTTGATAATCTTTATTGAATTGACTTTTATCATGTTTTTTAGCTAATCAATGATGTTTCGACTAGATTGGCCATGATGGCGACATGATATTTTTCTTTGCCTTTGAGTGACTATCTTGAGGGAAATCCACTAACTTATGTGAATTAGTCTAACGACATGGTCATCAAATAACCATCGAGGACTATCATATAAGGTGGAGGATTGACCTTTTATTGTTTACGCAAATAGATACCTTGGCTATTTAAATCTTCCATATCTTAATACCAAAGTCCACTTGCAACATTGAATCTGTTGAAACCGGTATTCATACTCCCATAGTTGGTCATTCAACTAGTGAGGGTTGTACTAGTTTTCCTAAGAGGTTACCAAAAGTGATATAAAAGTGGTATTCATATCATCATGATGTGGTCAGTGATGATTGTACTTGCTTTTCGGTCCCACAATGCTCAATGATGAAAATATTTCTCTATGGCATTTCTTTGCTAAAAAGCTAGTGATAATTAGTTGCATTGCATTGCATTTTCATGTTAGATTAAGTGCATTGGTTTGTATTTATTTTTCCAAGGGAAAAGGGGTTTCAATTAATTATCTTGATCAATCAAAAAAGGGGAATCAAAGAAAAGTCCATATCATCATATCAATGTTCATAACATCAAAATCAGTATATCAAGATACAATATGTCATCAACAAAATGATACATCTAAGTCCTGATCAATAAAACATCAACATGATACAAAATCAACAAGGAAGATCCATAAATCTAATATCCAAGAATTTAGGGACCGTATGTATAAGCTTACGGAAATGTGCCTGTTTGGAAAATCAAGGGAATCATATTAGTATTCTATAGCAGTGAATCATTTTAAGTCAATCAATCCTATCAGTATCAAGTATCAATCCTATCAAACCTAGCACCATTTGTTCGTGTCTTTATGTCTTGAGAACAAATTATCAGTTTTCACACTAATCAGTGACCTACCTATCAGTTATCCCATATCAATTTTACTATCCTATCAGATTGACAAATCACATTCATTGTTACTATTATCTTGATATCCTAATCACTTGTTTGTTTAACTACAACAGACCTAGCTATCTTGGACGTTCAATCATTCATCCAGAAACATCAACAACATTTTATTAATCATGGTTTTTCTATATCAGTATATCAATCAAAACTGGGGCAATTTGTTGAAATCAACATATCATTAATGTTTTTCAGAAATGAAAACATATTGGATCAACCAAATCAATCAATTTCAAAAAAAATTCTATCAAGCAATCAATATGTTTCATTTCTGAGGGGGCATCATAAGAGTATCAAATTGGCATCAAATATCATGAAATCTAGGGCATTAAAATTTTTGAACTATTATCAGTGAGGCATATTAGTGAGGTATATCAGTGGTGCATATCGAATATCAAATCAGAGGTTCTAGCAATCAATTTCATATAAGGTGTATCAATCAATCAATCAGAATCAGTAAATCAGGACCTAAAAGTGATCAGGACTAATTTTTTTTTTTGAATCAATGTTCTTCGCACATCAATTCAAAGAGGGGCATTTGTAGACATCAAAAAATGGACAAGTGCTTTTAAATCATAAAATCACAAATTCTTAATCAAAATGCTCTAAATCTTATCAAAATGGATTAAATCAAATTTTTAAATGGACATTTATTAAATCAAATTGGACAAAATCATTAAATCAAAAGAAAAATCAAATGATGACATTAAATAATTAAATCAAAGCTTAAAAGGGGTGAAAAACACTACATAATTAATTTTAATCAATTAATTGTATAGTTGTTAAATCAAAAATCAAATTGAACCCATTCACTTACATGGCTAATTTAATTAGATGATGGAATTTAATTAATCCTAATGTCTTTCAACAACAAATTGAGTAACCAATGAGAATTGAGAACACAAAGCACATGGATCACTCAAAATAATTGAATCTCAATCACACATTTCAACTTTGAATCTCATCCACTTAATTTTGTCCTTTTGTCCAAAGCTTTGAGACAACCATTTAAATTGTCCCCCCATTTAAAAATATTGCAAAGTTTTTGAGTCAACCAAAGCTAAATCATGATTACTTCACTCTACCCCCTACCCTTGGAAATTTACTATAAATGAGAGTAATTTTGAGAGCAATAATCATCTTAGAAATTCATTTGCAAAGCATCACCATTATAGGCAATTTCAGAGGCAATTTATGAGCAATTGAGAGCAATTGAGAGCAATTGAGAGCATTTGAATTATCTTTGTATCAATTTGAGAGCTAGATTAAGCATAATACTATCATATTTCTCATTCTAGGATTGTCACTAGTGGAGCTTAAGCTCAGAGCTCTACTTACCAAACTTGGATAGAGAACCATGATATGTCATGGATGTTAAATTCAATTCTTAGTTTAAATTTGTATTGTATTTGCTTAGAATTGTTAGTTAATGATCCTAATTTCATGAAGGTGTTAAACATACACACACACATAGATGCCCCAGAGGAAAAACATGACCTAAAAGGTGCATAGAGGAAAAGTCTATAGGAGAATTTGCCCCCTTGGGAAAATAAGCCAAAATACAAAAAATTGGCCAATTTTTGCCAAAAAAGGAGGGAAAAAAGACTTTGCATGACTTATTTGAAAAAAAAAGAAATAAAAAAGAACCCTTTTTAAAAAAAAGGGCCCCTTATAAAAGGACAAAAGGAGGGTAAAATGATTCATTTTTACCACAAGGAAAGAGAGAAGAGGAGAAGAAAATGGTAGGACAATGAGATAGACAACAACCGGGCGAGAGGGTGTGAGTCTACCGGCGGGCAGTGGACAGGGGGATCCGGTGAGTGCACAAAACCCATCTTTGTTTTTATTTTGGAATTAATTTTGATATTTTTGGAAAGAATGGGTTAGGGAAGTAGGCAAAGGGGGAAGGGTAGGGTGGAGACACCAAAGGCATCCGCCAAAATATGGAGAAAAGCCTCCTGTAGGCGGCCCCGCCCGATGATGAATGACACAAAGCTGCCTATTGAAGGATAGGTGACTCTGCCTGTCCACAAGCGGTGAGGTGTCACTCGCCCCTATATGGGCAGGGCATAGTCTCCCACCTAAAGGTGGGGCCTTGGATGGGCGGCTCCACCTGTCCAAAGGTGGGTACGAGCCACCTACAAGGGGGCCAAGCGACCCTTCCTCAGGCAGGTGGCTTCGCTGCCCAAGGCAGGAAAGCCAAGGGCCAATCGCCCCACCCACCCAAAGGTAGAACATAGTCGAATGGCAATCAGGGGGAGGGGAAAAAAGGGGGAGAAAGGGTAGCCACTGGAGGGGGAAGCGCAGGGATGGGGATTGGGGTAGGATCGAGATGAGGATTGGGGTAAGGATTGGGATTGATAAGAAGTGTGTCAAGTAATTGGATGCATGAGCTAGATTATTGGATTACAACAAATGAGCGATGATCGAACATGATGGATTTACGAGAAGAGATGAATGATGTAGAGTGGAGACATGTCACATTATGCGGTCTACATCATGTGCATGATTGATCACCCTTGAGAGCGCATAATGCACTCATGACAATGTTGATCGAGAGGTGGCACTTAGACACATCGAGTTTCCACCTTTCGACCGGGAAGGGGACTTTGATGCTACTAGATGTGTAGAATATTCTATGAGTACCGATCAAGGGAGAGCTGCCTAAGTATCGATTGGAGAGCACAAAGCAGTTCTTAGAGGAGAGTTTCAGACGACGGGTAGACCAATTGCCTATTGATCGCTAGTGGATGTCATGATGGGGGGGATGGAGGCAGGATTGCCCCAGCTAGCTTTGTATTTACTGAGATTGGTAGGAGGGAAGTTGATGCCCGACCATTCATGTTAGATTACAGAGAGGGGGGGGGGGTGAATCAGTAATCCATGATTCTTTGTACCTTAAAATTTTTTTTCTGATTAACTTGGTTAAACATAATTCACTATTTACTAACAAAAATAAATAAACTTTAACAATCACTAAATTAATCACATAAATCATTCATCACATGTAACACCAGTATTTAACATGGAAACCCAGTTTTGGGAAAAACTACTATGGGAATTGTCACCCACTAAAGAAAATACTCTTCTAAAGTATACTCGGTTAATAGTAAATCCTATTAAAGATTACAATACACATTGCTAGGTGTGACCCAGTCAAAGGATTTACCTCATATCTATTCGGATCTTCACCCTATTAGGAGTGGTCTGGTTAGAGGGCTTCAAACACTCTTTAGAATGTTACCTTTTGTAAGGATTTTACAATAAGAATGTTAAGTCCACTCGGTTAAGAGATTTCTTTGTTACAAATGCTAATAAGAAATAGTAAATAGTTTGACTTGTAGATTCACAACTATCTTTAAATAACCAGATCCTTTGTGCTCTCTTCTATCTTCACTTCCCACTAGCTTCAACACTTCATTGGATCCTTCTCAAACTCAGACTCTATCTTTTCCTTCTTCATTACATTAGTCGGTGACTTATCAAATATTCAATTTTCCAACAATTTGCTCATACAAATCCATCCTTTATATAGACATGTTTTTTTGCTTAATCTCCTCTATTACATTTTCCTTTGATTAATCTCATCCGTCCAATTCATTTTAGAAACTTATACATTGAATCTGGATCTTGATAACACGTTTTCTCATCATCTAGGAACTTGAACTTTCTTGAAACTTGTTCCTTCTCTTTTAACCGTTTAGATCTAAACCATAGATCGTAGATCTCTCTAACTGAATTTCCTTATCATCATGATCATCCAGCTGATCATAGCTAATCATTAAATGCCATTCTAATTCTTGTATTTAATTTTTGTTCCTTGCTTAGTGGATAACTCTAAATTTTGGTTAACTTCGCTTGATGTCTAAAATTTTCAGCTTGGTGTCTAGTGTTCCTTTGCCTTTACCAAAAGATACTCCCTTTTACCTTTTACCTTTATCCTTTTCCTGCTCGGTAGCCAAAACTATTCTGCTTACTGACTTGACTAATCTTCATTACAATTCTTTACCGACTTGATATAATCATATGTTAGGTAGAAAGCAATTATATCAACATAACCTTACCATTGTCTGATCTGTATTAGTTGCCCAATTAAGTTCTTCATCTTCATAACATCTCACTTCTTCTTCTCCTTAACTCATTCATACTTATATCATACTCTGAATGATATGACAACACAATATAAAACAGATATCAATTGCTTGACATCAATGAAAAGATAATAACTAATCTAACCTTTCTACTATATTGTATTCCTCTAATCTTGGTCGATCTTCATCATCATCACCATCAGTTATAGTAACAATTCAGGACATGGTTTTCTTATTGGATGAGCGAGGGTGTTGAGCTAGATGTTGGAGGAGGAGGGGATAGACCACTGCTGGGGGTATGATCCTGGCACATTTATATTATGATTTACATGTGTGCACACTGCACCTAGTGGACGATAGGACCAGGGGTGACACTATTGCTTTTCCCATTGGGTGTGCCAAAAATGTGTATGATGAAAACCTACCCATTGGGAGCAAGATCAAACATGCAAACATTTGAAATAAAGAGCATATTCATTCTAATCTAACATATTTATAAACTTGCAAAACTAAAAGTTCTCACTATAACCTCAGATGAGCATGAAGCAAGTGCACCCAAGACTTGCTTGATTTAAGCTCTTAGAGAGGTTGTGGGTATGTTTTCCCAACACAAGTATAAATTTCATGCTATGAATGCAAGGTAGATTAAATAAATATTTAACTACTCAAGGATGAGCTATGAAAGCAACCCTCAAGTATTCAACACAAGAAGCCAAAGAGGCTTAAGGAGGTGCTATGGAAGCAACCCTCAAACTCATATGGCATGCAAAACTAACAAATGAATGAGGGTAAAACATGAAATCAAATTATAAATCTACTATGAATTCTAACAACTACCAACTGGTTAGTAAAAACTCTAAATGAAAGAAAGCAATTCTAAGCATAAACTAGCATTATAATTCTACATGAAAATGATGGATGATTTGCTTGAGGCAAGGGTCTTATCTATAAGATTTTGGAGGACTGGGGTGAGGTGGCATCTATGTGGAATCCACATAGGTACCACCAAGGAGAAACATAAGCCATGCAAAGAGCATGACTTGTTCACACATGTATAAGCAACTTGAGATGTGAAGGCTCAATGGGTACTTCAAGTACACATGTCATGTAAGTGTGTGTAAGTGATGTGTAAGAAAAAGTCCATTTTCACAATTTTGGAAGGTGTAAGAGGTGTCATAAAAAATTGTAAGAAGCCTTGTTTAGGCAATTTTTAACAATTTTTGAAAAGACAATTTTTAGAAATTTGCTCACACATGTGTGACCAAATAATTAGGACTAATGGGTGTAGGAATCCAAAAATTAGCCTAATTAACCTTAGTTAATTATGTTAGGAAATCAGATCTTTGAGAATTTATTGATTTACTGATATATATATACAGTTTTGATAAATTGTGATGCTTATAAAATATTCTGAATATGTATTATGCTGTGACCGTAGGTATAGAAGACAATGAACACTTTAATTGATTGCTTATAACTTGTGATCACAACATATACATATATGCTAGTGATCGGTTGAACAACAAACATCACGTCCCTTCATAGACAAAAGGCCACGACCCAAATAGTTATTGTTTACATTAGTACTAGCGATTGTTAACAATAGTCGCTAGCACTAATATAAACAATGACTATATTAGTGCTAGTCGGCTGTATTAACAATCACAGTTTGTGTCGTTTATTTATTCATTTGACTTAATAGTCGATGCCAGCAGTTAGTATGGTTATCGAACATAGTTCGATCAATATTAATGTGATATTATTAATATATATATATTACTATGGTATTATCATTATTATAATATAATAATGATAATATGATAGTAATAATATAATCACAACTCTTCATTATTAACATTGTATAATATATATATATATATATATATATATATATATATATATATATATATATATATATATATATATATATATATATATATAATAATAACAATACGAATGAAGCTATATATCTTAACACTCCCTCTTAGCGAGTGGGTATTAAATATCAAAAGTCTATCATGACATCCGCCATTTCGGGATGCACAAGTTAATGTAGTCTCGTCATGAAAATAGACTTGAATATCATGGTCTCCACACATTCGGGACACACAATGAAGTAGTCTATCATGATATGGTTTCGTTATTACACATCCAGTAATAACAAGAGTCAAGATCTCCGCACAGTTGGGACACACATTTAAGTAGTCTATCTTGACACTTTGGTTAACTATTTACAAGATCGTCACCTTGAAATGTTAACCCACACACAAATGATAATTTTTACACAATATTGCAATATACACATTTTTATATTTATTCATGAATAAAAACTTACAATTAAGAGGAATTACAACCTGATCATGCCAAGTTTGTTTCTAAAGTATTCTATCTTCAGCTTTGCAAGAGGCTTAGTGAAAATATTAGCACTCTGTTCTTCAGTACTAATGTACTCTAACTTTATGACATTTCTCTCTACCATATCTCTTATGTAGTGATATGGAATCTCAATATGTTTGGACCTGTTATGGAAAACTGGATTAACAGATATCTTGATACAACTTTGATTGTCACAATGAATCACAGTTGGATCTAGAGGTTTTCCAAACAATCCAAATAATAGCTTTCTTAACCATACAGCTTCACGTGCTCCCATGGATGCTGCCATGTATTCAGCTTCAGTGGAGCTTAATGCTACTGCTGACTGTTTTCGAGTGAACCAAGAGATCATAGCTGAACCAAGACTAAAAAAACACCCTGTAGTGCTTTTCTGATCAGTAGTACTTCCAGCCCAATCAAAATCAGAATACCCTTGAAGATTGATTTCTACCTTTTCATACTTTAGCCCAAATCCAATAGAGCCTCGTAGATATCTCAAAATATGCTTAGCTGCCATTAAGTGTATTTTCTTGGGCTCACACATAAAGTGACTCACTACATTAGGTGCATAGCAGATGTCAGGTCTAGTGTTCACCAAGTGCATAAGAGATCCAACAATTTCTCTATATAATGTAGGATCAGTGGGTTCAGACTCTTCTGCTTCAACTTTGATTTTGTGCAAATTTGTTTCCATAGGTGTGGATAAAGGCTTACATTCCATCATTCCAAACCTGGTCAGTATATCAATAGTGTACTTATGTTGATTCAGCAAAATATAGTCTTTCTTTTAAAAAACTTCCAAACCTAAGAAATAATGTAAGAGTCCTAAATCCTTCATGTCAAATTCGGCAGTTAGCTCTTGTTTACATTTTGTAATAAGATGATCTTCTCCTGTTATGAAGAGATCATCTACATAAAGAACCAAAATAACCATGTTGTCGTCTGATATCTTGAAGTAAATGTTAGGATCTACATCATTTTTAGAATATCCTAACTTTGAGAGATAGCTGTTTATTCTTTCATACCAAGCTCTAGGAGCTTGTTTCAATCCATATAGTGGTTTCTTAAGTTTACAAACATATTTTGATGCTTCATGTATAATGAACCCTTCTGGCTGCTCTAAGTATACTTCTTCTTCAATAGTGCCATTAAGGAATGCTATTTTTACATCCATCTGGTGTATCTTCCACCCTTTAGAGGCTGCTATAGCAATAATGGTTCTGATTGATGTATACCAAGCTATAGGAGGAAATGTTTCTTCATAATCAATACTTGCTTTCTGTGAGAACCCTCTAGCAACAAACTGAACTTTATGTTTTTCAATACTTCCATCAGGAGCATATTTAGTTTTGAATAGCCATCTAGAAGAGACAATGGTTTTGTTTTTAGGTCTAGGTACTATGTCCCAGATAACATTTTTTTATTATGGATTGATATTCTTCAATCATTGCCTCTCTCCAAGCTTGTTTAGATAATGCCTCCTTAGGATTTGAAGGTTCTTAATTATTGATTTCAGTTATAAGAGCTGCATAACATTTTTGAGTTCTTGTCCTTTTATTTTCATGAGATATTTCATTAGGTTCTACATTATTTTCTTTAATCATTTTCCTTTCCCATAATGGCCTTTTCTTTTCATTGATTACTTCAGTATTTTCATTTTCAATGACTGGTAGTTCAAGTTCTTCCATATCCTCCCTCTCAATTTCAGCAGTGAGATCTTCTTCTATCTCCGAGATGTTATTCTCTTCAAAGTTTTTAAATGTGCTATTTTCATCAAATTTTACATCTCTACTCATCTCAACAGACTTTTGTCCTGGAATATAGATTCGATACCCTTTTGTGTTTTCACTATAACCAACAAGTATGCCTCTCTTACCTGATGGTTCTAGTTTAGTCCTCTTTTCTTTAGGTACATGAATATATATAGGACATCCAAATATCTTGAGATGACTTACATCTGGTTTGATCCCTGTGAATGCTTCTTCTAGTGTTATATTTTCTAGTATGGAGTGTGGACACTGATTTTGAATATATACCGCTGTATTTGAAGCTTCTGCCCAAAAAGAAGTATGAAGGTTTTGATCGAGCATCATGGCTTTTGCTACTTCGATTATGGATCTATTCTTCCTTTCTGCTACTCCATTTTGTTGAGGATTATATGACACAGTATACTCCCTCTTAATCCCAACAGAATTACATAACTCTTTAAATATGTCAGATTTGTCTTCACCTCCATTATTAGATCTTAATACTTTTATTCTTTTGTCTGTTTGATTTTCTACTAGTGCTTTGAATTCTTTGAATTTAGATAGTACCTCACTTGATTCTTTAACCTTAAGGAAGTATATCCAAGTTTTCCAAGAATAGTCATCAACAAAGATAATATGGTATAGTGATCCTATTAATGAAGGTGTTGACATGGGTCCACATAAGTCGGTATGGATCAATTCTAAGATTACTTTAGATTTGTGCTCACTTGTAGGGAATGATCCTTTTATATTCTTCCCTAGTGCACAACCTTTACAAATACCAGGATGATCATTTTTAAAGTGTGGAAGACCCGTAGTAATTTTGTTTATCATAGGTAGGGCATTATATCTTAGATGTCCCAACCTCTTATGCCATAATTCACTGTGGTTTGTGATTTCATGAGTTAGTGCAGCTTTCTGGTCATTACATAGTTTATAAAGACTACCATCTCTTGTCCCTATGATTGTAGCATTTTTCATATTTGAATTCTTAGGTCATAATAGAACTTTGTCTTCATTAAAGGTGACACGAAATCCTTGGTCTGCTAGTCCTGATATAGAAACTAAGTTTCTTTTGATTCCAAGTACAAATAGAACATCTTTTAGTTGTAGGGATACTCCATTCTTTATCTTGATAGTACATGTCCCTATTCCTTTTACTGGATAAGTGGAGTTATCCCCAATAGTTACTTCTTCGGTTGAATAATTTTTAAGTTTTTCAAACTATTTTTGAATCCGGTTATATGTCTTGATGCACCACTATCAATTATCCAAGTTTTATTATTTGAATTTAGTTCGCTTGAGAGAGCTATAAAGAAAAGTGGAATTTCTTTTGCTTCAGCTACAGTGGCTTGAGTCTTTTGTTTTTCAGGACAATGTCGATGAGTGTGCCCATATTTATCACATTTGTAACATTGAATTTTAGAAAAATCTCTTTTGAATCCCCTCTTTCTTTTGAAGGATTTTTTCTTCTTATTGTGAGACTTTGTGTTGAGAGCTTGTGTTTCTCCCTCTTTCTTTAGACCCAGTCCTCTAGTAATGAGTCTTGATTCTTCCTGAGAGTAGTCATTTTTAAGTTGATCAAATTTTGGTAGAAGTGGACGAGTGCTTATACATTGAATAAAATTCTCCCAAGATGTTGGTAATCCCCTTAGTGCTATTAGAGATAATTCCATGTCTTCTATATTATTACCAATAGAGAATAGTTGATCTCGAATTTCAGCAATTCTTAGGAAATAAGATGTAACTGTTTCCCCTTTATTCATCTTTATGGTCAATAATTGTTCCTTCAAGGTTAATATTCGGCTTGTGTTGTTTATTTCACATGATTCTTGAATTTTCTTGAAGACCTCATATGCTGTTGTTAATCTTGCTATACTTGGGAGAATGGAATCTTTAACTAAATCAACGATTAATTTCTTGGCTTTATTGTTCCTCCTTTTCCAAGTTGTTTTCTTTGCTTCATCTGTAGGCATTTCTTTTTCCACTTCTATGAATGATTCTAATTCCAATTCTTGCAATAGTGTAGTGATCCTAATTTTCCATGATAGAAAATTTGATGCTCCTTCCAATCTGTCTTCCATTCTGATTCTGGTAGTCATTTTTATGATTTATGATAACTCTTTACTTTTAAGTAATATTTTATTTGTATTCTAGTCAAAGAATAATTCAGAGATTATTTCCCTTTAACTCTGCTCTGATACCATGTTAGGAAATCAGATCTTTGGGAATTTATTGATTTACTGATATATATATATATATATACTGTTTTGATAAATTGTGATGCTTATAAAATATTCTGAATATGTACTATGCTATGACTGCAGGTATAGAAGACAATGAACACTTTAATTGATTGCTTATAACCTGTGATCACAACATATACATATATGCTAGTGATCAGTTGAACAACAACATCACGTCCCTTCATAGACAAAAGGCCACGAGCCAAACAGTCATTGTTTACATTAGTACTAGCGACTGTTAACAACAATCGCTAGCACTAATATAAATAGCGACTATATTAGTGCTAGTTGGCTGTATTAACAATCATAGTTTGTGTCATTTATTTATTCAATCGACTTAATAGTCGATGCCAACAGTTAGTATGGTTATCGAACATAGTTCGATCAATATTAATGTGATATTATTAATATATATATTACTGTGGTATTATCATTATAATAATATAATAATGATAATATGATAGTAATAATATAATCACAACTCTTCATTATTAACAATATATATATATATAATAATAATAATAATAATAATAATAATAATAATAATAATAATAATAATAATACGAATGGAGCTATATCTTAACAAATTAGTAAGTAGACTTATTAGATAGAAAGTGATGTGTGTAGGATATCATCTAGGTTAGGTTTAGGATTAAATTAATTTAAATTTAATTTAATCATAGTTTATTAGAAATAAAGCATGTGGAGGAATAAATAAATTAAAAATTTATTTAAAAGGGAAATATGGAGAAACATGTAACAAATTAAATTTATTATATTAAGAGGGTACTATTTAAATTTTATTTAAATACTATATTTAGTGAATTAATTTAATTAAATAAATAGATGAATTTAACAAATATAATTAATTAAAAATTAACCATAATTTTATTTGAGATCATTAATTAAATTAAATTAAATTAATGTTAAGTGGACAAATTTAGATGTCTACACTAATACATCATGACCAACATCAATTTGTCTACAAACTATGTGCCATAACTCTCAACCATGGTAGAATGTAGATCAAAACAAATTATCATTGTAAACACTAAATCTAAGAGACAAACCTCATTAGCATTCCATAGAACTTTTAGGTCACCTTAACCAACTGTAATAAATGGAAGATGATAATACAAACATACTATGCAACATATCTCAACATCATAACTTGTCATTATCCTTTCACTTGACTCAAATGCTTAGACATGGACATGATAGTAATTGCACTCTTTTGAATACCTTGACATCAATGAGATAAATGACCAAAACCTTTGACATCTATGACAACCTTTACCTAACATGGTTGATGATGATTGACTCAAAACTATGTAGTTAAATCCAAATAAATGAGCTTGATTGTTAGGAGAATTAAAAATACTATATTAGTAAAGGTATGATTGACTTCTTAGAAAGTTCATGTGCTTCCCCTTATAAGTATCTCCTAGATACAATGCGTGCTAAGTGGATTATTCATGGTCACAAGAATTAAGTTCTTGTGGAACACTATTAGTGATTTATGTGTTTATAAAGATTGACTTAAAACTACACAATTGAGTCATAATAAATAATCACAAAAGGAAACATTTGTTGGGCCTTATTTAATGACTTCAAAAATTAGATATTTAAAGAGTTGGACTTACATGTCTAATCTTATAGATGTGTTTTGTTTATAATTTTGTAAAAAAATGACAAAATGTCGAGTGTGCTCTCCATTAGGTTTTTATTTTGTTGAATGTCAAGTCAAAAAATGAAATAGTTATGTACAAATCTCTCTTAACTTTCTAACCATGTATTTTTTTACATTTCAAAAACGTTGATGTTTTGATCTTTAATTTCTTTTGCTAGTATCTCCATTTTTTGTCAAAAACCTGTGTATGGTATTTTTGGTTTTGTTTTTTACTCATCCATTAAAATTTGAAATAAATTACATTTTTAGAAATTAGACTCCAATCTACACACATTAAAAATTTGATTTTTGATTAGTTTTCAAAAAAATTAGGGGGAACCATGCTCAATTTTATATTTTTTAGGATGTGTCCACTTCAAAAATTAGTAAAAAATTACATATTCATTAAGATTAGTAAAAGATTACATATTCATTAAGAAATTAGCAAAAAAGTCCTTGTTTGACATTGCATTTCTTTATAATATCTAGTTAATAGGTCTTCTTGGAAGGGGATTGGATTTCAAACCCTTCTGGTTATGGCAAGTGTCATTCATATTGAATGTGTTTTTGTGGCCAAAAGTATTTGGCGTGCTTGGGAAGTTGTCAAACCCTGGCTCTAGTGGGTTAGATTTGGTTTCAAGGAAGGCCTCTCATTGAACCAACATAATATTTGGTGGTATCCTCTCATTCAGGTCCAAAGGCTTCCTTTGGTCCAACTGTCTAGGGTTCATGCTTTGTGTTTCACAAACGTGGCATTTGCAAACCCTGAGACTTTTTTCTAAAGCCATTATGAATCTTTGTTCCTGCGATGATTTGAAAGCTCAATACTAGATTGTCTAGCCAGATCTACAAACATTCGACATGGTCGTGTTTTCTTTTCCTTTGAATATGATACACAAGTTTGACATTCACTCTATGAAGCCTTGGTGAAAAGATTGGTGTTGATATCCCAACATTTGTTTATGTAGCTATAAGTTGTGGTTGGGTTACTAATGGCTCTCTCTACACCTTCCTATGGTGCCTCCATTGAATCTTTGATGGCATTTACAATCCCCACAACTTTTCTAGTGACACAAATTCCTAAATATTTGGTCTGTCATTATTGAGCCCAAGCTTGCCCACTTTGCCTAGTTTATTCTTTTCCAACACTTGCCTTTGGGCTCTCATCTAGGCATATAGGCTTTTAATTGTGTAATTTTCTCTCCAGGCTCTACCCATGTGTTGTTTGTTCTTTGGGCTTTTCCCTTTCAAGTCTTGAGGGGTGATCTCATACCTTGTGCTCTTTTTTTTGTGAATAGTGCACTTGATTATATATTAATGGAAATTGACACGCTATCCATAAAAAAATAAGGAGAAAAAATAATATATTTGCTATGAAAGCCAAGAGAATTCTATTGATTCATAAAATTAAAAAAAAAATAATATACACAAATAACTCTTGATAAAAGATAAATAAACCCTAAATACAACTCACAGTGATGATTATTACATCATGACATATATCCTAATCCCAAAACATGAGATTAAAAAGCTTTTGTCCTAAGCAAGCTTAAGTATACTAGTGTAAAAGGGAACTTAATAATTAATTAATTTGATAAAATTATATTTTTTTAATAGGTAATTAGATAATTACATTTTTAATTAGAAAATTTCATTTTGATTATCTTTGATGAAGGATTTTTAAGGTTGATGGTAACACAAATTCATAACAAAACATTCCAACACTACCTCCCAAAGACGTTAATAAAAGTACCTAATGAATCACCAAGTTTAGTGAAAATATCTAGATCCCAATATTTCACATGTATAGATTGTATAACCTTATCCACAATAGGATATTTACAAGCAAATATGTAAAAGATTAAAATTATATTCATCATCTATCATCCAAACATTTGAATTTTAAAGCTGTTGTTTATCCTGTGATAAATTGTACCATGTACATACTTTGATTTTCTAGTTGTTAGCTGTCTTTTATGGCTGTAATTTAAGTGACAGCTGTTGGGATTCTGATAGCAGCCCTTACTGCCCTCCATATATATATATTTTTATAATATTTACATTATTTCATTTATAAAAAAAAGTTTTACCTCTTGTCCACATAATTGCATTCTACAAGTAAAAAACCCTTTTACCTTTGGGCCCCAATGTTGTTGGCACCATTTCAGAATTCGAATTTCCACCATTCATATAAAAAAGAAATTGCATTATTTTTTACCCTGCCACAAATTTGTAAGGCACATCGTGTAAAAGGACAAATAGGGTTAGCTAGCTTTATTCTTACGTTTCTGTCCCCAACCATACTGATTTAACATTAGCAATAACATGCGTGGGACAGGTGGATATCCACCGTACAGCAATAAACAAATTCCTTGGATCCACTTAGGTAACTCAAACCCCAAGCAATTTGTTGGTGAACGTTGGTGGAGATGCAATCTGGATTACCGTTCTCTCCAAGAAAAATATTTTTCAATTTTATATTGTTTTGTTTGTTTTATCTGACTTTCTAGTTATTAATTTAAAGGAAATTAAAAGTCAATTGATTAGTTTCACATTATCTATAATCGTCTATTTGTGCTCTTCAAAGTTAGAATTTGCAGACTTAAATTATTCGAGTTGTGCAATTTAATTGGTAGTTACAATTTTGTGGTGGTTATAGTGCAAAGTTATTGGGCATTTTAAGTAGGTATATGGCAACATTTCGAAATGAATACTTTTTTACCTTTGCGCATAACAAATCCCACAATGTGCGAAAAGCAGAACAATAGTTCTAAGTGTTTAAGTTGTATACGAAGATTAAAAAACAAATGTCAATCCTATAGATCTCTATCAATCATTTTATTCATACAACTCTCTCATCTTGATGATGGATCATGGAGTGTGAGCCTATATGTTGATGCAAACACAAATCTACAAAATTGAATCCAAAAACTAAGCAACAAAATCTGATGTACACGATTGAATCTAGAAACAAAGTAACAAAATCTGATTTACCTTTTCAAATAACAAAAATCTACACAATTGAATCCATAAACTAGGTAAAAATCTACACAACTGATTCTAGAAGTGAACTCCATGTTCCCATGCAACTACTTAATCCTTAAGTACATTTTCTCTTAAATTTAAGTAGTTAAGTGTTCCATTTAAGTGGTTGAGTGTTCCGTGGAAATTTTAAAATGTGAAAAAAAGATAATTTAGAATCTTTTGATATCTTAGTGGAGCAGCTACTATTTTAGTAGTTGAAAATAAGCTATGGGGGAAAAAAGAGGCTGCAGATAAGCAATGACTACATATTGTCAAAAACATGAGGTGGTTGACAAATATTTTCCCCTTCTTTTTTATTTATATTTTTTTTTCTGTGTACAAATTATTATTAAGTTTTTCAATACAAATTTCAAGGGGCCACCAACTCCACAAACATCTCATAAAAAAGTTGCTAGCTAAAATAAGCTAAACAGTGTCCTGCCCTATGCAACAAAATCCTACGTACTATATAACATTTATGCTTATACAAAATTAGACATAATAACTATTAATACACTTTCCCTCCATAATTTTATAAGCTATAATATATGGCATGGGCTAAGCTCCCAACAAAATGCACCAAAAATAAATAAAAAATATGTCAAACATTTTTTTTTTCAGATTTGCTAAAACAAAGTGATTTTTTTGCAAATATTTTGTGGTTTTCCATCACAAAATATGCAAATCATGAAGCACAAATGCTAAAAAATTCGCAAAAAATTGTTGTGTTTTCTAATTTTTGAAATTTGGTCAATGATACATTTTGTAAGGAACTTAACAGCATCCATAATATATCAACCCAAATGAATCTGATATATTTTTAAATTATACAGACCAAAAATGGAAAAAACAGGAATATAGGCTAGGCAAGTGCGGTTCCGTCCCCATTTGTGGACAAGCAAGAACAATTAGTTGAGTGCAAACCCCACCCAATTCACGGTGTTAGTAAAAAGGGGGAAATTTCCGGGAGATGGGAACGACTTGACCGGGCGGTCGTTGACGGAGGCAGAGCGAGTGAGAGAGAGCATCCATCGTCACTGCTGACCGCCTCAAGAGATATGAGCAAGCCCTTTTTTCAAGCACGTGCTTAGATACATTGACTCTGCGCAACAATATGGGCCCCGCCGCCCTTCATCCATCACGTGACGTGGCCTGCGCGGATGCTTCTTGTCTCCTCCCTCGCATTTTCCTATTCTCATTTCTCACCAAATAAATAAATACCCAGCGGGACCAAAACTTCTTGGAGGTTGATGCGCCCGCGACTCAATCAATCAATACCACAATTCCTATGCAAGGAAAGCATTTGTGAGAAGGAGGAGGAAGATGTCCGGGAGAAGAACTCCGCAGCTGAACATCCCGATTCCGAGCCGCCAGGCGCTGCACAGGCTTCCACTGCCACCACAGGGCGGCGGCGGTGGCGGCGGAGGGAGTGCGGGAATGAGAAGTGTGGGGCGGCGGGACGTGGAGGAGCTGGGGGATTTGGAGCGGTTGGAGGCGGTGGGGTACGGAAGCGGAGGGAAAGTGTACAAAGTGCGGCACAGGAGAACGGCGGCGGTGTACGCCCTAAAGCTGATCCAGGGAAACCATGAGCAGAACATACGGGGCCAGATAATCCGTGAGATGGAGATCCTGAAGAAGACGGACTCCCCCTTCGTCGTTAAATGTCACGGAATATTCGACAAGGGGGAGGAGATCCACTTCGTTCTGGAGTACATGGACGGCGGATCCCTCCAGGACGTGGCGCAGAAGAGACGGAGCATTATGACGGAGGATTTTCTGGCGGCGGTGGCGAGGAACGTGCTGGAGGGGCTCAAGTACCTCCACCGGGAGAAGATCGTTCACCGGGATATCAAACCGTCTAATCTTCTGCTGAACCGGAAGCAGGAGGTGAAGATTGCTGATTTCGGCGTGAGCAGGATTTTGTCGCAGACGCTGGACCCATGCAACACGTACGTGGGGACGTGCGCGTACATGAGCCCCGAGAGGTTCGATCCCGATAGTTACGGAGGCCGTTACGATGGGTACGCCGGTGACATTTGGAGCCTCGGCCTCAGCCTTCTCGAGTGTTTTACCGGCCATTTCCCGTTCCTGCAACCGGGACAGAAGGCCGACTGGCCTACGCTCATGTGCGCTATCTGTTACGGCGACCCCCCCTCGCCGCCGCCGTCTGCCTCCGCCGACTTTCAGGACTTTATCCGATGCTGCCTTCACAAGGACGCCAGGAAGCGATGGACCGCCGCCCAATTGCTCCAACACCCTTTTATCTGCAAATCACGTAATCACCCCTCTTCTGCTTCTCTCTCCACGTCCATGCAATCGCTCAGAATCTGATTTTGCCACGCAAAATCTGATTCTGCCATGCAACAATTTGCCCTAATCCAGATTATTTTCGCATGAATTCAATTTCCCCTGCAATTCTTTCCACACACCGGGGATGAGGAACGAACGAGCGAAAGAACGCGGTCATTCCTTTCATAGGTTTTTACTGTACAAAAAAGAAAAGAGGGAAAAAATCATACTATCTATTATTACTGTGTAGTTAAACTAATTTTGCCCAGTCCGGACCGGCCATGGCACGGCGCCTCGGACGTTTCTGAAGTGTTCAATATTTTGACTAAAGTATTTCCCATTATTTTAATCTTGTTTGCGATCTCTGTTGCTGTTGTTAACTGTTAATGCGAAGCTTTTAATGACTTTAGTACTCGAGGATTTTTCTTCCTTGTCAATGAATGGATGGATTGGGTTTGTTATCTTCAAATCAGCCATTTTAGTGGTCAAGGTCAATGGATAATTTGATTATTTTCTCTAATTTTCTGTAACTCTATTGTTTCTGAATTCGAGCTCTTCTTAGGTAGTTCAACTTAGATTATATCTTGATTTTTATTATTTAAAATTTGGGTGGTTGTTGTTGGTTGGATATGTGATAAGAAATCTTTATTTATATTTTTTTTTGTAAGATTTTAATATAATAGTAACAAATCTATATATATTGTTGGTTGGATATGTGATAAGAAATCTTTTTTAATATTTTTTTAAGATTTGAATATAATAGTAACAAATCTATATATATTGTTGGTTGGATATGTGATAAGAAATCTATTTTTATATTTTTATTTGGATTTAAATATAATATTAGTCATATATATATAGAAATATATACAATGATATAATATTGTATAAGGCTAGGTCTATGTTTTGTTTTCTATGAAAATTAGAATCACTCAAACCTACCAATCTCAAATTTTGTATGATGGGTTCTTAGTATTAGAATTAAGGTATCATTCATGAGTGACGAGTAAATAAAATTCTTATTAAAACACCATTTTAGAGGTCAAGGTCAATAGATAGGACACTATTCATAAAAAAATAATGGTCAATGGATTATTAGATTATTTTATCTATATATTTGAAATTCTATTTTTTCTAACTTGTAGCTCTTCAAGTTCAACTAAAATTATGTCTTTGACTTTTTTATTATTAAAATTTCTAATTTTAAAAAGGGTATAATAGTTTTCATTGGCTAGATATGTAATTAAAATGTGTTTTTTAAAAATATAGTTGATTTTTTAATAAAAAATTGAGAGTTTGGATATATAATAGTGTAATGTTTGTCTTTTTAATGTTATTTTTGTTTATTTGTTTTGTTTATCTGATTAAGAGAATTATAGAATAAAGTTCACTATTAAAAGAAAATTTGACCTAGTAGATAATGTCCATGCTTTATTTTATCCATATATACTATTTGATCTAAGAGAATGCGGATCACTCAAACCCACCAATCTTAAGTATTACCTAACAAGATTACCTAACAAACAATAAGGTTTCATCAATAGGATCCTCCTATTAGGATCAAGGTGTCATTCCACCTTTAAAAACCCATGTTAATTAGTTTGTTACATCACTCTTGCAAAGGTGTAGTGTGCCTAGGGTGCTAGTGGAAAAATATTTGTAAATATATTCCACCAATAGTTTCTAAATACATTAATGAGGTGTGAAGGTGTCCATCTTTAGCAATGATTGATTATTTGTGACATAATTAATTATTTCCTCAAATTGGACACTTGTAAAGAAAGAAAAAGTGACTCTTGCCATCCATACGAGTAAATATTGGATTCTCTAAGTTGGGTGCTTGGAAAGGAGGGAAAATGTGTCCATTGACATGCCAAGATGAATGAATTTTTATATTTTGAAGCTAGGAATTTCAAGGAGTGGTATGTTTAGCTTTTGCAAGGGGCATTTGTACATCATGTTTTACCATAGTTTGTACACTTCTTATTTTGGAAGCTCCTAGTAATATACTTCTTCCAAACTTCCTATAAATTTGAGCCTTGGGGTGGAGTAAGATGTCATATTTCAGTTGTTTTGTTAAGATTTCATAGGTATGTACATGTGTTTAAAGATTCAAGATAAAGAAAAAGTGAAGCAAGTTTGTTTCTTTGTAATATTATTTTTGGAAGATAATACATGCTTAGCCTCTCTTCTTTATGAGGTTTATATCCCTCAAGTGTTTCTTCATGTAAGGTGTAATGCATTTTTAGAGAATGTAATTTGTTAATTAATTCTATTCCTAAATCTATTAATGGCAATCTAAAAATTAAGTACACTAATCTGAATGGTAATTCATAACCAATATAAATCTTGATTTTAGATTTGTACGCTTAATTTCATATTTCCATATTGTAGTAGTTTACCTTTTATTCAAATCTAGGAAATAAAAACATACACTAACACCCCCAACCCTTAAATGCCACTTAGGTGGGTGAAAAGATGATGGATCATGGAAAATGAGGCCATATTAGTTACCCTTGTACCCTTGAAAGAGAAGTTCTCTGAGACTAAAGAGAAGCCCCCCAAAGTGGACACATGTTGCATCCCTAAAAAAGCTCACCAATAAAGGAACTTTCTCCAAGTTAAAGGTTTGGTGAAGATGTATGCAAGCTAATTTGACATCAGACAATATATGAAATCGCTAATCTACTTGTGAATAAAGCTCCCAAATGTAGTGTACACGTGGATCTCAAAGTGTTTTCTCTTTAGATGATAGTCTAGTCAGATTGTGATATAGATCTATATGGCACTCTGGTTATCACAAAGGATGGTTATAGGCTTCCAAAAAGAAATACCAAAGTCGATCTAGAAGAATTAATTGTTCCTTAATACTTAGCCTCTATATATGAAAGAGAAATTGAAGTGTGTTTCTTTATCGACCAACAATTTGGAGTAAAACCAAGAGAGAGCAATATCCTAAAGTAGAGTTACGATCCTGAGAATCGCTTGCCCAATCTAGATCTTTAAATTCTACCAAGTCAAAATCCACACTTACTATATAGTGAATCCCATAACTATACTTTGAGTACTATGAAGGTGATGAAGAATCATCTTGGTTGCTTTCTAATGTAGCTCATGGGGCTCCTACATGAATCAATAGACCATGCATACAACATATGAAATGTCAGGCCTTGTGTGAGTCAAGTATATGAGTCTACCAACAAGTTGCCAATATAAAGTGTTGTGCACTTAAGGGAGGTTTCAACATAGTTTTTTATTTCCTAGTTGGTTATTTATTTCCTATTCCTATATTTTTGCTAGATACTTTTAGTTAAGATTTTGTAGGATTGATAAAGTGAAAATTAGTGTGAGTGGGTGTAAGATGTCAAATGTTGGAAAAATGGTCAGCGCTCCCCTCAGGATTCACGACATGGCTTAACTGCCTCCTACGTCTTCTATAAGTCTAGTGGTTGTATCAGGCATTAACAGGTCGATCTTTTGATGCAACGACAACCACTACTTGTAACAAGTGGTATCAGAGCTTGGTCACAGGTTCGAATCCCCTCGGATAACGCTGAGGGGGAGATTGATGGAAAAATGGTCAGCACTCCCCTTAGGATTTGCGACATGGCTTAACCGCCTCATGCGTCTTCTATAAGTCTAGTGGTTGTATCGGGCATTAACAGGTCGATCTTTTGGTGCAACGACAACCACTACTTGTAATGGTCGACATCTTTGATGGAGTTACTATTATCTCTATTTGAGTATTAAGTATTGTCATTAGTATCAAATAAGGTCAGTCGGTTACCTATGCTATTCAGTTGGTAAAAGGAAGTACTACAAGCTACATATGCTAGTCGGTTAACTACATAAGCCTTCACATCGAGTAGTCATAAGGCAGTACCGAGAACTATAAGGATACAGTTCTAATCGAGCACCAGAGTAGTTTTACCGAGCATTAGTGTATACTGATATTGAGCGTCAGTAAACACAGAGTAGACTCACTACTACATTTTACCTCATTTTTCTACCAAAATTTTTGACCATCAATTAAAAAGGTTTAGGTTGGTTGGATTATAGAAGGAAAACTTCCTTTTTTTTTTAATCCATGCCCGTGTTGGTCAAAATTTTGACCAACACGAGCATAACTTTAAAAAGAAAAAAGATTTCGTATTTCATTTCATTGTTTGGTTTTCACTTGGAGCGCGAGAAGGAGCTGGAGCCTGTGATTGTTTGAACTGTTATTTGGTGATAGTTTTAGGAGGACCGCCTGCTTGTGAGGATTGCCACTATGATTTGGTGTAAAAGGAGGACCGCATGTAAGGATTTCCTTACTCTACATTTGTCTGGCATTGTTTTATTGGTTACCAACTTAGGGCCCATGAGCAATGTGCCAAGGTATCATGTATTGGATATTTGCTAGGTCATCTGTTGTGAGGGGAATGTAGAGAATAAACACCCCTGCAAGTCCATTTGATGCATTCATGGTTCTTGATGTTCACTTGATTAGTTTTATCTCTGTTTTACACAGTTAGTTACGCAATGAACAAATAGTTGACTGTCATCACAAACACGGTCATGTAACTACATTGATTAGATTTCATTTGCCCTGAGTATGTTTTTTTTATATATCATGCCTTGTCAATTTGCAAAGTGAGTGGATAGATTGAACATCTCTGCAAGTTTAACCTTTGATGCATCCATGGTTTTGAAGTTCATTTTTTAGTTCTGCAAACATTTTATTGAAACTTTTGTGTTGTGCCCGCGAGATACTAAACTCTCTATCAAACTGGCCCAGAAACTCCTCAGTTGGCTTTGTCATGGAGAGTGTACCTTGACTTGCGATTTCTCCATTGGTCTCCAATGCCATTGGGTGAGAAGCAAGCCAAGGAAATGAATTTTAATAACCTAAGTGCTCAGATTTGGGGGAAGTAGCTACGCTGCTTCAAGATTGATGCCCTAGTTAGATATATGCTATGTGTTTAACCAACAAAGTAATAAAATGCTTGCAACAACGTCCTAGGAATAATCTGGATTCAAGGCTTAGTTAAATTCGAAAGCCTCAAGAACATTGAAGAATTCTAAATGACAATAACCATTGTAAGGACCCACTGTTAGACCATTCCAGATGACCCTAATCTAACTTGATCAACTAGATTAGAGTGTCTCTGTGATAGTCGATAGTGCTGGAGTAGAGTGGTTAAAGTTAGTTAGAAGATTTAGTATGACACATTAGAAGATAGTGAATTCTATGCAGAACGACCTTGACCCAAATCCAATAACCGATTGAAGGGAGGAATACAGTTGTAGGCTTAAAACCAGAGAAAGATTGTGATCTTGAAGGGAATCAGGAATCGAGTTAAATATCAGCAACTAGTTGATGTCTATGAAGAAAGTGTCACTTCGAAATTTACAAATCCCATTCAAGGAAATTGGTAGTTATAAGAATCATCCCGTGGCTGAAGAAATTTAGAGACTAAGGAGTTTTGATAGTGTTGGTTGGAACCATTGTCCATGGTTTGAATCGACTTTATTATTCTATTGTGATAATTGGTTGGGCCTACAAGAGCTTCAGTTATAACCACTGAAGCTTCAGGGTATTCTTAAATCTCCTATCTCCGATCACTTCTAGGTCCAATAGGTAGTTGTTTCACCATTAGATAATCATTATAAGATGATCCAAATCATAATCTATGTTCCTCCTTCAGACCAAATGGCTACTGATGTAGCATACCAAGCAAATTCATTAAGTTTCCTCTATAAATTATGGTGATCACCCAAACATTCTTCCTTCTCATTACATTAATGGATTAGGGAACTATAGTACATGTTAATACTCAGTCATTCCATGTGTTGCAGTGGTAAGAGGTCATGGAATGACCATATTCAATTGGAAACTCATAAAACTATCAAAGGAATGGTTGAAACTACTCTGCCTGTCTGAATTAATTGAGTAAAAATACAAATATAGACCTCACAAATGCATAGATGTGGTCTAGGATCAATATCTAACTATTCCAAATGCATTGAAATGTAAGAAAATGATAAAATGAATCCAAAATCACTCTAAGAACTCAAGGAAATTGCATTTGAAAGAAGTTTATTTATAAAAAACTCAGTACAGTCTGTACACCAGGCCTCTTCTACCGTACAATGAAACTTTGGCATATTTGATGGACTCCTAAAAAATACCCCAACCAATCCCAATCGGTTGGATGGATTAGTTTGCACTAAAACATAACAAAATCCAATTCCCTCCATTTTCTAATAACCATTGCATTTCAAAATTTTGAATTTGCAACATTACAAATTTGGAGTTTTTGAAACTTTTAAAGATAATGAAGCCTTAAGACTTTGAAATGTGACCCAAATGAACTTATTAAGCATTATTAAAATCAAATCTAAACTATTATAAACTTGTAACACCAAATACCATCCTAGGCTTTTATTTTGGTCCTAAGGCCTATTAGGCCTTTTAAGACTTATTACATATTTGCCATTTGCATTGCATGGAATGACCTTATAGGCTATTATAGGTGCCAATACATTCCAATTGATGTCTTTAGATGTCATTAGGTGCATGGTTGTCATTATGGACTCTTGGTAGTCTTTGGATGTTCTAGGTGCCCCTGCACCATATTCACCACCTTTGAAAGGATTTTTGTCCCAAGAATCAGTCCTGGCATTGGATGTCTGAATCTAAACCTGTACTTTAGGAATATGGTGCCTTGATAGTTGGTTCTATCTATCCACTATCCATCCACATCTAAACATGGTTGTTTACTAGCTTCCCTTCAATAGGACACTTGACCGTACCTATTTGAACATAGTTCAAATCCCAAAAGTCTGCATTTCTAGGACTGTGCAACATTGTCCTATTCAATCCATGTTTGTGTGCTTGTTCCTTGCACCCACTTGTATCATTTTTAATGTTTCCTTGCTCATTTATGGGAATATTATCCCTAAAACATATTATTATCTTGTTCTTATCCCTGCAAGTCAGTGGATTCAACTTAAATCCCTGCCAATCTGACCCTTTGATCTTTCGGTACCTCTTCACCTTCAAAGTATGCATCCATTGATGCAATCTAGTCCAAAAGCTCTTCTTCTTTTAGACTTCCATCATACATAGGGATATCTCCCCTCACCTTATGCTTATCATTCTTCATAGCCTTGAATATCCTGATTGTCCTCTGCTCTTCAGGATCTATTTGTTCCTCTTCTTCCTCTCCTTCCCCTTCCTTATGGGTTTCTTCCTCTTCTTCACTATCAACACCTTCATCTGCTGCTCTTCTTTGATTGGATTCCAGTGCTTCAAGCCTGGCCAAAAGTGCATTGTAAGATTCCTGCAACCTTGTGTTCTTTTCCTTCAACTCCTGGATCTCCCTGGCAGTACTTGCATTCCTTAGACACATTTCCATAAACAATAGTCAAACTTCTTTAGCAAAGTGTTCCTCTATCCCTCTAAGGCACCATTTATTTTAACTTTGGTTGTGTTAACAAAACTATGTTGACTTTATTTTGTAGTTGTTTAACATGAGAGTTTTTAGATTAATAGGAGTTCATAGATACTAGTGTGCCATAGTTTCCCATCTATAACTAGTGAGATGCACATAACTGATGTACCTCATGCTAGTGTGGTTGGATACCTTGTATACACTATTTTTCATTAGACTAGACATTATCCAAATATTGAGTATTTATATAAAGTGCTATAACACACAGGTGGTCCTCCTTTTACACCAATTAATAACAGTGACAATCCTCACAGGCAGTTGGATAATGTCTAGTCTAATCCAAGCACACTAGCATGAGGTACATGAGTTATGTTCATCTCACTAGATATAGATGGACATTAATGCTCAATTGAATGATACGTTCCCATAAAAATGTGAACTCCTATTAATCTACAAACTCTCATGTTAAACAACTAAAAAATAAAGTCAACATAGTTCCTTTAACACAACCAAAGTTAAAATTAAATTATTTGAAAAAGGGTTTGTGCTTTGAGTTAATTGGTTTATGTAAATCTATTTGTGTTATACCCATATGGATCAATGGCAAGGTTTTAGTCTCTATAACCTGTGTGGATAGTTCTTGTTTATATCCCTATTTCATATTCAGTTTTGAAAGGATTGAAATTGACTAATTCTAGCTCAGGTATAGTTAAATTGTCCTTGCTGCCCTAGAATGACATCTTTGTTCAAACCATTGATTGCAAACATTTTTTAAGTACTTGAATCTACAATAGAACAATAGTGGTGAATGTATGATTATTATAATCATATGATTATATGTTATAATATTTATGTAATAAATGTAGTAACGATGGTGCGGTGCATTGTTGATATAGGCTTGATGGCTCTTGTTAATGTGCCAAACTGTCAATGTGGTGGTGGGCAGTGTGTGTTGAAGACTTCACGGACACAAAGCAACCCTGGACGATAATTTTGGTGCTGCCCAAATAGAAAAAAAGGTTGCTAATGTATATATATTTAATGTTTCTAATGTAAATACTATTCATTATATTATAAGAACTAATGTAGATTGGGAATCATAGGAAAATAATGGTTGCAGATACTTTAGTTGGGTCGATGACAACTCATCTACATCTATCCACCCATCTCCACTTATCCGTGATGAAGGATTTGAGTGCAAAACGTGTTAGGCTAGGGAAAATTCTAAAATTATATTTTTACAATGCCTTCTCTATATTGTAATCGCATATCTTTATTGCGACCATATGCATAGATGAACTGAGGAATTAGTTAGTTTAGTATTTTCATATTGTAACTAATATTTTAATATGGATATGACATAACTTCTCTTTGCCTCAAGTGTGCATATATATGGTTTACATCTTTTTTTAGAATAATTCTTCATGTTTATGGCTCAGGTGAGCCCCAATCTTCTATCAATCAGATGATTTAATGTATAGTGTTTTCTTGGTTATTCCATTTGTTCCTTGACTTTTGAAGGCCATTTGGTAATTTCAACTATACCTAAGGATCCATCAGTGACCCTAGTGCTCTTCATGACTCCTACCTTTGACCTTGGTGCTCCTACACCAACTGCTAGTATTTGGAAGACCTCTATAGTTTGTTCATTCCTTGCTAGAATCTGAAATAAACTAACACTAGAGACACTATCGAAGGAAGATGCAAAATTGGTTGTGGAGATGAGATCTGAGGCTGGGAAAAATATGGGTGGGTTCTTTGGGAATCAAGAGGGGGGAAAGCTAATTGCTCATCTATCATCTACATTATTATGAAGCTAATTGCCAAAGGATCTAGGCCCAGGCTAGAAAGATGTCTTCCCAAACACATAAAAAATATGCACATAAACACGACAGCTGAGAAACATAAATGTAGATTTCACAATAGCTGACAAACATAATTGTAGGCATCAAGGTCAAATTTTTTGGAGACAATGTAATTGAGTTGTATACCTAGATGATGGAGAGCAACTTCTGCTCCTTTGATTCCAAGTTGACACTATGGGATCCAAAGACCATAGATAAGGAATAAATTTAGAGAGCGGAGGAGGGCCATAATGACCAAAATAATATAGGATGAACCTCAAGTTAAATGAGGCAGCTACAAACATTTTAATAGAATTTTATTATTAAATAATGAAATTTGCATATACTAGTGTTCTAAGCCCCCTCATTACATGATTTATTATTGTAAGCTCCCTCTAACTTACGTATCTAGAAAATGAAACTACAACCTATTAGGATTGAGACAAACCTTATAGAACAATGACAGCTAGGAAGGATCGCTTGCCAACATCTGTTGAATACATCTGTTGCTCATGAATACAAGGTCCTCCAACAGATGTATTCAACAGATGTTGGCAAGCAATCCTTAGTAGTTGTTTTTGTTCTATAAGGTTTGTCTCAATCCCAATAGGTTGTAATTTCATTTTCTAGATGCGTAAGTCAGAGGGGGCTTACAATAATAAATCATGTAATGAGGGGGCTTAGAACACTAGTATATGCAAATTTTATTATTTAATAATAAAATTCTATTAAAATGTTTGCAGTTGCCTCATTTAACTTGAGGTTTGTCCTATATTATTTTTGTCATTATGGCCCTCCTCTTCTCTCTAAATTTATTCCTTATCTATGGTCTTGTGATCCCACAGTGTCAAATTGGAAATGGAGGAGCAGAAGTTGCTCTTCATTGTCTGGGTACACCACTCAATTACATTGTCTCCAAAAAAATGTGACCATGATGCCTACAATTATGCTTCTCAGCTGTTGTGTCCAGGACCCCTTATGATCCTTTAAGACTGTTTACAACCCCTAAGAATACATCTTAGAGGTCTTAAAATGCCGTAAAGAGGCTCCTAGGAGGGGCTAGATGAGCTTCCAACTTCACATGGTTGGCCCTGTTAAGTAGAGAATGTTAATTAAACTATTCTTGAAACAAAGAGAAGCTCAATAATTTAAGGTCTTAGTCCACAGACAAATTAAATTAGACTTTCTAAGCCTCTTATTGTAGTTTGTAATAAGATTGATTTGAAACCACTAGAGACTACTCTACAAGCTTGAAGAAGTGGTATATTTTGGAAAATGAAGAGTGGAAATAAGATGATATTCCTGAGATCATGGATGGACACAATGTTGCAAACTTTATTGATCTAGATATCTTGCAGAGGCTTGAAGAACTGGAGAGGGAAGAAGGGCTTAGGATGGCAGCTAAGGGTGATAAGGATGATGAGATGGGGGAAGCGGAGTTGAATCTTGATGAAAAGGAAGCTTTGGCTGCAATTAGTAAGAAGAAGAAGATATTTATCGTCGAACACAAATTGAAGAAGAGTACTACAAAGAGCTGAGAAACATAAATGTAGATTTCACAATAGTTGACTAACATAATTGTAGGCATCATGGTCACATTTTTTTGGAGACAACATAATTGAGTTGTATACCTAGATGATGGAGTGCAACTTCTACACCTCCAATTCCAAGTTGACACTGCAGGATGGAGAACAACTTGGAACTGGAGGTGCAAAATTTTCTCTCCATCATCTGGGTACACCACTCAATTACGTTGTCTCCAAAAAAATGTGACCATGATGCCTACAATTATGTTTCTCAATTGTTGTGTCCTAGGACCCCTTATGACCCTTTACGACTGTTTGCAATCCCTAAGAATACATCTTAGAGGTCTTAAAATGTTGTAAAGGGTCATAAGAGGCTCCTAGGAGGGGCTAGATGAGCTTCTACCTTCACGTGGTTGGCCCTGTTAAGTAGAGAATGTTAAACTATTCTTGAAACAAAGAGAAGCTCAATAATTTAAGGTCTCAGTCCATGGACAAATTAAATTAGACTTACTATCCAAATTGGTACATTGATGAGAATCAATGATGGGGAGTTTTTAGATTCTAAGAAGATGTATATGCAGTGGAGGCTGTAAGGGATTTTTGTGGAGATTTTTTAGATGTGGATACTGTTTCTCATCCATGCATGAAATGTGCTAGTGATCGTATAAAATTACTTAAAACATGAGAGTTTGTAGATTTGGGGTCATAGTCAGTGATTGGGAGAGCCCTATTTTGGACCAGTCATGTAGTACAAGCACTAGAATTGAGTTTTTTGGCATGGGCTGGGAAATATTTGTATATCAACATGCGGTAGAGTCTCCTATACTCCTATTATCTCTATTATATTATAGTAATATAATAGGAGATTGTAATATAATAGAGATAATCAGAGTATAGGAGGCTCTATCGCATGTTGATATACAAAAATTTCCTAGCCCGTGCCGAAAAACTCAATTCTAGTGCTTGTACTACATGACTGGTGCCAAAATAGGGCTCTCCCAATCACTGACTGTGACCCGCTGGCAACAAGCAACAGAATGAGTGTGGACACCTAAAGATAAATATTAGATAGGGGAAAAGCACCTACAACAACAGAGGCAATAGTTGTAGATATAGATGAGGATATCCCAGAAATCCCTAATATAATAAATACGGTGAAGAAAAAACTAAAAAGAGTAATGCAGAAATTATTACTATTTTGGAAGATGCAAATCCAACCAAGGAGATGCTAAAGAGGATAGATGAATTGATGGCGCGAGCACATCATTTTGAAGTAAGCAATAACGAATCTTTAGTTATAACAAAAGTTCAATAAAGGTTTATATTTTATACTCTTTTATGTCATGAAATAAAATATGTATGTGTTCTTGTCACAAGAGTTTTTGCTTGCTCAATTACCTGGTCATGGACATCGCGGTGAGGCCAGTAGTAGCATCATGAAAAATAGTAATAATTTTTGCATTGACTCTTTTTAGTTTTCATGTTTATTATATTAGGGATTTCTGGGATATCCTCATCTGTATCTACAACTATTGCCTTTGTTGTTGCAGGTGCTTTTCCCCTATCTTGAACATCAAATTGTGACAAAAATATTAGTAAAACTATCATTATAACTCCATGAACATTGTTTTAAGTAATTATCTATGAATTTTGTGTATTAATATTGAATTATATGTCATGTTAATGAATATTGTTATGTGTTAATGAATTCTTGATTAGTGTTGCGTATTAATGAATTTTATATCATATTAATGGATGTTATGTGATTGTATTGATTGAATGTTATAGTTCATAAATGGATGAATGAAGTGTGTAATTAGATGTTAATGGGGAATTTAGATTGATGTTAGGGGGAGGGGGTGTGAGGCCAGATGAGCTTCCACCTTCACGTGGTTGGCCTTGTTAAGTAGAGAATATTATGTTAGCTTGTGGTGACTAATCAGGAAAGTACTATCCAGGAAAGTACTGTACACTTTTCCTCCCGACCTCGCCAGGGTTTGGGGGCGACAGCCCCCAAGAGCAGGGGTTCGGGGGCGCAGCCCTCGAGGAATTTTTTTTTTGAGGCCGACTACTTTTTCGGTTATTTGGGCCGACTACTTATAACTCATTCTAACCCTAAAGTAGGAAAATATTATATAATATGGCTTAGGGTTAGGGATTTTATGATGTATGATTTTAGTACTTGCGGCAGAATTGGGCTGTAAGGGATTACGGATTGTAATCAGGTTGTAATCACTGGATAATAATAATATTGGACTCCCTGTTGGTGGACGTAGCCCAGGGATTGGGTGAACCACGTTAAATCTGTGTGTCTTGTGTTCTATTCTGTGTGGTTTATTATTTTCTGATATTAGTTATATTTGCACATAATTGTTATTTCTGCCTTGTTAATCCTAACAAGTGGTATCAGAGCGAGGTTATTTCGTTCGTTCTTTCATCTATTCTCTGAAGCAGGTCTCACGAGTTAGTGGGAGAGTCTCTCGGTTAAGTGGGAGAAATGGCAGACGAGGGTAGGCTGAAGGTTGATAAGTTTAATGGGCAGAACTTCCAGTTATGGAAGATGCAAATGGAGGATTATCTCTATCAGAAGGATCTATGGCGGCCACTAGAGGGAGTAGCCAAGAAAGAGAAATCAATGTCTCAAGAGGATTGGGATATTTTGGATAGGAAGGCACTGGGGAGTATTCATCTATGCCTGGCACAATCGGTGGCATTCAATATTACTGAAGCAAAGACAGCTAAAGATTTGATGGAAACCCTAGCGAAGTTGTATGAAAAGCCTTCAGCTTCAAACAAGGTATTTCTTATGAAGCGTTTATTTAATATGAAAATGGTAGAAGGTGGATCAGTCACTGATCATTTGAATGAGTTTAATACAGTTACAAGTCAATTAACCTCAGTTAAAATTACTTTTGATGAAGAGGTTAGGGCTCTCTTGATTTTGTGTTCTTTGCCAGAAAGCTGGAATGGCTTGGTAATGGCTGTTAGTAATTCTGTTTCTGGTTCTAATACCCTAAAGTATGATGATGTTATTGGTGTTATATTGAGTGAGGAAATTCGTAGGAAAAGCTCAGGGGCATCCACATCGGGTAGTGCATTGAACACAGAAAGCAGAGGTAGAACAAGAGATAGAGGAAACAACTCTGGAAATCGTGGGAAATCAAGAGGAAAATCAAAGGGAAAGAGGTCTGAATCTAAAGGGCCAAATGATTGCTGGTACTGTGGAAAACCAGGTCATAAGAAGAAAGATTGTTGGTCTCGGAAGAAAGATCAAGGAGACAAAAATGATGGAAACAAGGAGGCAAATGTGGTAAGTAACAAATCCGAGGAGGATGCTTTGCTCTTGTCCTTAGAAAGCATTGATGATTCATGGGTTTTAGATTCTGGGGCTTCATTTCATGCTACACCCCATAGAAGTTATTTTGTTGATTATGTCCAAGGGGATTTTGGGCTAGTTTATTTGGGAGATAATGAACCCTGTCAGATTGTTGGAAAGGGAAAAATTAAGATTAAGTTGCAGAATGGGAATCATTGGCTACTACAAGAGGTAAGACATGTTCCAAGGCTGAGTAGGAATTTAATTTCAGCAGGGCAACTGGGTGATGAGGGTTGCACAGTTACTTTTAATGATAAAAATTGGAAGGTTTCAAAAGGTTCCTTAGTAGTAGCAAAAGGTGTGAAAGTAGGCACCTTATATCTTTGTACAGGTCATACTGTTCCTTCTACTTTAATTGTTTCAGAAGATAATGAATGTTCAGGAATAGTGGCTACAGTTGAGCAGGAAGAACATCAAATTGTTGCTGTAGATTCTGACACAGCACTGTGGCACAACAGACTCGGGCACATGAGTGAAAAAGGTATGAAATTACTTCATTCAAAGAAAGTTTTACCTGGTCTGAAATGTGTCAATATGGATTTCTGTGAAAGTTGTGTTTATGGAAAACAAAAGAGAGTTAGTTTTGTGAAGAGTGGGAAGGAAAAGAAAAATGAGAGATTAGAGCTTGTGCATACAGATGTATGGGGACCAGCTCAGGTATCTTCCCTTGGTGGCTCTCTATATTATGTTACATTTATAGATGATGCAACAAGAAAAGTATGGATTTATTTCCTTAGACAGAAATCTGATGTATTTCAAACTTTTAAGAAATGGAAATGCTTGGTTGAGAATGAGACTGGTAAAAAGTTAAAATGTCTCAGATCTAATAATGGTGGTGAGTATTGCAGCATAGAATTTGAAGAATATTGTTCCTCTAATGGTATTCGTAGGCAGAAAACTGTACCACAAACTCCACAAGAAAATGGAGTGGCTGAACGCATGAACAGGACAATAATGGAGCGTGCAAGGAGTATGAGGTTGCATGCTAGGCTGCCCAAAAATATGTGGGCAGAGGCAGTGAACACTTCTGTTTATTTAATCAATAGAAGCCCCTCTACTCCTTTGGACTATGGTATTCCAGAGGAAGCATGGAGTGGTAAGAAGGTGAGTTATTCTTTTCTCAAAACCTTTGGTTGTGAAGCTTTTGCACTTATAGATTCTGAAAATAGAACCAAGCTGGAAGCTAAGTCAAAGAAATGTGTATTTGTTGGGTATGGCATTGATGAATTTGGTTATAGGCTTTGGGATTTTGAAAATCATAAAATTGTAAGAAGCAGGGATGTCATATTCAATGAGAAAGTATTGTACAAAGATCTGTTGCTGCAGCATGAGAAGAAAGAAAATGACTATGTAGTACTGGATGATACTCCACAAGTTCATGTTCCAGTAGTTCCTTATGCTCCACAACAACAGCAACAACAAATACCACACACCCCAGTGAGTGTTAGACGGTCAACAAGGCTAAGTAGACCTCCAGAAAGATTTTCTCCATCTTTGTATTCTATTCTGTTAACAGATGTTGGTGAACCTGAATGTTATAATGAAGCTGTGCAGGTGGATACAAAGCTTCAGTGGGAGTCTGCAATGACAGATGAAATGGACTCTTTGCTGAAAAATTAGACATGGGATTTATGTAAGTTACCTGCAGGTAAAAGGGCTTTACAGAATAAATGGGTTTACAGGATAAAAGAAGAGGATGGAGGTACGAAAAGATTTAAAGCCAGATTAGTCGTAAAAGGATTTGCACAGAAATATGGTATTGATTTTGATGAGATATTTTCTCCAGTTGTTAAAATGACTTCTATTCGTACTGTTTTAAGTATTGTGGCTACTGAAGATTTGCATTTAGAGCAGCTTGATGTTAAAACAGCCTTTCTTCATGGTGATTTGGATGAAGAAATATATATGGTTCAGCCACAAGGATTTGAGGTCAAGGGTAAGGAGAATTTGGTGTGCAGATTGCAGAAAAGTTTATATGGCTTGAAGCAAGCACCTCGGCAATGGTATATTAAATTTTCCACTTTTATGAATAGGCATGGATATAGTCGGTGTCATTCTGACCATTGTGTTTATTTTAAGAGGTTGGATGATGACAGCTACATTATTTTATGTTTATATGTTGATGATATGCTTGTAGCTGGGTCTAACATGGATCACATTAAGGGGTTGAAACAACAGTTAGCAAAATCTTTTGCTATGAAGGATTTGGGGGCAGCAAAACAAATCCTTGGTATGAAAATTTGTAGAGATAGGAAAAATAGGAAATTGTCTCTATCTCAGGCTGATTATATTGAGAAGGTGTTGCAATGTTTCTCTATGGAAAATGCCAAAGCTGTTAGCACACCTTTGCCTGGTCATTTGAAATTGACTAAGGATATATGTCCCAAGACACCAGAAGAAGAGACTAAAATGTCTAAGGTACCTTATGCTTCAGCTATAGGGAGCTTAATGTATGCTATGGTATGTACTAGGCCAGATATTGCACACGCAGTGGGAGTCGTTAGGCGTTATATGAGTAACCCTGGTATTGAGCATTGGAATGCAGTCAAATGGATTCTCAGATATTTGAGAGGCACATCTAGTAAGTGTTTACACTTTGGGGGTTCTACTACTACTGTACAAGGCTATGTTGACTCAGATTTGGCAGGAGATATAGATAGCAGGCGGAGTACTACAGGTTATATATTTACTGTTGGTGGGACAGCAGTGAGTTGGATTTCTAGACTACAAAAGGTGGTTTCTTTATCCACTACAGAGGCAGAGTATGTTGCTGCTACAGAGGCAGCCAAGGAGATGATATGGCTTCAATTCTTCATGGAAGAATTGGGACATCCACAAAAGGATAATTTTCTACATACAGATAGCCAAAGTGCCATTCATCTTGCAAAGAATTTTGCTTTGCACTCAAAGACAAAACACATACAGTTGCGGTACCATTTCATTCGATCAGTTTTGGATGGTGGATAGTTAAGGCTGGAAAAGATTCATACTGATGATAATCCAGCATATATGTTTACAAAGGTAGTAACAAGGGAGAATTTGAACTCATGTTCAGCTTCAGTTGGTCTTCTAGACTGAACAAAATAAAGGAACAACTGAGTCCAAGGTGGTTCAATCCAGTGGGTGCCTCATGTGGGTAGCGGTATTGCTACAGGATCAGTCTCCAAGTGGGAGGTTTTTTAGTATAGTGTGGATACTGATCAGTCACCAAGTGGGAGATTGTTAGCTTGTGGTGACTAATCAGGAAAGTACTATCCAGGAAAGTACTGTACACTTTTCCTCCCGACCTCGCCGGGGTTCGGGGCCGGGCCGGGCCCTGAGCGGGGGTTTGGGGGTGGCAGCCCCCAAGAGCGGGGGTTTGGGGGCGGCAGCCCCCAAGAGCTGGGGTTCAGGGGCGCAGCCCCCGAGGAAATTTTTTTTTTGAGGCCGACTACTTTTTCAGTTATTTGGGCCGACTACTTATAACTCATTCTAACCCTAAAGTAGGAAAATATTATATAATATGGCTTAGGGTTAGGGATTTTATGATGTATGATTTTAGTACTTGCGGCAGAATTGGGCTGTAAGGGATTACAGATTGTAATCACTGGATAATAATAATATTGGACTCGCTGTTGGTGGACGTAGTCCAGGGATTGGGTGAACCACGTTAAATCTGTGTGTCTTGTGTTCTATTCTGTGTGGTTTATTATTTTTTGATATTAGTTATATTTGCACATAATTGTTATTTCTGCCTTGTTAATCCTAACATATTAAAGTATTGTTGAAACCAAGTGAAGCTCAAACTAACATACCTTCATTATTTAATCAATTTCATTCATTCTAGGTCTTTGCTCATAAGTGCATTTTGAATGTGTCATTGTCAGGCAACTATCAAATAAAAAACTAGAAGGGCCAATAGTCAACTTCTCATTGTCATTGTTTGGCATGATTCGACTTCATTTTGTGTAAGTATTCTCATATTGAATAAGTCAACCTCTCTTGGCCTAATGTGGATTATTTCATTGGTTTGTGTTTTTGATTAGGTGAAGTGTTAAATCAGTTCCTATCGTCTATTCTTAATTCATTCAAACTGCAGGAGGGCCTGATAGATATACTCAACATAGAATTGACTGCTAGTTTGGGCAATTGAACACACTGAGTCTTTGGCTTGAGAGAAAGAGTTGGGTAATGTTGTTTCTAGAGACCTGTGTAATTTTCCTCAGTGGCCTCTTTTTTTTTAACAGGTTATTTTTATATATAGGTAGTGTCCATGTTTTTTTTAGTATAGATTCTTTTTGTGTATATGCTAGTGCTATGGAACCTAAATAAACAATTATAAATGTAATAGATAATGTCTTCAATGAAGGAATTGATGTACCACATGTAAAAAAAATTCATGCTTAATGCCATTTTGTGCAAAATGAGTTTGTCTATTAGCATATCAGATCTTGTTACACCCTTCATGACTGTAATGTTTAAGTTAAGTATTGATGCAATTTTCTAAAGTAGCAAGTTCTGTTGTCATTGTTTTTTTTCTAGTGGTTCCAAGGAGATCAAGAATTATGAAGAAAAGATATTGAAGTGGAAAGGAAAAGTTTTTGAGAGGTTACAAATATTGAGTCATCGATCAGGTATACTTTTTTTTAAGTAATCGCTACATAAATGGTTAAGTTTTCCTGAATTTTTAAAATAAGTCATAATTATTCAGTATCATATTCTTAGCTGCAAGTTACAGGTCTTCATACCATAAATTTTAGAGTTCAACTCTTACATGGACAAATTTTTAGGTTATATTGAACCATCTGTTATCTTTTTTGACTCTTTAGTTGTCAGAAAGATTAAATTCACATCCTAGTTATCATTGTGTTTGGGACATAAATCTTTATTTAACTAAATTAATTCTTTTAATATTGAGATAAAAAATCTACAAATAAATCATAGACTGGGGATTGCATAGAAAACTATCATATGAAGAACTACTGAAATGGCGGTATCAAAGTTCCTTACAAGCAATCCACGTATCAAAATCTAGTTGTAGGATTGAAAAAAAAGACAAGATAAAAAAGTTCATAGGCCCATACAAGAAACTCACCAAAATATAGACCATCAATTTATAGAACCCTTGCAAGATATCCCAAGGAACGACAGGTAGTGAAAACCAGATAGATAGAAAAAAGAACGTAGCCATATGCTGCCTCACTTGTTTGAGGTAAGCCAAACTCGGTCCAATTCTCTTAACAATGGTACATATCCATCCAAGTGTAGCAACCTTCAAAGATTTGCAGCGGTAAAGAGAATCCCCATATTTTATTAGCCTAACATAGTCTTTGGCCACTTTGGCAATGAGATTGCGAGCAATATTGATCTGGCCAAGGGCCAACTTGTAGTGATCTTTATCATATAAAACATTTAGCAGATCTCCATAAAATGGATGCACATCATCTTGGCGGGGGAAATCATCTTGGTAGATCTCCATAAAATGGATGCACACCATACCTATCAATTGAACTAGACTTTCTTTGTTGTAGAATTGATTTAGTATAGAATATTTTCCAGCAGGATTTTTTTTTTAAAGAAAGGTTTTCGTAGCATTATCTAGCACTTGAGAAAAAGTTTCCATAGCCGGAGCTAAATTGAATAGCATTGGCTATTTGTCAGCAGAAGGTCCCTGCTAGAACAGACACATTTGTCACTTCATTAAGATGACAATTGTGTACTAAGTTTCCTAATTGTATAAGTCATTATCATCTTTATTATTTGTTATAGAAAATACATCCGAAGCAGTAGCAGGTCTATCTAGAAATCCAAATTCAGAACCAAACCCTTGAGATTGCTGTAGTGTTTGTGCAAAGGCTTGATACTTTCAAATATCAACATCATTGACACTTTTCGGGCATATTTCATTGACTCCTCAAAATGAGCAGCCTTTATTTCAGCTACCTCATCATTATCATCCTCATCCATTACCTCGGGGTTCTCACTTCTTTTTTGTAGCTATTAGTTGAACTAGACTTTCTTTGTTGTAGAATTGATTTAGTATAGAATATTTTCCAACAAGATTTTTTTTTAAAAAGAAAGGTTTTTGTAGCATTAAATTGAAATAATAAGATACAAGTTGAGGAAAATTGAATCAAAAAATGTAAAATTCTAACAAACGAGTTAAAAAAAAACCATTACAAAATTCATAACCAAATCTAGTTTGCAAAAGCCATCGCAATTGAAACTCACCTCAATATTTTCTCTAATAGCATACTTGCAAGCCCACTGAAAAATCTTTGTAATATCGACTTCATTGAATCCTTGGGTATAACGGGCCAATGCCATTAGGTATAATGAAAAATATTTTCTTGGTTGTCGTACCATCCATCTCCGTCAACAACTAGTTAAGGACTCTGTCCGCAACACCACCAGCATCCCCAACACTACTTCCATGCTGCAAAAATGCAAACCAATTATGCATCACCAGTCAGAGCCTATCTCTCAAATAGTTCAAACAAAATGAAAACACCCACAGTTTCACATAGAGCAGAGCAGATGGATTGCTAGAGCCCGCTGAAAAATCTCTGTAATATCTCATCAATAAATATAATGGATGGGGCATTCTTCTCAGCCTCCTCAAAAGTCTTTCGGAGATTTCTTTCACTTTCTCTAGCCAACTTTGACATGATCTCATAAAATAAGCAGGGACCTGCTTGCAACAAGCATCATAATGAGTGTGGACACCTGAAGATAAATATCTAGACTAATCATCGATCAGGATGTCGTTGGTGATTAGTCTAGATATTTATCTTCATCTTGGCGGGGGAAATCATCTTGGCAGATCTTCATAAAATGGATGCACACCATACCTATCAGTTGAACTAGACTTTCTTTGTTCTAGAATTGATTTAGTATAGAATATTTTCCAGCAGGATTTTTTTTTTTAAAGTAAGGTTTTCGTAGCATTATCTACCACTTGAGCAAAAGTTTCCATAGCTAAATTTCCTTTCCATAGTTAATATTTCTCTAAAGACTTACAAGTTAGTAAGTCCTTGGATAAAGGGCTTATAAACTAAATAAAGTTTTAGACATATGAATAGATAAAACTCATACAAGCAAAAGTCGGAGCCAAATTGAATAGCATTGGCTATTTGTTAGCGGAAGGTCCTTGCTAGAATAGACACATTTGTCACTTCATTAAGATGACAATTGTGTACTAAGTTTCCTAATTGTATATGTCATCGTCATCTTTATTATCTGTTGTAGCAAATACATCTGAAGCACCAACAGAAGCACCAGGAAATCAAAATTCAGAACCAAAGCCTCAAGATTGCTGTAGCATTTGTGCAAAGGCTTGATACTTCTGAATATCAGCATTGTTGAAACTTCTTCGGGCATATTTCATTGACTCCTCAAAATGAGCAGCCTTTATTTTAGCTACCTCATCACTATCATCCTCATCCATTGACTCAGGGTTCTCACTTCTTTTTCTTTCACGTTCAATATCTTGTAAAAGTGCAGAGGAAAGAGAACATGACAAATTGAAATAATAAGATACAAGTTGAGGAAAATTGAAACAAAAAATGTAAACTTCTAACAAACCAGTTCAAAAAAAACCATTAAGAAATTCATAACCAAATCTAGTTTGCAAAAGCCACCACAATTGAAACTCACCTTCTCAATATTTTCTCTAATAACATACTTGCAAGCCCGCTGACAAATCTCTGTAATATCTCATCAATAAATATAATGGATGGGGCATTCTTCTCAGCCTCCTCAAAATCCTTTTGAAGATTGCTTTCACTTTCTCCAGCCAACTTTGACATGATCTCAGGTCCATTGATATAGAAAAAGAAGGCATCGGTTTCATTTTCTACTACCCTAGCAATTAAGGTTTTCCCAGAACCAGGAGGCCCATAGAGTAGAATACCCTTTGGAGGATTCACACCAATAGATTTGAAGAGTTGTGGGCATCTAAGAGGAAGCTCTACCAATTCACAAATCACCAGTCAGAGCCTATCTCTCAAATAGTTCAAACAAAATGAAAAAACCCACAATTTCATGCAAAGCAGAGCAGATGGATTGCTAGAGCCCAAAGCAGACTGGAAAATAGAACAAGCAGAGACCCGCTAGCAACAAGCAGCAGAATGAGTGTGGACACCTGAAGATAAATATCTAGACTAATCACCAATCAGGATGTCGTTGGTGATTAGTCTGGATATTTATCTTCAATTTGTTTTTAAACATTCTATATTTCGTCCAAATTTTGACTAACCGTGGTTGACGTTTCGACTCACCTTCATCAAAATTATGGCCTGGTTTGGTCTAAAAATTGACCATTCTATGTCGAAATATGGCGTCGTGGGTTTGGCATCCTAGTCGGAGCTGCTAAATATTACAACCAATATTTGGTCACATCCTGGGTGGAGCGACCAAATATTTTAACCAATATTAATCTATGTTGGTCGAATGATTGACCAATATACCAACACTTGCTAATGTTATTCCCGACCAAGATTGCCCTCATTTTCAACCAATATTAGCGTCGATCATTCTACATTTGCAACAATGGGTCAATATTTTGATGCAGATAATAGTGACGAACCAGTTGGTCGATGATTCGACCGAGTTGGGTGGAAACTTTGACCAATATTGCATCAAAAAATGATGCAAAATGTACTAGTGACTGGACACTGAGCACCAGTGCATTCACCAAGCAGTATTGATAGTGTTTACCGAGCAATCTAGGAAATGACATAGTAATCAGTTTTGGCACATTTATCTATGCAAATGGTTACAACATAATCACAAAATGTTTTACCAAGATCAAGGATCATTTATTGTAGATGTAATCATTAATTATGATGACGATCTCTATGTAATTGTTAGATCTAGGTTATTTTGTATATCGTAGATCTTAGAGTTTTCCTAAGATGATGTAACCTAATTAGGTCATGAAAGTTAAGAGGCATTAGAAATGAAAGTAGTTTTCTATATAATTATACTTCATAATATTTTAAGAATGTGCGTAAGAAAATGAGAAGAAGATCTTGAAGTAGCAACCACCTTCAAGACATCAAGTTTCAGACAAGGTTGAGTAGTAATCAGACAGTCAATTATTCAAAATTAGACAAGACTACTGAGCAGTACAGAGGAAAAATATCTACACACTGAGGTGATATACATTTGATATTTCATAGATCTAATTCAGACAAGTATAAGTTGTCAATTTACAGATACCCTACTGTTATTCTCTAATCATTGTAACCGATATTTGGTAAAATATCCTAACAGAGTAGACCTAACAGTCTTTATTGTAAATCTCTTAACAGAGTACACACTCAAGTAGTGTTGTTAAAATCCTTTAACAAGGTAGATCTAGCTGATGTTTTGTTACTCCTAACAGGGTAAGATCACCATAAGTGATCACAACTCCTAACAAGCATACTTTATTATCTGTAGTAGTGAAGAATTTGTGGGTGTCATCCCCACCACAATTTTTACCTTCTAACAAGGGTTTCTGCGTAACCAAAATACTTGTGTTATGTGATTGATTTATTGTTTGATTCCATGTAATTTACATTTACAAGGTAATTAAATGAATGATGCATACAATGGATTCGGTTGATAGATGAAGTTTACTACTATTTACTGATTGAGTTTTTGGAGTTAAAGTTTTTGTGGGCATTGATTCACCCCTCCCCTCTCAGTACCCTATCTCTCCATTCCAACAGTTACACTTGCCTATTTTAGGTTATTATCATTTATAGTATTTATTACCTCTCCCTTCTCTTATTTTCTACACATATGGATAAATTTTGCAAACTGGGGCTAAGAACTTATTTCCCCAATTGAAACTTTTGTTTTTCAATTTAAATAGAAACCAATTCCACATCTCACAAAGAGACTCCCAAGACAAATGGAATACCCAAATATCTAGTGATCTAGTCATGTTTAATTTGTTTCCATTCTTTTGGAATCTAGTAAGGGGTTGGATCAGAAGTAATCATGAGAAATTGTATCTTTTGATATACTAATTTTGATCCTGATACCAGACATTACAAATCAAGGACTTCTAATACATTATTAGTTTTTTATTTTAGAATTTTGAATAAAAAGTAGGTTGTCATTAGGAAAATGAGAATTAATAATAGTTGTATTGTTAGGAATGTGAATAACCTGAATTAAATTCATTTTTGATATTTTTGCAGTAAATATCCCAGTGCATCGGTAGTAAGAACATAAATAAATGACATCCATGCCTAGTTGAGCATTATAAATGGAAAAAATCTACTAGAGAGTTATTGATTGCAAGATGGGCACTAGCATCTAAACATATTTACAAATTTTAGGACCAAACCCCAACCATTGCAATATTTTAATGATAAATCTCCACCTCATTCTATCATAACCCTTGTCAAAGTCAAGCTTAACAAGTAGGGCATTTTGTCTTGTTTGTTGAGCCCACTCATTGGTTTCCCATGCAAGAATTAAGTTAAATTGTCCACCAAGAAAACAAATATATTTAGGTCTAACAATCCCTTTAACCATTGGTTTAATTCTTGAGGCTAATGCTTTCAAAATGATTTTATATCTTGATGTATTAAAAAAAGTGATTAGATGCCATCTAGAGATAGAATCCTAATTTTTTCCTTTTTGAATAAGATTGATAATACTTTATTAATATTAGGACCTAATGATCCTTGTTGTAGGGCCTTCCTTAATGTGTTGTCAAATAGATTCATATTATTCAATGGAAACCCCATCCATCTCGAGACTCTTGTTGGGGGGCATTGAAAAAATAACACGTTACAAATCTTTTTTAGAGAGACCTCAATCACAAAATTTTCTATATTCAATATCCACCTTTCTAGGGATAATATCCTTCATTATGTCCTCTAATGTAAATTGAACAATTTGCCAATGAGAATCCTCTCTAAAAAGATTTTCATAGAAATTATAAAATGATGCCTTAATATCATTTTGATTAGTAAACATTTGTCCCAAAACATCTTGTATTGCTCCAATAAATTATATCTTATGTTAACTTAAGTAATTGAAAAAATATTTAGTGCATTTGTTTCCTTCCTTAATACAAAGTAATTTACCTCTAATTTTGGCCCCCTATCCTCTATACATTTCAAGTTTATGAAGTTGTGTTTCAATGACAGATATAGAGGTTTGGAGAGATAAATCATTAGGATTAGACATAAGAAAATCTCTCTTGAATTCCAACCCCCCTTTAAGGGATTTTTCATTACATTTTTTCTATCATGGCATTCTCTTTCCAAAGGATTTTGAAAAAGTGGGCATATTGAAAAATAGCATCCTGCCACCATTCTCTATAGAATTCACCTTCTTTAGGTTTTGGAATTGAATTTTGAATACCAACCAAAGTATCCATGCCTGAAGAAATCTTTAGATGAGATGAATTGAGCTTAAATTGAGGCTTGTAGTCCATTTCATTACCTTCCTCTTTCAAAATACAAAGGATAGGAAAGTGATAAAAAAGGAGGGGAGAGTAGTCAACTTTCCCAAAATCCTTTGGAAACTTGAGTTAGTTGTAGGTTGGGAGAGATATAAAACCTATCAAGCATACTAAGTTTCCTATCTACTCCCAACCTATAGTTAGGCCAAGTTAGTCAATTTCTACTATGAGAGGAAATTCTTATGAATAGGGTCTAAGATTCCCAAAGATTTCTACAAAATAACCATTTATCAAATTCTTCATTGCTCAACTTAACACAATCAGACCAACTATGATCCACATGATGTTCAACCATATTTAAATCTCCTCCAACTATCCAGTCAACAAGAGGTAAATTAGTAGTCATCCATTCCCATACTTCACATCTTTTCTTGGTAATGTTAGGGAGCATAAACATAGAAATAACCAATGGGTTTACAATTGATAAAGGATGATACAACACAATTTTAACCATAAAATATAATCATAAAGAATGCATGAAAACATAGATGATTTCATAATTCATAACTCTTCATTATTCATCCAACTATCCTCTTTGTCTTACAACAACAAGAAAACACAAATTTAACCAAATTTGAAATTACCATTTTTGGCAGATTTTCACAAAATCTATTTTCTGCCATTTTTGGTAATTTTTAAAACAACTCCTAAAAAGCTGATTTTTCCCTAAACCTACCCTAAACTAAGATAAGAAGAATTTCCAACTAATCTTCAAAATTAGAAACACGATTTCAAAGTTATTAAAAAACACAACTTTCTAAAAACTAAAAAAAACACTAAAAGCCAATTTTGGAGGCCCAAATAAACTTTCTAGCTCCCAAAAAAATGTCAAAACGGCTCCCTACCAACTTGAGCTCATTAGCTATCCAAATGGCATCTCCTAAGGAATCTACCCATAAAATTTCAGCCAAAACAGACAACCGAGTCAAAAGTTATGACCATCAGAAGTCCATGCATCAACAAAACACATACACAACTATGAGATGGATCTTCCCCTTTATCAATGAAAATTTGACTTTCCCAAGGATTTAAACCAATAACAACCCATCCCCTTCTCTCTATGTGATGTATGGAAGAAAACAACATCTTCCCACACAATAGATAGAGAAGAATAGATTTAGAGCCCATTTATTTTGAATTCTTACAAAAAAATATTAGGTTTCCATTTGACAATGGCCTCCTTGACCTCATATTTATGATGACGGCTAGAAATTATTGACTTGGTGGTCAATACCTCCTTGGAGATTCATGACATGGCTTAACCGCCTCTTGTGGTTCGGGTTAAATCTGGCATTTTTATTGGGCATTGACAGTTTGAGTTTTTGGTGCAACATAAAATGATTCCAACAATTGGTACCAGAGCCTTGGTTCGTGGGTTCGAGTCTCCCTTTAGTGGGTGATGAAGGCTTAGTCGGTGCTGAGGGGGAGATTATTGACTTGGTGGTCAACACATCCTTGGAGATTCGTGACATGGCTTAACTGCCTCATGTGGGTCAAGTTAAATCTAGCACTTGTATCAAGTATTGACTTTTCAAGCTTTTTGTGCAATGACAAATGATTCCAACTGAAATCCCTCTCACATTTCAAGAAAGAACTTTATGCTTCATGATTGGGTAAATTAGAAGGATCTCCATCCTATGGCAAAGCATCAAAATGGTTGGCAATTGGAATGATTAGATTAGAAGAGTTATTATCTTTAGTTGAAGGGGGAGACCTTGATCTTTGTCTTGTTGAAGATGGAAAGATTTTAAAAACATGGAGACCTTTGTATTGCACAAGATGATTGGGGCTCAAGGTCATTTTTTTCGACATGGGTTTATGGAATGAAATTCTTCAAAATAGGGGCCTAAGAATTATGGGAATTTAAGGATACTAGAGGTTCTTTCATTTTTTTGACCATACTCTATCTTTCAGTCATAATGGCATCTTTTTAAGAGGGTTGATTTCCATTAATCATGTTCTCAATAGGAGTATCATGTTTTTCTTAAGCTTTCATAGGCATAAAAATAGTCTAAGTATTATTTTGGATTGATGGTGTGTTGACAATAGCAACTAATTTAGCTTGAGAGTATATATTTATCCTTATAGGAAAATCTATAATCAAATGCCCCCTCTTGACGACAATAAATGTATGCATTAGGCTTGTTCAAGTATACAATTTGGCTGACCAAATTCAAATCCTAGACCAACTAGTATGGTTAGGAAAAGGAAAGAACCTCTAGTACACATGCCCTAGGGTGAACCCTAAGGCTAGAAAATTTATTTTTACTATTTTTACACCCTTCCAAGTTGTGAGATGATTTCTCTTAAGAAAGGTCAAAAGGCAAGATTTAGGAAGGGTAAACCAATCCACATTGGATATTTTGATCTAAATGGGAGTTTAGGGTGGAACTTAAGGGTCCAAGAATGTAAGTAAAAAATCTTACAACAAATAACTAGGTGCCATATTAAAGATCAACCTAGATATGATCTGCAAATTTGAAAGTGCAAGAAGCACACCCTTTTCCTAGCCCCCTCAATTTTTCAATATTTTAGGCCCTATTCTCCCAATTTAATTTACCCCATTTATAAAAATCACTTTCAAATCGAGTTCACCTTAAGAAAAATAAAATCATAAATCTACGTTGATATTCAACCATGCACTCAACCACATCATCAGGAAGTGTAAATTCTATAATTTTACCTTGAATCTCGCTCATGTTCTCCTTCAAATGATTGCCCATATTTTCTTTTTGGGATGGATCATTAGATTTTGGGGCTACAACTTTAACAACATATGTTCCATTTGCTAAGACTTCATTCTCAACTACTGTAGAGGCTTCAATATTCTTCAAAACTTGATCACCTCCTCCTTTCCTTTCTTCTTCCTTAATTTTCATTGTTGAAACCATCTATTTTGGGGAAAAATAATACCACCATGCCCTAGCGATGATAAACTAGTAAATTTTAGTGGCCTCAAAAGAACCTCACTTTCAAGGGTGTTCACTCTATTCAACCCTAATAAACCCATCAAAGGCTATGGACATAGACATTTTTGTCTCCTAAAGCCACCCTATCTCCATTAGAAGTGGAATTCACCACTAATTCCACAATAATTTAAAGAGTGCAAAAAATTTGAAACCCGACATTCCTCGATCTAGCCACCTCCAAGAAATTTGCAAACACAAAAACTTTCATAAAGAACCCTAAGAAATTCGTTGAAGAACACATGAATTTCAGTCTCTTGAAGTCACCCTATCTCCATTAGATGTGGAATACACTACTGATTCCATAGGAAATTATAGAAAAATGCATAAAAAACATAGGTTCTTCTTCATCCACCTCTTCCACTATCTCACTTTTCAACCTACATCTCTACTTAATCTTCCTACATATACATTTTCCATAATGGTTACCATTGCACAAAATTTTAATGTTACACATTTTAGTAGTAGGGAGAATCGTATCAACCAATATTCTTACATTCTACCTTCAACCAATATTCCATTTTTTTTCAATCATCTCCTCCACTTACCTACCATAATGTTCCACCAATCTATCATACTACACCTTAAAATACTCCATTACAATACAATCTTTCTCAATACAATTTTTCTGTCGAAGCCCCTTTAATCACTTTATTCAAAATGTTTCATCTTTGCAAAATAATTGGCTACCATAACCCAATCCAAATCCAAAACTCCTACGTATTCTACTTCTAGCCCACTTTCCATTGACATAATTCATACTCCTCTTCCACAAAATAATGAGGTTAATCATTTGAAGAAACACAATGGACAAGGTGAACCCCACACTCATGTGAAACTATATTCCACTTTGTGTAATGACTTACACCATGACCAAAGACTACTCGCAAAACTATTATCCCATTCATGAAAAGATAAAGTTTTGGAATGGTTTTGGTCCTTGCCTAAATATTTAATTGATACTTTTGAACAATTGGTTGGTGCATTCATTCAACATTTTCAAAACAATACTGGTCCACAAATTACTTTGAATGATTTAGCACATTTTAAACAAGGTTTTAAGGAAAAAGTAACTATTTTCATTGGTAGATATAAACACGTGTATGTAAAAATTGCTTATCCCATTTCTAAAAGTTATATCAAAAGGATTTTTATTAATAATTTAGAAAAAGATATTATAGATAAGATTTTTATTTTCTAAATTTACATCTTTAACAAAATTATGCACACCACCTCATAATTATCAATTTCAAGTGAGTGAATATGAAATCTCATCATTTGTGACTTTGAATGATAGGAATGAAGATTAACTCTTAAAATATTTCAAAACTTAAAAAAAAAAAACAATAATTTTATAAATATCAATACCAACAATTATTCTAATCATATTGATTCTCAAGTGGTAGCTACAACAATCCATATTGTATTACCTTTCTTCAAAATTCAAGCATCACAACTTCACTCCTCTTTCTGAGTCTTTGCATAACATCATGTTTCAATTGATTATAACGATGTAATGAAGCTTCCTCTTGTCCATCCTATAGATACCTCCAATCCTTTGCCACCAAATTTTGATCTAAAATCCTTTTGTCAATACCATCATCAACCCATGCATGATATAGAGAAATGTATCTATTTGAAACATGAAATCCAACACCTTACTGTTTCTAATTCTTTAGCGGCAGTGGTGTGAATGGTAAAGGAAATAATTTGTGGTATCTCCTTATCAAAATTTGCAAATCAGTTACCGATCCTTTTCCTTCCCATTCCACCAATATTATTGAACATAATGATAGAGGCTTTATAGCTATTGATGATATATCTAATGAAGTCAACAATGTTGTGAACTTGATTAACAACTTAAGCATAAGTGTAAAACTTGCATTACTTTTGACTCAAGAGATATCATAAGATCACCCATTGGACCATTATACATTACTACCAAGATTAAAGACATGTGGAGTGCATTGATTGATCCAATATGTATGTTGAATACATGTGGAGTGCATTGATTGATCCAATATGTATGTTGAATACTATTATAGAAGAATATCTATATACACAAGAATTTCATCAAGATATATATGAAAAAAAATGATGTGATTAAGGTGCATTGTGGTTTCTCTTGTCCTACTATAGTTTCCATCACCCTTCCTATCAAAGTTGGTATGAACTTATTACATATTATGTTTATCATTGTCCCTACTTCAAACTAATTTTGTGTCAAATTGTGACATCCTTGGCATGCTTCCATGAAATTTATCCCTTATATTATTCACAAGTGTTTAAAGTTTCCTTACAGTGGAAAAGGTATTACAATTAATCATAGTGTTTATCAATCCTTAGCTAATCATGGAAGATTTAGCCTTGATTGAGTTTGGCATCAAAAGCCTCAACCTCTTAAACCTCATGAGGATATAATATTCCTTTCCTATCAAAAGCTCAAAGCCAATAAAATAAATTCCTTAAGTAAAACTTTGGGGTCTTCTTTGACTACTCTCCCTATGGATTCTTTGTTGTTTATGGACATGGAAGTAGTTTCTACTGTTCCACATCCTAGACATCGGCTCCTTTAGACTCTTATTCCTCTTATATATGATGTAATTCCACCTCCCAAATCCCATAAAGGATAAATAAAAATGCTCACCATATTCTCTCTCTTAGCCTATTGTGGTTCATTTAATTCCTCCTTCTACTCCTAGAGAAAAGGAAGACAAGAAACCAATGTTGAGTGATCCCCAACTTTCTTCTTTACAAGCTGTTGGAGATTTGCCAGCAAGCTAGTGCTAACTGTATGTTTGTCATTGATGACAACATATGGTAAGTAGCATGTGTGGAAGACTTATGCAGTAAGCTTCTAGTATATACAACATGGACATGTTATCAGCATGATATCATAGACATAGAGGTTAACTATTAGTACAGACAGTTATATAGCAGCTTGTGTCAGCAGTGTTCCTGACATAGTTACAGGCATTGTTCTGTGAATGATTGTTCGTACAGTTATCATGGAGCCTTGCACATTTGGATATGTGATGGAGACATGTTAGTGATGTTACATTCATAGACGCAGGGTTTGATGATCAGTAGAAGTTAATTTATGCAGTTGCTATTCACTAGTAGTAGTTTCCTATGTTTATTCAGAAGAGCCGACAGAGATTATATTGGTTCAGGAGTTGCGCCTATCATTTTGGTATGCGCCCTTGGATTAGTGCTTGGTGAAGAGTTAGTAATGTTTAGTTAAGAGTGCATGATGTAATTCAGCTTGAGGAGAAAGTTTCAGTTACTTTGGTAGAGCTGACAGTGTGTAGCGTGTGTCTACATTTATTAATATTGGACAGGTCCCAGAATGTGTTGCGTGCTTAGTAGAGCCAACAAAATTATTATTGGAGTATGTTATGGATTCTCCAATATGATTTCAAGGTGGTTCTAATAGGCCAACTTGATTATATCATTTAGTAGAAAGATATTTATAGACAATCATTTGTGATTGCTAAGGTATGGTTCAGAGTTGATTGTGTAGAGCAGAGTAGAGTGTGTGAAGTGTTGAGCCATCAATAGAAGGTCTATGTGACCAAGTAAAGTGTTTGTGCTATACATTGGAACTGATCCAGAAAGTAGGTCAAAGCGCAGTTCACCAAGATCCAGATATAGTGTGTATCTGTTATTTAGAAGGTTGTAGCCTTCACTCATTTGAGTAGTGTGCTCTCAGACAGTGCGTCCTCACCCCTAACATGGTTAATTGTAAAAGACTCCTAACAGGGTCTGACCCTCGACCAGGTCACTATACTAAATATATTGTAAAGCAACTCCTAACAAGGTTAAGGATCTTCTAACAAGGATCATAATACACTAGTACAAATTATTAGTGGGTGTTAATTCCCACCGAGGTTTTTACCTATTTGGATTTCCTCGTAACCAAAATATTGGTGTTGTGTTCAAGTGTTCTTTCATTGTGTTTATGCTTTATGTTTAAGTATACTTAATTGGATAAAGAATTGAAACTAGTAGATAACTGATTCACCCCCCCTCTCAGTTATCTCTTGGGACTATTCCTAACACAAGCATCAATTAATAATAAATGCATTCACATAACTTGATCATGTTATAACACACTCATGTCATTGTTTGCCTTGGGAATTTATAACTCTATGGGTTGGATTTTCCTCAGGCATCCAAAGCAAAGGGTTCGATGTACATTTCAATACCCAAATATGTGTTTTCTCAAATTGGAAAAAAAACACACAAACACAATTTCGAGCATGCTCCCCATGGAGTTACATGTATTTCAATGTGTTACCACACGTTTTAAACTTAAGGTAGCATATAAATTTTGTTTATAAATTAATTTGTATATTTATATTTAATTCTTCAAAGAATTAAATATTACTATTATTATGCAAATTAATTAAATGAGAAGCTACCAAATTTCAACCCTACACATAATTAATTCTTTAATGAATTAATTATAATTGTAATGTGTGAAAATTACTTCATACAAGATTAATGTGGGTGAAATAAATTACATGTGAATTAATTCTTTTAAGAATGAATCACTACAATGTAACTATGTGAGATTCCCGTGAAATGTAGTTGTAAGTGGGGTAAGAGGAAGTTACAAGTAGTTACCCAACTGCTTGGATGTGGTTTCTTTAAAAGGGAAATATTTTTGATTGTAAAGGGGTTCCCTCCTCTACGGGAAAGATTGTAGCCAATAAAGAATTTTATGCAAGTGAAAATATTTTGATGGATTTCCTCATGAAATTATTTCTTTGAAGTAGTCTGTGTGCTATGAAGGGAAAATGACCTGTGTGTCACCTTTAGAGGAATATTGATGAACTGTGTTTTTATCAATATTTGAAATCGATTTGTTGAAGATTATAAAATTATTTGGAGTCTGTTGGCTTTGAATATTAAAAAATCGTCGCATTCATTTCAATTTCTATTATTATTTATGTCAAAACTTATTAATAGTCTATGTGCCATTAGTAAGTTATTTTACTGATTGCAATTATTTAATTTCTTGGAGAGGAAAAATTAAATCAAATATATATTTAAATTTGAGGGAGCCGCCCCTTTAAAGCAGAGGAGAATCATTCTCCCATAATGATTTATCCAATGTTAGTAAAGATTTGTCATTAATCATTGGGAAATTTGTGAGGAAAGAACAATAACAATTTCATTTACTAACAGTTTTTGGCAACTCTGCTGGGGATCGAAGTGCCTTGTACGTTCAATTTTCAAAAATTCAGAGGTACCTCCCCTAGGATGGAGGGTGGCAGCTCTATTGAAGATGAATACTAGAAGGTATTTCAGAGATATCCAAAAATTTTGCAAGGTTGGATTCCTGCAAGAAATGAAGATGACATAGATATATTTCTCTTTATACCCCCAATTTAGAGAGAATCCAATCTGAAAGGTTACAGGAGATTTAGAAAAAGTAGGATTTCTAAAATCCTTCTATGGTGTTGTCCTCATCCAGGAGAGAAATCCTATGCAAGAGCTGACAAAAGAAGAGAAAGTATTTGAGAAGGATGAAATTGGTGAAATGAAATATGAAGAAGAAAAAGACATTGAAGCAAAGCCAAACAACAATCAGAAAATGGAAGAGAAAAATCCATGTATTTTTCATCCCTCTGCCACTCTATTATAAACATCACCATTGGGAGAATCAGTGCGACATTATCCATTAAATGAAGAACCACATAAGCACTCACAAAAGAAAAACATTCAATGTATGGAAAAGCTTGCTGGATTTTTGAATAAAGTTGTGATTAATGATATGCCAAAGATTGATTTTCCATTCCATTGTGAAGAGAATCCTATTATTCATGAGAAAGATTTTGACTATGTATTTATTCTTCCACCCATGTCTTACATTTTTCCCATTGTTGTTTGTCTCCATACAAAATCTGCATCCACTTTACCAAAAGTTAGTTCGGAAGGGCTCATACTTTATTCAGCCTGTAAATGGTCACATTTAGCCTTTTCCCTTTCCTCCCTTTCCGTTGTAAATAATTTTTCCTATTTTGCAATTTTGGCTTCCCTCTTTTTTTGTTTTGTCAGCTTTTTTTTTGTCTTCAATAAGGTTACAACAATACCTTTACAATTCCCCTCTTTAATCTGGATCATCTCATATTTTGAGAAGTGCTTGAATTGAATGGCTTACTTCGGGGAATCAAAGTAAGAATTCAAATAGATTTTGTGAAGAATCGGAAGTCCTCCATAGCCTAATTACTCGAAAGCTCATATTACCACCAAACCATCCACTCTATTGAAATCCACATTTTAAAACTATGGGTATTGGAAAATATGAGAGTATTATGGAAGATTCATAAACTCAATCCTCTGTGCACATAAAAGATGAAAGCACCTCCTTGTGAGGTAGAATGATACATTGTAAGATAATCTTCCTGGAAAAATGGTTAGGAAGCGGGCTACAAGATCTTTGCATTTTTGTGTGAGCAGTCACTATATTGTAAGCTTTGAAAATAGCAATATCAAATTCTGTAGTGCTGTCAAATTTTGTAGATGGAGATGTTTGTCACTCAATAGAATTTACAATAAATTTTAAATATCACCGCATCTTTAGCATGAAGGCCTCCTTGCATCATTTTTCCAAGCAAAGATGGATTTAAGACATTTGTGGTGGTTCACATGGATGGAAATAATAAACCATAGCTTTGGGTTTCTATACAGATGTGTTTACAAGTACTCTCAAGATTATTTTAGTTACAACAGTTCATATACAGTTCATCTTTTGGAAGCGGATCGACAACTCCCATTTATGATGACCTCATTCAAAAGGTTACTAACAAGGATTTTAATGCAGCTTTGGGAAATATTACAATTACCAGAAAGCGTGTAAATATAGTTCAATTTACACAACCACTTTTAGAGTCAAGCTTGATAATGTTGGTGCCTAACTTGATTAAAAAAGATCTATCCACACCTTGCAGTTTTTGAAACCTTTTTTTTTATAAGCATGTGGTCTAGCATGTCTGCATATTCTATCATCACTGGAGTAGTTAGGCGGTTATTGGAGCACCCAATTTGTGTACTTGCATCCAAGATAACCTTTCATGACCGATATGCACAAAATGACACATTTTGGAGATCTACAGATGTGGGAATGAAGGGTGCAGAGTGTTCATATTCAAGCACATCAGTAGTAGCATCCAAGACTGAATTGAAGGTTGTATGCAGCGAGATAACAAAAGAAGAGACAAGGCATACATACTATTTACAGATGCCTCAAGAAGAAATATGGTCTAGTGGATGCCATTGGTGGCGAGAGATGCACAAATGAATTTGGTCAAATAGGGGAGTTGGACAGGAAGTATATGTTCAATTGTACCCAAATGGTTGAAAAATAGAAATAGTCCAGAACACACTCACAAATGAGTTCTGCCGCTAGTTAATTAGTGGGGATTGTTTTTATTCAATGATGAATGTTAGGGGTAAGTATCATCTTTTGAATGTAGTGGTTTAGCATTTTCTATATCTGCTTCTCCTTAATTTTCTTTTCAAAAAGAAGATTGATCATCTCCTAATGAGCATTAGTGGCAACAAGAAATTTGGTTCTGGAGATGGATTCATGGCCATAGATCGGAACTATGATGTTTTTCCTAGAAGTATGTACCAATGATGTAATTTAAGAATACAAATAAAAAAAATTGGAGGCAGTCAATCATTGGGCATGCCGAAACCCAGTGGTATCAAAGGGTCATTCAAAAAAATGTGAACATCAATAGTGAAAGTAGGATGCTTGTAATAAGGTTTGATTAGTCAGATGCTGCATATGTTTGATGGAAGATTGGGCGGGTCTCTTTCTATATGACATTTATCTATTCTGTTTGACCGGCCTTGGTTGTAGTGGGGTGTCTTTGGTTGCAGATGTTATATACCTAGATGTAGTGAAATTTCATGGTGTTTGTGTCTATCTATCCTGTGCATGATCGAGGTGTCAGAGTAAAGAGGTCATTCGATTAGAGGACATGGTATCATGGATATTGGCATCACATGAGTTGCAAATATAAATGTCATCAAGACCTCATGAAACTCACCTTTAGTGCTTGATCTATGATCTCATGCATGCGAGGCTGGTTACGCAAGTAAAGTAGATAAGGAGGATGAGATATTGGCATTTGATGTGGGTGGAAAAGGTGGTGAAATGTGTGATGTAGGTGTAAGCATTACTACATAAGTTATGGCGTATTAAGTGAAGACTGAGTAACATGTCATCCATGGTCAAGAAGACCATATTATTTTCACAACTATTGAAGAATAGGTGGAGCTGTAAATTCATACCACAGATCATGCACAGTGAAAGAATAACTTATGCATCAATATATGTTTCACATTGAGGTCGTTCACCAGTATGCTGATATGGGGGAAACAACAACTGCAGGTGTTTCACAAAGAGACTCGGTGAAAAAGATTTTGTGAAAAAGACATTGAAATCTTTAGGTAAATTTTATGCAGTGGTGACTAGTGCAGATTATGAAGTCGTTCCTGAATATGTTTGCCACGTGATCTATTAAATGAGCACGAGAGCATATTTATTAAGTGACTCTATTACCCAACATATAAGGCACTGGATAATTACCAAAGATTCTGGAGTTTTCTACATCCTGGCACAGAATGCAGTCCCAGACAGAGCCAATGTTACCACACGTTTTAAACTTAAGGTAGCATATAAGTTTTGTTTATAAATTAATTTGTATATTTATATTTAATTCTTAAAAGAATTAAATATTATTATTATTATGCAAATTAATTAAATGAGAAGCTACCAAATTTTAATCTTACAAATAATTAATTCTTTAATGAATTAATTATAATTGTAATGTGTGAAAATTACTTCATACAAGATTAATGTGGGTGAAATAAATTACACGTGAATTAATTCTTTTAAGAATTAATCACTACAATGTAACTATGTGAGATTCCCGTGAAATGTAGTTGTAAGTGGGGTAAGAGGAAGTTACGGGTAGTTATCCAACTGCTTGGATGTGGTTTCTTTAAAAGGGAAATATTTTTTATTGTAAAGGAGTTCCCTCCTCTATAGGAAAGATTGTAACCAATAAAAAATATTATGCAAGTGAAAATATTTTAATGGATTTCCTCATGAAATTATTTCTTTGAAGTAGTCTGTGTGCTATGAAGGGAAAATGACCTGTGTGTCACCTTTAGAGGAATATTGATGAACTGTGTTTTTATCAATATTTGAAATAGATTTGTTGAAGATTATAAAATTATTTGGAGTCTGTTGGCTCTGAATATTCAAAAATCCTCGGATTCATTTCAATTTCTATTATTATTTATGTCAAAACTTATTAATAGTCTGTGTGCCATTAGTACAATTTCTATTATTATTTATGTCAAAACTTATTAATAGTCTGTGTGCCATTAGTAAGTTATTTTACTGGTTGCAATTATTTAATTTCTTGGAGAGGAGAAATTAAATCAAATATATATTTAAATTTGAGGGAGATACCCCTTTAAAGCAGAGGAGAATCATTCTCCCATAATGATTTATCCAATGTTAGTAAAGATTTGTCATTAATCATTGGAAAATTTGTGAGAAAAGCACAGTGACAATTTCATTTACTAACACAATGCAAAGTTAAAAAAATACTAGTACAATGTTTAAGCCTCTCTTATCTTTCTAACCATGTAATTTTTTTTTCAAGATTTGTGTATTTTTCAGTTTTCATCTTTAATTTCTTTTATTAGTGTATCCATTTTTTTTTGGTCAAAAATCACTGTGTGGTATTTTTGGTATAATGTTTTACTCGTTCATCACAATTTGCAACAAATTAGAGTTTTAAAAACTAGACTACATTCTGCTTGTATTAAAAAAATCGATTAGTTTTCAAAATTTCCTTTGAATTTTAAATTTTTCTTAGTTTTGTTTTATAATATTTGTTAGCTTTGTCACTAAATTGCATATGAAAGAAGACTCAAAGGTTGAAAAGAGCTAGCTCTAATACCATTTATACTGTTTCTTTTATATTTAAATAATACAATCTTCCTCGTAATTAAATATTTGCATAATTAATTATTAATAAGAATTCTTATTTTTTATTGACCATTTAAATAGATACTCCTAAAATTAAATTTATTGAATTACTTTTGATACTCATAAATTTAGTCAAATCCATATCATATATTATTTTATGCAATTTTGAAAACTCTCTTATGTCTACGGTAGCCCAATGCCTTTGGTGAATAATTTTGTAATATGCTTAAGTCAAGGATTGGTGTCCACAAATTTTGCAAGGAAAAGAGAAGGGATTGTGTCCCTTAATTTTCAAGCTTACAAGGTTTTCTACTTCATGTTGTTAGAAGGCAATTTCATCATGGGGGAATTTTTATTCTTGAAAGACAGGTCACAAATTCAAATCCCACAAGGGGGTAGGGTATGTACACCTCGTTTGTAGTGAAATTAAGTGCCTCCTGCAAGGAGTATGAGGTAGTCCCATATCACTGTCACCATATGTAGACCCAAAAACATATGGCTGGCGTTGTAGACTATAAAATGACCTTTCCTTTCCTTTTCTTTGTAAGACATAAAATTGCACATGTGCACACACCTATACATACCCACATGCACACATCCTTCTCTACCTGTGCCAGAATGGAAAGCTTTGGAACAGGGTATACTTGAAGGATTTTCATCAAATGTTGAAGTAAAAAATGCCATGCTAGAAACACATGTGAAAATGTGAAGGCAGTGACAAAATTTGAATTCCCCAAGGGACTGTCATTAAATGTTTGCATATTTGGAAAGAAGGCTGAAGAAACTTGGAAGAAAATGCAATGTCTAAGCGTAAAACTAAATTCCACCTTCTCTTCCATCATACTATGTCTATGGTGAAACAGAAGATGCAGATTTATAAACAGGGCATGTGAAGAGTTTAACGAAATCCCTCTAAGCTTTGTGAATACACAAATTTAAACAATGCACATTATCTGTATGATGGATAACCTCAAAGATATATTGTTTCATGGTTGTGATGGTTCACAAGGGTAGAGATAAAAACCAATGCAATATCCTCCCTTCATGTGTAAGCACGAGCGCTTCTAAAGATGGTAAAACTATTGGATTTTCAGAATTAAATCCGGTTGTCTAGAAGCCTCTTTATTTGACTTTTAAATTGATAAAGTTTTAAGTCTGATATTTTTGAATGGACATTGAAAGATAAGTTCAAATCAAATTTGGAGAAATCTGATTTCTTCCTAGGACTTCCAATTTCTTCTTTTTGGACAACAAATTTTATATAAAGGAAAGAAAGTTTTTATTCTTCCACAGAGAACAAAGAATGAATGTAAGAAATTCTCTTTTGTATGTAGCAACAAGAGTTAAAGTTTTTACTCTATTTTTTATCAAAGATGTATATGATTATTCTGTTAAGCAGTGATTGCTTCAGATAATCTTGTAAGAGCTCTGAGAAGCTCAAAGAATTTTGTATGCAGCCCCAATGGCTGCAAGTTTATTTTTATTGTAGAAGTGTTTTTAGTTTGAATAGAAGCAAGAAGAATCTTGCATATTTCTCCAGTCTTTTGTGTCTGCCCTATTTTGGGGATTTCAAATTTGTTCATTTCTAGAACATAGCATATTTCCTATGCATTTCTAGAATATAGTCTTCTTCTATATTCTTTACATGGTATCAGAGCTGATTGACCCTTAATCCTTGTGAGTTTGGGCATTTGTTTTTTTTGGGTATTTTTTAATCTTGCACAGGAGACATGGCTGGAGATGTAGGAAAGAGCTAGTAGTAGCCACCATCTTTTAATGGATAAAATTATGATGTTTGGGCAAAGAAGATGAGGACTGTTATGACAAAAAATTACATGTGGGAGCTTATGGTCAATGGATTTACGGATGTGACTGACCTAGCTCAGTTTACTGGCCTCACAAATAATCAAAAGACCCAGTTGAAGGAGTCAAGGAGGAAAGATGCAAAAGCTTTGAGCTTGATAGAAATTGCCTTGACAGAGGCAATCTTTCCCAGAATAGTAGCAGCTAATTATTCCAAAGAAGCTTGGGATATTCTTCACACAAGTTTTAAAGGGACTGAAAAATTTTGGTTAGTGAAGCTTCAAATGTTTTGAAGAGAGTATGAGACTCTCCTCATGAAGGACAATGAGTCCATTTCAGATTTCAGCTCAAGACTCTCTGGTTTGATAAACCAATTGAGAACCAATGGAGAAACCATGTAGGAGCAAAGAATAGTAGAAAAAGTTTTGAGAAGTCTGCCCTCAAAATTTGATAATCTAGTAATTTCCATTGAAGAGGCAAAGGATCTCTCGCTAATGACTATTGACGAGTTAATGGGTTCTTTCCAAACCCATGAACATCACATTAATAGGTCAGCAAATTCTTCTCAAGAGAAAGCTTTCAGAGCTCAAGCCAATGCAAGAGGCAAGGGAAGAGGGAGAAACAACTCTGGAAGAGGTTCAAGAGGCAGAGGTCATGGTAACTCTGAACAACAAAATGCTAGAGGAGAAAGATCAGAATGAGCATCCACAAATGAGGGAGCTAGTAGCTCTCAGAATAATTCCAGAGGAGGTAAGAAGAATAATAGCTTAGACAAGAGTAATATTGAATATTATTATTGTCATAAATTTGGGCATTATGCTAGTGAATGCTGGAAAAAGAAAAGTAATAAGCCAAAGCCAAGTGAAAATGTGGCTGATATGAAAGTGGGTGATGGAAATAATCCCATAGCCTTCATCATGTGCAATGTTGGTGAAGAAGGCAGACCTGAAGTCTGGTATTTAGACAACGGTTGTAGTAACCACATGAGTAGTAATGAAAGTCTTTTTTCTTTCATTGATAAGAATATAAAGTCTGAAATTAGAATGGGGAACAATGGAATTGTTCCAGTAGTGGGCAAAGGATCTATTATGATCCGCACCAAGCAAGGTGAGAAACAAGAAATTCAAAATGTTTACTTTGCCCCAGGTATAAAGCACAATTTGATGAGTGTTGGACAACTCACTCAAAATGGTTAGAAAGTGCTAATTGAGAATGACCAATGTGTCATTTATGAGAAGGATGGTAGTAAGAAAATTGTTGCAGCAGTTCAAATGAAAAATAATCGAATGTTTCCAATGAAGGTAGATATGTGTTTCTCCTCACAATCAACAACTGCACCTCCCAAGAAAGAATGTACAATAGTACAACAATTAGCCTTCAAGAGCATGATTGAAGACCCCTCCAAGCTATGGCATTTAAGGTATGGACATCTTGGCAATGTTGGTTTAAATTTATTGTCCAAGAAAAGAATGGTAGATGATTTACCATGTATTAAAGAGTTCAGTAGCAAGTGTGAGGCTTGTATTTTGGGTAAGCAACATAGGCTGCCTTTTAATTTTGGTAACTCTAGAAGAGCAAGAGTGCCATTAGAGTTGGTGCATACTAATTTAGTTGGCCCTATGAAAATCACTTCCATTGGGGGGAGTACTTATTTTATGACCTTTATAGATGATTTCAGTCATAGAACATGAGTTTATTTTATGAAAAATAAATCTGAAGCTTTTGATAAGTTTTTAGAATTTAAAGCCTAGGCTGAAAATGAATGTGGACAAAATCTTAAAGTCCTAAGGTCAGATAGAGGGGGGGAATATAACTCCAATATTTTTGTAAAATTTTGCAGGCAGAATGGCATAAAGAAGGAGCTAACAACCAGTTATACTCTGTAGCAAAATAGAGTGGCTGAAAGAAAAAATAGAACCATCGTTGAGATCGCAAGAAGCATGATGAAAGAAAAAGATTTACCAATTGAATATTGGAAAGAAGCTATAGCAACAATAGTCTATTTAATAAATATAAGTCCTACAAAAGCAGTCCGTGACAAGATTCCATTGGAAGTATGGGCAAAGCATAGATGGATGGTTGAACACTTGAGAGTGTTTGGGTGTGTAGCATATGCACACATGCCAAAGGAGCAAAGGCAAAAGTTGGATGACAAGGGTGTGAAGTGTGTTTTTACTGGTTATAGTCCAGAATCCAAGGCATACAAATTGTATGATCCAGTTGGTAAAAAGATTATCACTTTAAGAGACACGGAGTTCATTGAAAATGATTCATGGGATGGCTCGGTGGACACATCTTCAAGCACTTCAAGTAAAGTGCCCATTATTGTTGAAGATGGTGAATTCAATGATTAGAAAAATGATGTAACAACAGATATAGAAGGCTCCAGAAGGCTACAAATTGGCCCCACAGAGAGAAACAACAACAATACTGAGAGCTATGATCCCACTCTCACCTCCCTAGTGCCAAGAAAGACCAAGAGTTTAAGGGAGATATTCCAAGATGAAAGGTATGAAAATGAATTTGATGAAAATATCAATTTTGCATTATTTTCTCATAGTGATCCAATTTATTTTGAGGATGCTGAAAAGGAAGAAAAATGGTGTAAGGCCATGGATGAGGAAATGGATGCAATAAAAAGAAATGAAACTTGGGAGCTCACTAATTTACCTCCCAACAAAAAAATTATTGGAGTTAAATGGGTTTACAAGACCAAGAGAAATGATGAAGGAAAAATAGATAGGCATAAGGCTTAATTGGTGGTCAAGGGGTACAAATAGTAGTTTGGTAAAGATTATGATGAGACCTATGCCCCAGTTGCAAGAATAGAAACTGTGCGTGTTGTCATAGCAATTGCAGCCCGACACAAATGGAAGGTATATCAAATGGATTTGAAGTCTGCCTTCTTGAATGGAGTATTGAAAGAAGAGGTTTATGTGGAGAAACCACCTGGCTATGAAGTTCTGGGTCATGAAAGTAAAGTGTATAGGCTGAAGAAGGCTCTTTATGGGCTTAAGAAAGCTCCACAGGCATGGTACAATAGAATTGACTCATATCTCATGAGCAATGGCTTTTGCAAAAGCGATGGTGAGCCCACTCTTTACATCAAGGCAACTAATGGTAATATTTTAGTTGTTGTCTTGTATGTTGATGATTTAATCTTTACTGGGGATAATGATTTCCTCATTACTGATTTTAAAGAGGCCATGAAAAGGGAGTTTGAAATGTTAGACTTAGGTCTCTTGAGATATTTTCTAGGCATAGAAGTAAAACAAATGCATGATGGTATTTTTATCTCTCAAGAGATATATGCAAATCAAATCTTGGAGAGATTTAAAATACAAAGTAGAAATCCTACTCCAACACCAACTTCGGTAGGTTTAAAGTTAAGAAAGCAAGATTGTAGTAGCAATGTGGATCCAACTTTATATAAAAGTTTAGTTGGAAGTTTGATGTATTTAATAGCTACTAGGCCAGACACTATGCATGTGGTAAGTTTGATTTCCAGATTTATGGAAACTCCAAAGGACTCCCATTGGCAAGTGGGAAAGAGAATCCTAAGGTATGTGAATGGCACCAAGGGATATGGTATTTTGTATACTACAACAAATTTTTTGGTCTTATTGGCTACATAGATAGTGATTGGGCAGGGAGTTTGGATGATAGGAAGAGCACTTCCAGATATGTCTTTCACATGGGTTCAGGTGTAATCTCATGGGATTCTAAGAAGCAACCCATAGTTTCTCAATCTACAATAGAGGTTGAATATATAGGAGCAAATGCAACAACATGTCAAGCTATTTGGCTGAGAAGAATCTTGGCAGATTTGAAGGAAGAACAAGAGGATGGAGCAACAATATTTTGTGACAATATTTCCTCAATAGCTTTGTCAAAGAATCCAGTGTTTCATGGAAGAAGCAAGCACATTGAAATCAGATATCATTTTATTAGAGAATTAGTTGAGAATGGTGAAATAAAAATGGAGTTTTGCAGGTCAAAGCAGCAACTAGCAAACATTTTCACCAAGGCATTGGGCATTGCAAGTTTTGAGCACCTAAGGATAAATTTGGGCGTAGTTAGTTTGGATCAAGCATGATCTTGTTTGTCAGCTCAAGACAATGGGGGAGTGTTGGATTTTCAAAATTAAATTCGGTTGTCTAGAAGCCTCATTTGACTTTTAAATTGATAAAGTTTTAAGTTTGATATTCTTTAATGGACTTTGAAAGATAAGTTCAAATTAGATTTGGGGAAATCTGATTTCTTCCTTGGACTTCCAATTTCTTCTTTTTGGACAGAAAATTTTATATAAAGGAAAGAAAGTCTTTATTCTTCCACAGAGAACAAAGAATGAATGTAAGAAATTCTCTTTTGTATGCAGTAGCAAGAGTTAAAGTTTTTACTCTATTTTTTATCAGAGAAGTATATGATTATTCTGTTAAGTAGTGATTGCTTCAGATAATCTTGTAAGAGCTCTGAGAAGCTCGAAGAATTTTGCATGCAACGCCAATGGCTATAAGTTGATATTTATTGTAGAAGTGTTTTTAGTTTGAATAGAAGCAAGAAGAATCTTGCATATTTCTCCAGTTTTTTGTGTCTGCCATGTTTTGGGGATTTTGAATTTATTCATTTCTAGAATAGAGCATATTTCCTGTGTGTTTCCAGAATATAGTCTTCTTCTATATTCTTTACAAAAACAAGATCAAATTTTTGAAGATGATCAGAATCTTTCAGGAAAATACAAATTGCAAGTGTAAAATGAAATGCATCCTAGTAGATTTAGATACTCTAATAAGGAATGTGTTAATGGATCCTACTGAAGTCTTTATACAAGTCACTCTTTTAGCCTAGTATCAAATTCATAAATATTACACAGTCCCAACAGTTTCAAGACATAAAATAATTTGGTGTGTTGAGTATAAAGTAGAATACACACTTCAAACAAAGTTTCCTTACCAAATCCTATATGTGAAGTGGTATGCTTCTAGTTCTAAGAGAGAATAAACAAAGCAATTTATTGTCACTAAAGATCACCCAACATAAGGTGTGTTCAACAAAAAAGGTTGCAATGCAAAGAAGAGTCTATGGAAATTTATGATGATGCTTGAGAAGTGTGCATAATTTGACTAAATGTGTTAATTTGGGCTCTATTAGAGAAGGACAATTATTACACAGAGTTGAAAAATATAATCTTAATGGATAAGTTGTTGGTAAATGAATGATTATTGAATCGAGAGAAGTCTCAATTACTGCTTCATCAAGATCAATTATTCAACCTTCTTCTCAAATGTATAGGTTTCAAGTTACATTTTGTAAATAGTGACTTTTGTCACTTTTGGTCAAGGTTATCACACATGAAATGTAAGGTTAATAATCTCATTTAATTTACGTCTAAAAGTGTTTCTTATTAACACATAAAATAAAATAGTTATTTTGTGAGCCTATAAATATAAGGCTATTGGTAATGTAAAAAATATACTTTTGGGGGGGACACTGAAAGAGGGAAACTATAGAGAACTTCCTAAAGAAATTGTTGGCTTTATACTATGCACAAAAGCAATTTTGAATTGGTATATTTTCAAGGAGATAATTAAGAAAGAGTTGAGTCATATGTCTTGAATGTATTCATGAATTATTATTACTAATTTTTCATATGTTAAGTTGGCAATATCTTAATGTATTGGTCCTATGGTTTTTTTATCTATGTAATTAATGTGAAGAAATACACTCATTTCTTGGTATCTTGATTTTCATGTGTTGGTATAGCATTTCGTATCATATGTCAAATTTTTTTATCCTTCTTTCATCATCATTACATCAGGTACTTAAACCCCCTTTGTTATTGTACTATCTTAAAAAGTTAACACCCATAATTGAATGCTCTATTAGTCCCCATTTTGGTGATTTTGAGATTTAATGTCCATTATGCTTGATCCTAGCAACCTGATTCTTCTTCTCCCACATCCACCTCATAATCCTGATACCCTATTCCAATTTCAATACATTTTCCTATGAACATAACATTTGAAACGTTACAAGGTTCTAATATTGCCCAACGACCTAGTTTTGATGTATTTTTCTACAAATGCCAATACATCCAACATAGGTAACAAGTGAAATATGCATTAGACTCCAACAATCAATGCCAAAGAATGTCTCAATATCAGACATTATATTAGACCCAAAATGCAACTCTAAGCTCTTCCTAATATCCATGCCTAGCAGTATGCAACCACTATCAAGTTCCAACATGTTGATCATCATTTTCATTCAAAGAAATTTAGATGCCCAAATAGGTATTATGCATAGAGATTTAAATATTATTTCCCTTTGCATGTGAGATGACCAGATGATTCCAAGATGAACTATTTTTTTACAAATTCCTTTCACCATTCAATATATTCCATTAATTTCTTCTCTATTTCACCTTAAATTAAGTTTTGTCTCGCAAGCATCCCTTTTAATTAAATTTATTAGTCTATCACACTAGTACATTTGAGGTCAAATTCTGACAGCCATTTGTTGGATTTGCAATGCTCATTTGTCAACATTTTGACACATGTGTCTGTCGTCATTTTGTCATTGGAAATTGCGATGAAAGAGATATTCATCGGTTTACTGACACCCCATTATGTCGGAAACTTGCACATGATAACAACTTTGTTATGGCATTTCCTACGATCCATCTATCAAAATTATGACTCAAAGACCTATCGAAAATATACAATCGCTTTCAGAACTAACTGTCGAAAAGATATCCTTTCCGACATTAGAACTGTTGGAATAGTGACAGATCTACAACCAACTTCTGACAGATAAAACCGTTGGTGATATAGCATTACTGTCGGAACAGTCTGTCAAAAATTGCATATTTGTGACATTTTAACTGTCAGAAGAGCGATGGTAGGGTAGTATATCTCCGACAAGTTGCCCTGTCGGACGTATAGCATTACTATCACAATAATTTTTGTAAAGCAGTTTTCTCCGGCATTTTATCTATCGGATAGGCAACATGTTGGCCTATATTCTGATGGGAAATGATGTTGGATGTATAGCACTACCATTGGAATGAATTATAAAGTGTCAAAAAATTGATGTATATGCACATTAAAGATAACACAGCTCAAGAGACCATCATAGGTTGTCTCTTTCTTCGGTCTATATTATTGACATAATGTTTTACCTTTCATTAGCTCATCAAATCTGGGGATTTGAAAGAATTTAATAGAATATTTTCATGACAACATATATTATTTAAGTTGAAGTTGCATGAATTTATCTACTTCGCGCACTTGTAGACTATGAGGATGATGATAAAGAAGCATGGCCATGGGATTAGATGTTTCTTTATCACCGTCCTCATAGTCTACAAGTGCGTGAAGTAGATATATTCATGCAATGTCAACTTAAATAATATATGTTGTCATGAAAATATTCTATTAAATTCTTTCAAATCCCCAGATTAGATGAGATAATGAAAGGTGAAACATTCTATTAATAATATAGACCGAAGAAAGAGACAACCTATGATGGTCTCTTGAGTTGTGTTATCTTTAGTCCTAGCTACTGGGTAAGGCTTGGAAGACTTATACCTGTCGATCATCGAGAATAATCATCGCCTTGCATTTATGTACACTGCACAAATTGATCCCAGTCTCACAAAATCATTTTACACTTGTACATCTCATCAATACTGGAGGCCTAAAGTAATTTTATACGATCACTAGCACATTTCGTGCATGGATGAGAAACAGTATCCAAAGTTTCTAGATAACCATTTTTTAGAAGAGGAATGAGTGGAGGCCAAAGAAGGGATAATTGTGAAGGTTTTATAGATGTAGGTTACTGAATCATCATCTCTACACTAGTACTCAATCTAGCCTCCACTCCATATACATCTTCTCAAAATCTAAAAACTCTCCATCATTTATTCCTGTCATTTTTCAGTATCTCCATGGACCGAGACCTTAAATTATTGAGCTTCTCTTTGTTTCAAGAATAGTTTAACATTCTCTACTTAACAGGGCCAACCACATGAAGGTGGAAGCTCACTTGGCCCCTCCTAGGAGGCTCTTATGACCCTTTATGACATTTTAAGACCTCTAAGATGTATTCTTAGGGATCGTAAAGGGTCATAAGGGGTCCTGGGACACAATAGCTGAGAAACATAAATGTAGGCATCATGGTCACAATTTTTTGGAGACACAACATAATTGAGTGGTTTTCCTAGATGATGCAAAGTAGTGGTTGCTTTGTATCATTTGGGAATAACACTCAATTATGTTGTGTCTCCAAAAAATTGTGACCATGATGCCTACATTTATGTTTCTTAGCTGTTGTGATATCTACATCTTAGTCTATCATTGTTGCAGTAGCAGAGCCTATATTCCACAACAGAAAGGAAGACATCTTTTTAGCCTAGGTCTGGATCCTACCCCAATTGTCAAAGGATCCAGGGCCAGGCTAGAAAGATGTCTTCCCATTCTATCTGCAACATTGTGTCCATCCATGATCTCAGGAATATCATCATCTTTCCACTCTTCATTTGCCAAAATATACCACTTCTTCAAGCTTGCAGAGTAATATTATTAATAAAAGAACTCTTGCCAACATTAGGGTACCCAAAGATCAAAATAGTTGATGTTATTGGTGCTTGTGCTCAAGGATATTGATTCATTGTTTTGAAATGGTCAAATCATTTTTATTTCGATTGTAGAGAAAAGGAGTGGGAGAAAACGAGCGGGTGAAAGCTAATCAAGTGCGAAAGAAGGCATTGCATCTTATTTGATCATGAATGCTCTCTGAAATGACCAATCATGTTTTCTATTCGATTATTTTTGGTGCTTTTTTTTCCCATATTCAGTAGATAAAATTCATGGCGGCAACCACTTAGCCATATTTTTGATGTTCTAGGTATTTTACAAAGATATAGGTATGTGAATTTATCATTCAGTTGCTTGCAGTTATTGGTCAAATGCAAATATTTTGTCAAGTTGAAAGGGCAAGATATCAGTTTGGTGTTTTCAGTTTATGTTAAAAGTTGAGTTGGTAAAATCCTCAAAAAACACACTACATGTTCTAAAATGTAAAGAAGTTGAATGTTAAATGTAAGATATATATCTCATCCATAGTAATCAAAAGAAAGGACATGAAACTTATAAGGAGATTTACCAATCCAAAAATATAAGCGAATAGGAAACATGATTAGTACCTTATGAATTGGTTTTTGAGGTGCACAATTTTCATCAATCTCCTTAGAACAAGACCCCTCCTCATGAAAAATGCATTTAACACAAAAAACAAATCTACAAAACTGAACCAATGGCATGTTTAGAACAAAGAAATAGAATGATAATAATATGCTGAAAATTCTATTATGTTTAATACACGCAAAAGGAGCAGTCCCAAAAATTCTTAAACATACTTTATCTGATATGATAATAACATGCTAATTAAACTGATAAATGTGTTATCTACATTTAATCTGCCAATTACTAATTACACAAAAAACAAATTTACAAAACTGAACCAATGGCATGTTCTTCGTGTGGTACAAGGAAGATTTGGCTATGAAAAAAAAAGTGAAACGACCTCATCATTTTTATTTCGATTGGATAGAGGAGAAAAAGTTGAGTGCGAGAGAAGATATGTGATTTCTTCATCTTTCGAGCATCTGACATCATATTCGACCACAAATTTCAAATGCATTGCATTTTATTTGATCATGAATGCTCTCTGAAATGACCACATTCTATTGGTGTCGTGCCCTAGCCCGTGCTTTATCTCCATTATTTGATGTTATTGGTGCTTGTGCTCAAGGATATCAATTCACTGTTTTCAAATGTTTGGATCATTTTGGTCGTGACTGTTCCTCTAGTACACAATCAGGAAATGTAACTGTCTAATGATTATATGTAATGTTGAATGGATTAAATGCTTTATTCTTGGTAGAAGTGAATGGAAGGAATAGTATTGGTGTAAGGTTTCATTTATTATTGAATTCAATGGTTTCCAAGATGTGTTGAGGAGTTTGCTCCTTGTTTAATGTTAATTGTTCTTGCACAATCCACTCATACAACAGTGAAATGCTATGTGATTGACAATTTCATACAACTGGTCCTTTGGTGTGTATTAAATACAATCTAGTCACTTATTGAATGCTTTGGAGACTACTAGTTTGACTGTACATGCGTTACCAATGACTGAGATTCATTAAAGGATACAAAACCCTTCATTTTGGGGTTATTGTGTGTGGATTCAAATGTAGGTTTGATTTGGTTAATGTTTAGAAGAGATCAATAAAGTATTTAAAGACAATCTTACATGTTTGGAGAGGTTTGAGAGGCACTTATCATGACTATACCCTCACAAACAACGGCATAGACTGGTTTTACTAAGTTTCCTTTCTTTGCTGCAGGGGTACAGTTAGAGGGTTCATTGACAAAATGATCCTTTGAATGGTTACTATGAATATGAATGATTTGATATAACATACTGCTCATTTTACTTGAAGTTTGGAATAGAAAGGGTGAAAGTAGTTTTGATCATTTTAGTCGTGACTGTTCCTCTACACAGTCAGGAAATGTAACTATCTAATGATTATATGTAATGTTGAATGGATTAAATGCTTTATTCTTGGTAGAAGTGAATGGAAGGAATAGTGTTGGTGTTAGGTTTCATTTATTATTGAATTAAATGGTTTCCAAGATGTGTTGAGGAGTTTTCTCCTTGTTTAATGTTAACTATTCCTGCACAATCCACTCATACAACAGTGAAGTTACAAAACTGAACCGATGGCATGTTTACAACAAAGAAATAGAATGATAATAATATGCTAAAAATTCTATTATGTTTAATACATGCCAAAGGGCCAATCCCAACAATTATTAAACATACTAGTTATTTGATATGATCAATTGTTAATAAAGGTCTAATTCTGTAGACTGCTAGCACGAAGGAAGACTTGACCTAGCCAAATCTTCCTTGTACCACACAAAAAAATGTGTGATAACTATGTCTACTCCAACCTTAATTGTTTAAGAATTCATCATATCAGGTAAAGTATGTTTAAGAATTGTTGGGAGTTCTATTAGACCTTTGTTGTAAACATGCCATTAGTTTTCAAATGTTTGGATATCCATTTTTTTGAAATGTTGACTGTGGTTATCAAATGGAAAGCCCGTGAGCTTCTAGCTAGGTGTCATTTGTATTGATAGCTTAGGGCATTAAATGTATTGTATCATTGATAGTTGAGACTTTGTTAAAAGGAAATAGGACAAAGAACACTTTTGATTTAGTTTCTCTATTTTGATCTCTAAGTGGCTTACAACCCTAGAGAAGTATATGCAGACTTATGGATGTAGTTGCAAGATACATAATAGCTGATAATTCACAAGAAATCCATGCATCCAATTTGAATAGAAATTAATACAAATAAATAGGGTCCTCCAATGGCCCAATCATCTGGACCTTGACTATCCCATCAACCAGTGACCCTTCAAAACTGGGTTATCATGGAATCAGTGAGTGATCCTTCATTCTCTTGGTTTGCCTTGCAACCAAACATATTGGAAATACACAATAAAATGATATCAAGTCTTTCACAATCCCCCTTCCCTCAAGGAATACTATCAACCATCCCTTCCACATAGCATTTCACTATTGTATGAGTGGATTGTGTAGGAATAATTAACATTAAACAAGGAGCAAACTCCTCAACACATCTTTGTTGTAAACATGCAATTGGTTCAATTTTATAAATTTGTTTTTTGAGTTAAACGCATTTTAATGGAACATTAAGCATAGTAATAATATGCTTAGTTTATTAGTAATTGCAAATTAACTATCGATTAACTGACACCACCTAGCATCGCAGTTTTGTAGTCGGAAAGACTGACGGTTTTGTTTGGTGTCATAATCACGACAACCATGACCATCCCAAAAAGAGGGTGCCAACATAGCGAACCTGTCATCAGACCTATTTGTGGTCGTTGCAATTGTGATGCCTATACATCACAAAAAATAACAAATGACGGTGACCCGTCAGAATTTTCTGATGGGTAGCCATCGTTTGTAACATGGTCACCGACAGAAATTCTTTTAATGCAATGGATATCCATCGGAAGTTTATGACACATATCCATCATGTGTGGTTTGTAACAACAACTATGCTGTACATGCAATAGACATGTGTTGGACAATTATGACGCATATCCATCATTTATAGTTGTTTTCTGGTAGCGATGCTATTATTGCGACGGATGGATGTCAAATGTTTGTGACGGACCACCGTCGTTGTTTTTAATCCATCGTAGTTATGATGATAATTAGTTTTTTTAAATATATATATATATATATATATATATATATATATATATATATATATATATATATATATATATATATATATATATATATATATATATATATATATATATATATATATATATATATATATATATATATATATATATATATATATATATTTGTCGATCGAGTTGGTATCGATTTAGAACAGTGTTCTTGCAAATCTAGTTCCTGCTCGTGATTTGGTTATGGATCATTCGGAGATAACTTTGTAGTAGATTCGATAGCGGCTCATGGATTATTGAGTCAAGTCTATAGACTTGGATTTGGAATGGATCCTACCAAATCAAGACTTGTGATAGCAACTACTCCAACACAATTCAGAGATAACTTTGCAATAGATTCGGTAGCGGCTAGTGGATTATTGAGTCGAGTCTAGAGACTTAGATTTGGAATGGATCCTACCAAATCAAGACTTATGACAACAACTGCTCCAGCACAAGAAGCTAGTGTGGCGATCAGAGATGCATTCTTCCTGATGTGTTCATGGGATATATGCGGACTTGATTGCATTCGGATTTGATTCAAGCAACTTCTTGACTTCTTTGGTCCGAATTTTATGTGTGGGTTCACAGTGCGGTCTATGGTGCTTCTTTGTGATGGGTTCTTAACAAAGATCTATTGATTTGGTAGCCATTGAGATGGATCGATATATATTTGTCATACGTGGATTGAGATCTTAAATTATTGAACTTCTCTTTGTTTCGAGAATAGTTTAACATTCTCTACTTAACTAGGCCAACCATGTGAAGGTGGAAGCTCATTTGACCCCTCCTAGGAACCTCTTATGACCCTTTATGACATTTTAAGATATCTAAGATGTATTCTTAGAGATCATAAATGGTCATAGGTAATAAGGGGTCCTAGGACACAACAGCTGAGAAACATAAATGTAGGCATCATGGTGACAATTATTTGGAGACACAACATATTTGAATGCTATACCCAAATGATGCAACACAACCACTACTCCTGCAGTTCTAAGTTGACACCGCGGGATCCAAAAACCAAAGATAAGGAATCTATATATGGTTTTTGGATCTCGCAATGTCAACTTAGAACTACAGGAGTAGTGGTTGTGTTGCATTCTCTGGGTATAGCATTCAATTATGTTGTGTCTCCAAATAATTGTGACCATGATGCCTACAATGTTTCTCAGCTGTTGTGATACCTACATTTATGTTTTGTAGTTATCATGTTTATTTGCATGTTCTTTATGTTTGGCTTCTCTCCCTTGCATCGAAAATAAGATTTTCCCACTTTGAATTGAGAATGCGCGTGCAACACAAGAAGAATATGCACAGATAGAGGGTGGAGCTGAGAAGACCCATCATGTTTACATTTTTTTAATAGGTCAACATTACAATGTTCATGATGGTCTATAACTTAAAATACACAATTAAAGACCTTTATAAAAAATACAAACCTATTGGGTCTTTCAGCGCCACCTACTATCCGTGCATATGAATTGAGATTGCATATTGAACTAGGCGTCTCCTTCTGCATTGCCTGAAATGAAGAGACTATCACAAATAACATCTAAAATCATTATTGAACTTTTGTGTATGGCTTCTCTCTCTAACATAAGTGGATGAACATAAATAATGAAGGTACCAAACATTGCCTGAAGTAATGAAGTGTTGACCCAGGCTTCAATCCAGTATGCTCTTGTATGATCCAAAACCTGTAAGGAAGGAAAAGATGGGGTTAGATCCAAAGGATCTAAGCAATTTTTGGCACCCTATTACTAATCCTCATCTACAATTATGCATGTGCATAGTCAAGCCATACACTTCTAAAATGAACTATGCTACAAAACATGGGTGTGTGTTAATGTGATTCAAAAGCTATTATGCAAGATTATTTTATTATTGAGATAAAGATATCTTAATTTTACAAGAATAAATATTTTGAGAAATATTTGAATTTAATTTTCACAGTAACATGAGTGATATATTTCAAGCTTCAGTGAGATTTCATACCACGCAGTGTTCGTAGATTACGTTCAATGCGCTATTTACGCTTGTATTGGTGGGAAAACTCTCAAAAATGCACAAAATAGATTGAATTCAACCATGTTGTTTACATAGAAATTGCAGTGTAAGTAGTAGGATGATTGTTCATGAGCTCACTATTTAATATCTAGCCACGCCATGTAAATGGTATCAGGCCAACCCAATCAGCCCAACAAAATGTGTCATGTTTATCTTTGTCAAATACACTCGTTCACCATTTTTTTCTTGTTCTTCACACAAATATTGCATCAAAAGTAATTGTAAACAATGATTCAAAGAAAAAAGAAACAACTACAATAGATTTCCATCCCTCTTCTCATCTCTTCAGTTTTTGTTTTTGTAGATTTCACCATCTGATGTTCCTTTTTGGTAAGAGATGGCTGTGAAAAAGATATTTATATTTTTCATTCTGAGAAGATCCAGAGTGATTTTGAGTCACAAAGGAAATGCCCCGATCCCTCTGCTCATCCCTTTGCTATCAAATAAAAGCTACCTTGAACAAAAACTGAAGAGATGAGCAGAGGGGTGCACAGTATAGGGATTAGGGCATTTCCTCTATGACTCAAAATCACTCTGGATCTTCTTAGAATGAAAAACATAAATATCTTTTTCACAACCATCTCTTACCGAAAAGGAACGTCAGATGGTGAAATCTATGAAAACAAAAACTGAAGAGATGAGCAAAAGGATGCGCAATCATAATGTTTCTAGCAGACGTCATGTTAACACAACAGAAAAGAAAATGACCCTAGAGGCTGCTAAGTCTTTTGTATCAGAAAACCCCTTTGGCTTAGTAATTAATGAGGTTGCTGCTATTAGATCATACATTAATACACTTACTATTTTGAATTTGAGCTTGGGCATCATGCAATGTTAGTGCTTTGATTGCATGATTGTTGTTGTTGTGCACCATATATTGTTTTATACACATAAATCAGTAGATTTGGGGACTTAGACTTATGTTCAATCCTTAGTAATGGTTTGGGGAACTAATTACTAATTACCTATGCATATTAGAGTTGATCAGAGAAGGTATATGCACAACAAAACAAATTTTATTACTGATGTCCCTATTTACATCTTTACATCAAATGACCCAAAAACATCAAGAATGGTCCTATATGGTCACTAATAGCCAACTTTTAGAAGAATATGAATGATTGTAAACATACATAAGTGGATGAACATAAATAATGAAGGTACCAAACATTGCCTGAAATAATGAAGTGTTGACCTAGGGTTCAATCCAGTATGCTCTTGTATGATCCAAAACCTGCAAGGAAGGAAAAGATGGGGTTAGATCCAAAGGATCTAAGCAATGCCTGGCAACATATTACTGATCCTCATCTACAATTATGCATGTGCATAGTCAAGCCATACACAGACTCAAAAACAAGGTAGCATTGATCCAATAATAAAAAATACATTACAAATGCCAAGCTCATGGTCTCAATGAAATAAATAGTGTATAAAACAATATATGGTGCACAACAATAGCAAGCATGCAATGATAGCACTAACATTGCATGATGCCCAAGCTCAAATTCAAAATAGTAAGTGTATTAATGTATGTTTGCATGATGCCAGATATTAAACAGTGAGCTCATGAACAATGCTAGTATTAAACAGTGAGCTCATGAACTATGTATGATGCCCTAGCTTGCAACCCGTGAGCCATCAAGACATTTCCTCATGAAATAATCATAAACGGGGAGTACCACATAGTGAATATCAAAATAAAATAAAATAAAGAGAGATCAAACACTTCACACAATGCCTTGAAGGTAATAGAAGCGATGCCCTAGCTGTCAAAGCTCACAAGTCATCAGGCATTCCAAATGATAAGATGTAAACAATGCCAGTATTAAATAGTGAGCTCATGAACTATGTATGATGCCCTAGCTTGCAGCCTATGAGCCATCAAGACATTTCCTCATGAAATGATCATAAACAAGGAGTACCACATAGTGAATATCAACAACAAAACAAATAAAGAGAGATCAAACACTTCACACAATGCCTTGAAGGTAATAGCTCTCAAAGCTCGCGGGTCATCGAGCATTCCAAATGCTAATTAAGATGTAAACAATGACACTGAAATTGATTTAATGAGAACAAAAAGCTCGAATGTCTACCTTCCAAATGAAAAGATGTAAACAATGCCAGTATTAAACAGTGAACTCATAAACAATGTATGATGCCCTAGCTTGCAGCCTACGAGCCATCAAGACATTTCCTCATGAAATGATCATAAACAGGGAGTACCACATAATAAATATCAATAGCAAAACAAATAAAGAGAGATCAAACACTTCACACAATGTCTTGAAGGCAATAGAAATGATGCCCTAGCTCTCAAAGCTCGCGGGTCATCGAGTATTCCAAATGAAAAGATGTAAACAATGCCAGTATTAAACAGTGAACTCATAAACAATGTATGATGCCCTAGCTTGTAGCCCACCAGCCATCAACACATTTCCTCATGAAATGATCATAAATAGGGAGTGCACACATAGTGAATATCAACAACAAAACAAATAAAGAGAGATCAAACACTTGACACAATGCCTTGAAGGTAATAGAAATGATGGCCTAGCTCTCAAAGCTCATAGGTCATCAAGCATTCCAAATGAAAAGATGTAAACAATGCCAGTATTAATAATGCTAAGATGTAAACAATGCCACTGAAATTGATTTAATGAGAAGATAAAGCGTGAATGCCTACCTTCCAAATGAAAAGATGTAAATAATGCTAGTATTAAACAGTGAGCTCATAAACAATGTATGATGCCCTAGCTTGTAGCCCACCAACCATCAAGGCATTTCCTCATGAAATGATCATAAACAAGGAGTACCACATAAAAAATATCAACAACAAAACAAATAAAGAGAGATCAAACACTTGACACAATGCCTTGAAGGTAATAGAAATGATGCCCTAGCTCTCAAAGCTCGCAGGTCATCAAGAATTCCAAATAAAAAGATGTAAATAATGCTAGTATTAACAATGCTAAGATGTAAACAATATCACCGAATTGATTTAATGAGAAGACAAAGCTCGAATGCCTACCTTCCAAATGAAAAGATGTAAACAATGCCAATATTAAACAGTGAGCTCATGAACAATGTATCATGTCCCTATTTGATGTACCTATTTGATCTAATAGCATCAATATAACAAACAGAGCACCGACCAATCAAATAGGGACATGAGGTTCTCAAATAGTGAGCTCATAAAACAATATATTTAGTCTTAATAAAATCTTATAAAACAACATATATTGTTTGAAGTGTTTGATCTCTCTTTATTTGTTTTGTTGTTGATATTCACTATGTGGTACTCCCCGTTTATGATCATTTCATGAGGAAATGTCTTGATGGCTTGTGGGCTGCAATCTAGGGCATCATGCATTATTTATGAGCTCACTGTTTGAGCACTGGCCAATCAAATAGGGACATGAGGTGCTCAAACAGTGAGCTCATAAACAATGCATGATGCCCTAGTTGTAGGTAGTTATCTCTTCTATAATGATGGAGGAGTGAAAGGTAATGATCAATGAGGTTGCTGCCATTAGATCATACATTAACACACTTACTATTTTTAATTTGTGTTCAATTCATGCAAAGATGCATGTAAAGGAAAATAAATTTTTGCATCTAAAGATTACATGTACACATATGAAAAATAACTTGTATATACTATACAAGGAAAATAAATTTTAGAAGAAAATGCAAGAGTACAAGCATACATAAGAGGATGAACATAAATAATAAGGGTGTCAGACATTGCCTGAAGTGATGATTTTTTGACCCGGGTATGAATCTAGTGTGCCCCTGTGTGATCCAGAACCTACAAAGAAAAGAGAGATGGAGGTTAGATAAAAAATATCTAAGCAATGAATGTCATCCTATTACTGATCCTCATCTACAATTATGCATGTGCATAGTCAAGCCATACACTTCTGAAAAAAAAACCAAGCTCACAGTCTCAATGAATTAATCAGTGTATAAAACAATATATGGTGCACAACAACAACAAGCATGCAATGACAATAATAACATTTCATGATGCCCAAGCTCAAATTCAAAACAGTAAGTGTGTTAATGTATGATCTAATAGCAGCAACCTCATTGATCATTACCTTTCACTCCTCCATCATTATAGAAGAGATAACTACCTACAACTATATTACCAACCAATCAAATAGGGACATGAGGTGCTCAAACAGTGAGCTCATAAACAATGCATGATGCCCTAGCTTGCAGCCTGCAAGCCATCAAGACATGTCCTCATGAAATGATCATAAACAGGGAGTACCACATAGTGAATATCAACAAAAAAATAAATAAAGAGAGATCAAACACTTCACACAATGCCTTGAAGGTAATAGAAACGATGCCCTAGCTCTCAAAGCTCGCGGGTCATCAAGCATTCCAAATGAAAAGATGTAAACAATGCCAGTATTAAATAGTGAGCTCATGAACAATGTATGATGCCCTAGCTTGCAGCCCATGAGCCATCAAGATATTTCCTCATGAAATGATCATAAACGGGGTGTACCACATAGTGAATATCAACACCAAAACAAATAAAGAGAGAACAAACACTTCACACAATATATGTTGTTTTATAAGATTTTATTAAGACTAAATATATTGTTTTATGAGCTCACTATTTGAGCACCTCATGTCCCTATTTGATTGGTCGGTGCTCTATTCATTATATTGATGCTATTAGATTAAATAGGGACATCAGTAATAGAATAGGGACATCAAATAAGGACATCAATAATAAAATAACACACATACAGTTTTGAATTTGAGCTCATAAAGATTAACTTTTAGAAGAATATAAATGAATACAAACATACATAAGTGGATGAACATAAATAATGAAGGTACCAAACATTGCCTGAAGTAATGAAGTGTTGACCCATGCTTCAATCCAGTATGCTCTTGTATGATTCAAAACCTGCAAGGAAGGAAAAGATGGGGTTAGATCCAAAGGATCTAAGCAATGCCTGGCACCCTATTACTGATCCTCATCTACAATTATGCATGTGCATAGTCAAGCCATACACTTCTAAAATGAACTATGCTACAGAACAATATGGGTGTGTGTTAATGTGATTCAATATCTATTATGCAAGATTGTTTTATTATTGAGATAAGGATATCTTAAGTCTATGAGAATAAATATTTTGAGAAATATTTAAATTTGTTGGAGCTTTTCCTTGTAGGACCAAACTTGAATCAATAGATGGGATTGATTCTTAGGGTAGGCACTCAAGCTTGACAAGAAAATAATCCAATTGATGAGGATAGAGAACATCCTCCTTCTTCTTTGAGCTCGACATCACTCAGGTGGGTATTGCCTTATCTGCACACTCAAGACACCTTAAGATAAACAATAGGCCTACAGATAGATTATTGTGGAATAATCTTCAAACCCCTTCAGGTAACTTGTACCCCAATGAAGCCAATTCACATGCAATAGCCCTACTTGCATAGAATGAGTCTGAAGGCTAGAAAGGACCTCCTACTACTACTACCAACATGAAAGGGAAAGGTATTTTATTTGATGTTGGGTTGGAAGGGCTCCTGAGATACCCCAAGTCTCTCATAGACCAGTGCCTTATCCAATAGGCAACAGAGTCAAATACATCACTGCAACAAAGAGCTATGAGACAAGAAAACAATACATTCTAATATGCTGATGCCTTACACCAAACATACACCATCAACCAGATCATACTTTAACAATCCACTTGTGTACCCAAATGTGTTATCATCCATTCAAAGGATTTTAACCCTCCCCTTAGAAGAGACCTATAAACAAGCAATACATTGACCAACATCCACTGGAAGACAAACATGAGATACCCTTGATACCCTAGTTCATACACACCTGAAAACTAGTCCTAGACCTAGTTGTTTCTATGAAAACAACTCTATTGCAGACACATAGGAAATGCATATAGATATATCACAACACCCTTGATGCCATAATCAATAAATCTAAAACCCAAGATGGAGACAATCTGATAACAGTAGAAACATATTGAATCTCATACGTAAGACAAATTAATTACAATACATATCATATTCTCTAAGCCAACAAAGGAAAAAAGAACACCCTATATGCAAAGAAGTAGAGAAAATCTATAGGAAAAAGACCCTTCATGGAACCAAAAAGGAACCCTCAGGAACTAGGATTTCAGAACCCTTACATAGTAAAAAATACAGCCATATATACCCCTGGTTATCTTGGAATCCTACACAAGTTAGGATGCAACAAGCTACGGATAACCATGGTAAGGGTTAGGGTTTCCACCCACCAAAACAATTCAAAAGATCAGAATTCAATACATTGGATGGAAAACCAAGCAACCTGGTGAAGAACAGATCTAAAATTGATCTCCAATTATGATAATTCTCATAACAGTGTACAGAAGATCACAAATCCACCATGAAAACCAGTCTATTCAACCACTTGCCACACACCTCAAGCCATTCATCTCATTCCTTGCATGGTACAGATCTCTACAATCGATCATCACACCCAGGACCACACTGCAATGACAAACAAATCATCTCTTACTAGCTCTAGTCGCTTCTTCATTGAATTTTAGTCCTTTCTATCGCTGAGAAACCCTCAAAAATTTGAATTTGAATTTCAACGGTCATATTCATGGCACCTGCAACATATCATCGGTCAATATTTAAATCTGGGTCAACTTTAAGTCCTGACCGTCAGATTTCTTTATTTCACGGGCCTTTATGTCTTGACTCAACTATGACCCTCGGGTTTACCTCTAGCGAACATGCGACCAAGCATTTCCTATTCGTGAAGTGAAAGCACTAACCCATCTTTAACTCTACGACTTGGTGAACAAAGGAAACCTGACCTATCTCAGCAACATCTGGCGAACTGGCGATTGAAGGGAATCGGCCATTCATGGAATACTTTATACTACCGCCAGATATTCTAGTGATTACGCGAATACACACTCGCTGAATCGCCAGTCAATTTAGAATACTGCCATCTTACCTTGCGAATGATCGAACCCACTTAGAATTTGTCGGGCCGCTAAACTTTCAACCCCCACCTGGGCCCGCTTTATGCCACTTGTTGCTACCTCATTCACTGCCCATGCTCGATCATCTCTAACACAGGACCCACCCACCTAAGCCTTTGAAAATGAATGGTGGGTGTAAGATCTCATGCCTCTGACACAACCCATGAGAACTTACGCCAACCATAGATTTTGTCCCTATCACTAACCTTTCTGACAATGGCCCCATCTTGTAGTATTCTTCATCATCCTTCAGCTCAGTCAATCAGAAACTGACACCTCAGCGATGAATCATCAAGCGGTCCCACTGATTCTAGCAAACCTTTAACGTTCTATCCATTTGGCAAACACATGACTAAAGAAATCCTCGCCCATTCACAAGAACCCTGAGAGAACCACTAAATCATTTGGCTACTATGCAAACACTATTTGCCAAATTGCTAAGTCACTAGACCCATCGCTAAAACATCACGTGAACCAATGAACAAAGCAGACGTTTGTCAGAATTGCCAAAAGACTGATAAACTAATTGGGCCCACATCAAGAAAATCGACGGTCGTCTCATCTTCGCATAGACCATGAAGATTCTATCATAACTTAAGACAACTGTTAGATCAAGAATCTTTCCCTGCCTTAACAACCCTCTGACATCGGATGAGATCAACAGCTATCGCATAATCTCAAGCCTCTAACAAAATTGATGAGAACTTACGCTGTTCATCGATTCTATGACAAGGTCATGACCCACTGACACACCGGATACCAAGAACCATTGACACCCACCAAGTCACTGCTACATGGGCCAATCATAGCTTGCCATTTGTACTTACATGTCACTTTGGACCCACTGCTTACTGATCATAACACCTGGACAATCGAACGGATGGTGCATGATCTGAAGGGCTCTTGAGAATTTATGCACTTATACACTAACCGTCGATCTAGAATCTACTTGAAAATGGGTCCCACTGATAGAATGTCCAACTCACTGTTCCTAACCAATAAAGAACTGCCATCTGTGCTTACATGGTAGTGGACCCGCTGATATGAAAGGCTACGTCACAGAGAGAACGAACGGTTGTCGCAACTTCGTAAGCCTCTGACACATCGCTTGTGCTTTAATGATAGCCGTTAGATGTAGATGTTGTCAGAGCTAGGCCCAGGAAACACATAAGCCAAAATTAGCGCATGGACTTAGGGAAAAAATAAAGGCCGTCGAGGTAGAAACTTAGGAAAAATTAAAAGGGACCCCGCTAGACACGAAAACCTAATCGTCGAACAACTTAAAGGACTTTAATTAGCACATGCAGATTAGGATTTTAAGTCACCCAAAAAGTAACATGAAAATAGAATAAGGCCAGGGCATTTTAGGTTTTTTCTCATGTAATGGCTAGTAAATATGAATTTTGAACTAGGGTTTGAGCTAGAGACCTAAAAACAACTACAGAGACCGACAGAAAAATGCTAGAGCCATGAAAATTTTTCTAGGTGCTAATAGAATTTAATTTTGACAATAACATGAGGAGTGATATATTTCAAGCTTTAGCAAAATTTCATACCACGTAGTGTTCATAGATTACGTTTAATGAGTTATTTACACTTGTATTGGTGGGAAAACTCTTGAAAACGTGCAAAAGAAATTGCATTCAACCATGTTGTTTACATGACACATGTAGTTTACCTCTAGCCTAAATCAGTGTTGCATACAAATTTTTGGACGCTGCATGGTATGAAGCTTCACTGAAGCTTGAAAATGATAAGAATTATTATGCTGAGGTATGGTGTGGTAAGCACAAGTATAGTTTCTTGTAAGCTGCTATTGGTATAGTTTTGTTTTTTTTCAATAGTTGCAGAATCCAACTTCTCCTATACTTACACGTATGTATACATTTTGGGCTTGTCTTTAATGTCGTGTAAATTTGAGTGAAATGGTAATAATATTTAAGAGCAACAAGTATGGCATTTTAAACAACTATGCATATACATTATATAACAAGAGGAGTGATATATTTTAATGGAAAAACTTAATGAGAAGACACAAAGAAACTCAAATACCTATGAAGACACACTTGGAGCCATCAGAGATTATAAAGACATCCAAAGACATCAATTGGAGGATTTTGGCACCTATAATGGCCTATGAGGTCATTTCATGCAATAAGAATGGCGAATGTGTAATCAATCCTAAAAGGCCTAGTGATGATAGATACATATGTGTTTCTTCATTTTGCAACAGGTTATATTCTGATACTTATATCTTGAATTGTCAAATGACCAATGAGTGATAATTTCAAAAGTGTATCATAATTAAAGGCATGTGAATTCATATTGTACTTAATCTGAATGTCACTGTGTAATGTTTTTACTTACGATATTAATCTTAATATATCCCTATCAAGATATCCCTATTTTATTATTGATGTCACTATTTACATCTTTTCATCAAATGACCCAAAAACATAAAAAATGGTCCTATATGGTCACTAATAGCCAACTTTTGGAAGAATATGAATGAATGCAAACATACATAAGTAGATGAACATAAATAATGAATGTACCGGACATTGCCTGAAGTAATGAAGTGTTGACCTGAGGTTCAATCCAGTATGCTCTTGTATGATCCAAAACCTACAAGGAAGGAAAAGATGGGGTTAGATCCAAAGGATCTAAGCAATGCCTGGCAACATATTACTGATCCTCATCTACAATTATGCATGTGCATAGTCAAGCCATACATAGACTCAACAACATGGTAGCATTGATCCAATAACATAAAATATATTACAAATGCCAAGCTCATGGTCTCAATGAAATAAATAGTGTATAAAACAATATATGGTGCACAACAGTAGCAAGCATGCAATGATAGCAATAACATTCCATGATGCTTGAGCTCAAATTCAAAACAATAAGTGTATTAATGTATGTTTGCATGATGCCAAATATTAAACAGTGAGCTCATGAACAATGCTAGTATTAAACAGTGAGCTCATGAACAATGTATGATGCCCTAGCTTGCAGCCCATGAGCCATCAAGACATTTCCTCATGAAATGATCATAAATAGGGAGTACCACATAGTGAATATCAATAGCAAAACAAATAAAGAGAGATCAAACACTTCACACAATGCCTTGAAGGTAATAGAAATGATGCCCTAGCTCTCAAAGCTCGCAGGTCATCAAGCATTCCAAATGAAAAGATGTAAATGATGCCAGTATTAAACAGTGAGCTCATGAACAATGTATGATGCCCTAGCTTGCAGCCCATGAGCCATCAAGATATTTCCTCATCAAATGATCATAAGCAGGGAATACCATATAGTAAATATCAACAACAAAACAAATAAAGAGAGATCAAACACTTCACACAATGCCTTGAAGGTAATAGCAACAATGCCCTAGCTCTCAAAGCTCGAGGGTCATCAAGCATTCCAAATGAAAAGATGTAAACAATGCCAGTATTAAACAATGAGCTCATAAACAATGTATGATGCCCTAGCTTGTAGCCCACCAACCATCAAGACATTTTCTCAAGAAATGATCATAAACGGGGAGTACCACATAGTGAATATCAACACCAAAACAAATAAAGAGAGATCAAACACTTCACACAATGCCTTGAAGGTAATAAAAGCGATGCCCTAGCTCTCAAATCTTGCAGGTCATTAGGCATTCCAAATGATAAGATGTAAACAATGCCAATATTAAACAATGAGCTCATGAACTATGTATGATGCCCTAGCTTGCATCCTGCGAGCCATCAAGACATTTCCTCATGAAATGATCATAAACGGGGAGTACCACATAGTGAATATCAACAACAAAACAAATAAAGAGAGATCAAACACTTCACACAATGCCTTGAAGGTAATAGAAGCAATGCCCTAGCTCTCAAAGCTCGCAAGTTATCAGGCATTCCAAATGATAAGATGTAAATAATGCCAGTATTAAACAGTGAGCTCATGAACTATGTATGATGCCCTAGCTTGCAGCCCATGAGCCATCAAGACATTTCCTCATGAAATGATCATAAATGGGGAGTACCACATAGTGAATATCAACAACAAAACAAATAAAGAGAGATCAAACACTTCACACAATTCCTTGAAGGTAATAGAGGCGATGCCCTAGCTCTCAAAGCTCGTAGGTCATCATGCATTCTAAATGATGAGATGTAAACAATGCCAGTATTAAACAGTGAGCTCATGAACTATGTATGATGCCCTAGCTTGAAGCCTGCGAGCCATCAAGACATTTCCTCATGAAATGATCATAAACAGGGAGTACCACATAGTGAATATCAACAGCAAAATAAATAAAAAGAGATCAAACACTTCACACAATGCCTTGAAGGTAATAGCTCTCAAAGTTCGCGGGTCATCGAGCAGTCCAAATGCTAATTAAGATGTAAACAATGACACTAAAATTGATTTAATGAGAAGACAAAGCTTGAATGCCTACCTCAAATGCCAGTGCCCTCTTCCCACATGGTTTTGGCCTCTTCGTGCACACCAAACTCGAATTCCCTCTTTGCGCCATGCAAAATTGCAGTGTCGTCTTCGCACCAGTTCTTTGAATTCACAAATTACAAATGACACTTTATTTTTCTTTTTTTTTTTGTTTATAACCAAATGGGTTTCGTAATTATGATGGTATCATCGCTATTACGACACCATCAGGGGTACTTGCAAAAAAAAACACAAAAAACAAACACAAATTGTAGTGGCATCACAAATTAGCGTCGAAATTTGACCCCAAATGTTGTAGTGCCATAACACCTTTATCAATTTAGCATGTTATTATAAGATACTAAAGAAGACTTGCTATTTGTCAAAGAAATCTTCACTGTCCCCCACAATGAAGACAATGAAGATTGACCTCCTGCCCCACAATAAAGAACATTGTAATAAGAATAAGATATAATATAGTGTTAGAATAAACTTTGAACAAAGACATGTAATGCTTAAGTTAATGATCTAAAAAGATGCAAATATAGGAATTGAAAAAGAAGATAGTGCCAAGAAACATTTTCACAAATATGAAACGTGAGGAAAAGTAATAACATTAACAATGCCAAGATTCACAACATTAAATTTCACCTGTGGATGAGTGTCTATAGTGGGTTTCCCAACATAAAAAATATGTTGAGTTGCATTTGAGCTGTAACTAAGAGTATCATGTAGAACAGACCCTAAAATTTGAAAGCGTTCTCCAGCCTGGCAATTCAAAATTCAATCTAGGCAAGCATCAGTAAGTGAAATAAATTATAGACATCAACATCAACATCATCATAATCATAATCATTAGACATAAATTATAGATATCAACATCAACATAATCATAATCATTTGGAGGGTATTCATTTTGGATAGTACTATGTTTCTTGAAAGTTTTTTTGATGCTTCTAAACTTTAAAGACATATTTTATGGCTTAATGATAATATAGATTAGTGTTTTGTTTTCTGATGGAATTTTGTTGATCATTCATGGTCTTGAAGAAACTTTTGATTGTTTTGATTCTTGAGTCTTGACATTGTTTCTCAATGTGATATAGACTGACCACAAGATGGTTCAGTTGGTCCTCTCTTTCTATTTAATCATTTGTCTTCTTCATGGTGTAAGTGTCAATATGTTATAATCCAACCAACATGTCATACCCCCACTTCTGACAAACCTCACATCATGCAAATTATAGCCAAAGACTTGGGTGATCAGCATACACAAATAGTGATTACCCTTAGGAAATAATGATCATTAATATTCATTAATGGCGGGCGGTGATTCCTTGGTAATAAAGGCATTGACAACATTCATCATCTTAACCAAGTCATGGGTGGTGATCCTTGAAATAGCAAAATTAGTAAAAGGAAATAACAACATAACATAATTTGGAGTGAGGAAGAAGAAAAATTGGAAAACAAAATATGGAATAATCAGGTTGGAATTGGAGAAGAATTCAAAAATAAACTTGAATTAGAAAAAAGCCAAGTTATCCGGTTCTTTGTTTGAGGCTGGGTTCGGGTTCTACTTTTGTTCCCCTCTGGGTTCGACTTGGGTTCCTTTGGTAGGAACTTGGGTGCCTAGGCCAATCCCGAGTGCACCTACAATATTATAAATATGATACATGAGGTATTTTATTCATAATTTTATAGGCTAACTGATTACTATGGTAACATGGGTATGACCACACTCCATGCCTTAAAATGGTACCCGACATGGTGTGTGGTTCAAATGAAGTTGAACAAAATGCTGACCATGATGGCTATGATCATGATGAAGATGAATATGAATATTAAATCTAAAATATGGCTTGTAATTTGAATTTTCATTGTGAATGAAGAAACTATAGATTCAAGTTGACTCATTCTATGTTGTAGTATATTTGTTCCCTAGATCTACCATATTATATATGTGTAGCCTGTAAGGGACATCTTTTGCTCATCCATGTATCAGAGCTCAGTGAGAGTTCTTAGGAGAAAGACAAGATGTCAGTGGGAGATGGAGAAACCAATATCAGAACACCACTTGAAGCCTTGCAATGTTGAGAGTGAGATAAAAGCTACACTTGAGATAAGGAACAAACTTATTGAGCTTCACTTTGTTTCGAGAATAGTTTTATATTCTGTACTAAATAGGGCCAACCACGTGAAGGTGGAAGCTCATTTGGCCCCACCCCCCCTAACATCATTCTAAATTCCCCGTTAACATCTAACATTCATTCATTATTTCATCCATTAATAAAATGTAACATTCATTAATTATCACACGATAAGATTCATTCACACATTAATAAAATGTGACATTCATTAATTATCACACGATAACATTCATTAACACATTATAAAATTTATGAACATTCAATACCACATAATTAAATTCATTGGCATATAAAAATCACTCATTATCAATTAAGGTGCATAGATGACAATCATTTTTTTTATTTTTTTTGATTTCTAGTTTTTAAGAAGTAATCATTAAGAGGAGTATCCATATCATCATCATCATCATCTACCCTCTCATTAGATCTCAATGCATGCTTAGTTCTCTATTGATGCAAAGGAGGGTCATATGCAATAACATATAAAAGGGTTAAATTAAAAACATTTTATTATAATTAAAAACATTAAAAACATTTTAATGTATTTCAGTACTTTATAGGCCATAATCGTATAGCTCTTTACCTGATCTAGTCACATCATCAACATCAAGGTCAGTTTGTCTAGCCTCGGCCTCAACCTCAACATGCTCATTAACAAAAGCCTCTACACTCTCTACAGCTGCAATACAAATTGTTACATTAATCCAAACACCAATTACAATTAAATTTGTATTACTACACCAATCAATTTAAGATGTTTACTTGTATTATTGTGATGCACATCCTCATTGTCATCAACACGCACAAGTTGTGTACAACAAGAATCGATAGACTACATTTCAATTTCATACGCATTCATGTTATCATTGTTTTCTTACTTAAAACAAATTTACTTACTTTATGTTGGAACTTAACATCAAATAAACTAATTGGTAAATAATTAAATTTGAAATATCATCTATTTAGCTTACTTACCGCAATAGATCCATCAGTAGAACCTTGTGCACTTCTTATTCTTTCTGCCACAACTTTATAGCCTTGTTGGAAGCCAATTCTCTTGTCCTCTTCTGTGAGACATACATTGAACTTTGTGCCCTACATTTTTGCTTGGTATCGTCAAATTTTATTTTATTGTTTAATCAAAAAAAAAAAATTTAAATTATAAATAAATATTATAAAGATCAAAGAATTATTTTCAGTGTTAAAAGCCATCTACAGATTGTATTTTTCCTCATTCAATTCTGACAATATTAACACTTACAACTCATGCAGCAAGTTTCAAATAACCGCCAGAGCCTAGCTTGTGTTGCCCATGCTTTTGTAGTCTTTCCTTTGTTGCCTTTGATGTGTCAAGCAATCTATGAAGAGATTGAAATATGTTAGTTCATATAAATATGAAGAGTATTTATTAGACAATTACATTCTTAACAGTATCACATACCTTCTTCTGTTCTTTGGTGGTGTATTTCCTTTTTTAATTTCAATTTTCTCATTCGCATCCAGAATAAGAGATTTCCACTCTTTATCAGGAATGCAAGGGGGGTGGTGGTAATTTGGGTTTTTGGTTAATGTACACCTGTACTGGTCCCTAATATACCTCAAACATAACCCAACTCTTTGAAGGAGCTTACCCTTATCAAATGCAAAAGGTCCAAAAAAATTTGTCATACTCTCTAAGAGATCATCCTTTAACTTTTGATTTTGGGTTTTGTACCTTTTAAGAAAGAAAATAGTGTTAGATTAAAAAATGGATGTAATGATAACTATCCTAGCAATGATATGAAATCAAAATAGTGGTTTGGGGTTTTAGTTTGGATATGATGTTCCACCCTGTATAGATGGTGGGCCCAAATATCCGCAAACACTCATCATTAAGTTTACTATAAAAAACATCATTCCCTACAAAATAATCATGGGATCATTAGTCAAAGGATATAATAGTATAAAATAAGAATACAATAGATGTAAGCTTCTCATATTGAATGCAAGGTGTGATTAACATATGATTGTATAGTAAAAGAAAGGGCCAATCTTTAAAGTACCTGGAAGTTTTGCAATTTTCAAGGGAACTCCTTCTTCTTCGCTCACAAGCAATATGCAATCGTTCACCATTCCCATACTAGGAATACTAGTACATCTAGGAAAATCACCATCAAGTGTTGCATCCTCTGTTGCATAAATTGAATCCATTACGAAATGGCCCTAAGAAAGAACACTTCAAGGGAAACAAATATATATATAATGATAGAGAAAATAAAATCTATGTACGAGTAGGTGGTGTCATGGCATCTGTGGCCATGCTATGTGTTGTCAACATTGTAGGACGTAGTACATCTGAGCCTGCCATCGTATGAGGCGGTGATAGTAAATGATCATTGACACGTGCTGAAGAATAAGATTGTTATAGCGTAATAAAACTAGTGATTAGCATGGACAATATTGTTAGAGAGTAAAAAATATATATAGTCCAACATGTGATCTACATGAACCAGCTACAGTACCCTCATCATGGCCGTGAGGATCAAAATTACGCAAAAAAAGTTGTAAAAGCAACACATCCGCTTATTTTTTAATGACATAAAAGACTACTATAACATAAAAAGTATTATTGAACTTTTGTTATAATTAAAAATTACATTAATACTTACTTTGTAATTTTGAGATAGGTGCATCAGTTTAGTTGCCCTCTTTTGTGACTCAAGAGTGGGAGGGAATATAGATGCCAATTTAGCCAATCTTTTTCCAATTTTGTGGAGGCATATTTTAAATGCAAAGGCCGGCTCATCACAACTAGCCAAATCAACAACTAGGTCCTTGTCAAAGGACTACTCTTTAGGGACTACGGGTTCCTTTCCCTTTCTCTGTTGACCACCTATCTGTGACAACAATATTACTAACACTATTAGAATTAATCTAAAACAATGATGAAAAGAATATAATAAAAAACTTTATTTGACATTTTGCTTCTATCTAATTTGTAGTACAATAACAAAGAGGTTTACCTGCTGGGAGGAAGTGCATGCACGATCATCATTGTCCCCTCTACGTGGTTGCTCCATATTGTGGTCCTATGTTATTATTTAAAGTTAACCAATAATTAGAAAGGACTACATTAATAAATTTTATTAGAAGATGATGATGGAGATGAGGTGGATGGTGAGGAGACTCTCTAAATGTGGTTCGAAAAAAACTCAATTATTTATTGGTACATAGTATGTACTTGCACCCTAATGATAGTGACATTATTTGTATCTATGTGATTCAAATTGTAATCAATAAGCAGGTCTTCCCCTGCACTTATTGATTTTATCACACATACAAATACATGATTTCCCTCATGCGCCTCAAATATGCAATTGGGTTTCTTAATAGTTGACAAAGGTCGCGTGCTATTTATAAAACTTACAATATTCTCTGATGCTTTTGACCTTCCGTCAATGTATATAGCCACTCTTTTACTTTTCTCGTTGTCATTTTGTTGAATATAATTTGCTGAGAGTGCATACCTACGCATACTTTTTTTATATTGAACAATTCACATTCAACTTTTGTAATTGTAACAATGTCCAACATACTCCATCAATTCAACAACTTTGTTGTAAGAGACCTTTATGCCATCCATGGAAAATAGGCCCAAACCATGTATTGACGATGGTGCAATATGATATATCTTGCCTTTAACACTAAAATCAATGTTTATTGGAGGAAGTTCCTTGGGGACCCATTGTTTCTGTAGATTTTAATACCTAGAGGGCACCTCAATGTTGCCTTTTCTCTCATCATTATAAGAACATGACCCCCCTTGAGCAAGGAAAAATTTCATGTGTTTATTGAATTTCCTTCCAGTCTTTTGACCTCTAGTTGATCTTCCTAATTCAGACATACTAAATGACTCACTTTCTTCTCTCGAGGAAGACACATCTGACAAATACCTATTTGCTTCTACCTGCACTCCATCAAATGAGAGAGATAGCAAGTAATGTGAGATATTTTGCAAATTTTGAAATACATTAATCTCTATACGGTGTATTGACTTATACCTATCGATCCATGAGACTCTGTGGGATGCTCGTGATGGAGTTCGAGTACCTACATATGTAATTCAATTATCTAATGTTAGCTAAAAAATTCATGATACATATACTCAAAACCACATAGTAAGTACATTAAAATCCATAAGCATCCCATAGTAAGTACATCATGAATTAATTAGATTAAGTAGTGATTGCATAACTACACATTTCTATCAAGAAATCAATATTAAATAGATTAAGCAGTGATCATGTAACTGTATATTTCATTCATGTCATTTATCTTCTTCTTCATCCAACTAATCACCATGATCATCGTTGATGTTGACATCATCACCACCACCATCATTGTCATCATCTTCGTCATCGTCCTCATCATCAGCATCAACATCATCATCATCATCATCATTATCATCATCATCATCATCATCAGTAGCATCATCATCATCATCTTCTTCTTCTTCTTCAAGAAAAGTTGCATCAGGAATATCATCGACTAACTGTTGTTCATGATCATCATCTACATCATCTTCTAATTGTTCACAATCTTCTTCTTCCATCACATTATACATCATCAGCCTTCCTCTTGGATCATGTCTAACAACAAATGACCAACCCGGTTTATGTGGAACCTCTAAGTAAAATACCTACTCACATTGGCTTGGAAGAACATAGGGTTCATCCCCAACTAGCTCAAACCACCTTGTATTAATCATTGGAAATCTATTGTCATGTTCAATAACAGTTCTATCAAGACTATTTTGATTAATTCGTAGCCTATACCATCTGACGACGAAGAGAACTAATATGAAGGAATTAAAGTCACACTCAAGTATATCATCCAAAATGCCATAGTATCGATTTTCAGACTCTCAAGTATGTAAGTCATTTCTAGATGAAATATTAGTCACCTAAAAGACTGCACTTATCCCAGAATCACAAGTTTTCTTTGTGCCATCCAAATTTTTGATGTGAAATTTATGACCATTGCAAAACAAAGCCTTGTGGTGTTTGACCTGCAAAAATATGTAAAACATGTATAAATTAATTCATCAAGAGTTCATAAACGTACGAGTGATTAACAAATTTATACGTACCTAGAAATCTCTTAAACCATGTGCTAAATCTATTTCCCTTTACCTAACATTTGGATCTCCATTACGATGAGCTTCATTAACCAATGAATACATGGCTTTCCATGTTAATGTGTGACCTAAATGATGACATCATTCAATCCATTTCATCATCCAATCTTGATTGTTTGAAATATACAAATGTATTGCATCCCACTCTCGAGCAGCTGTACAAAAAATAAATAGACTACTTACAACCGATTAATTTTGAATATTAAGAATTAATTAACAGCTACAATAACATCTTGTAATTTATTACCTCTCACTTTCCTCATTCTACCTTTCCCCACGAAGTACTCCCCTTCAAATTTTCTAATGGTGTTGAGATCCCAAATGCGATCTATATGGATCTTTGCTGCAAGCTTAGGAAGATATTCAGTAACGTACACCATAGTCTAGTATACATATATCCCTCCATCATAGAACCCTTAGGATGTGCTCTTTGCCAAATCAAAGCCTTCAAAAATTTTAGGTGCCTCTCAACCATCCACATTGACCGAGTGTGTACGAGTCCACACATTTCAATCTCCTCAACTTGGTCTATGAGGTAGTGTTCTTGTGCATTGAAAAAGGTTGAAGGTAGAAACTTTTGCATTTCACACATTAGATGAGGAATTCTTCTCTTCTAGTATTTTTTATCTGCTCTATGGATTTCTTTAGATGACAACCACCTACAAGACATTCAAGGCACAAAAATATATAAACACGAGACTTTACAATATATATATACAAAAAATTGAACAGATATCATTGATAACCTCATATATTTTTCAAGATCATATATCACTTGCTTGATGTTATTGTCGAAGTTCTCTAGGAGAGAGAGGGGTAGCACGTACTACAACAATTATAAAAATAATCATGTCATTCTTTTCTCATATAATACAATGAGAAGTACATGCAATTTACAAATATATTGTAAATACAAAAGAACATGACTTACCTTGATGAAGGTATGTCAATCATGCATTTTCAACCCTGGCCCAAATTCACTTTTCTTTTATATGGTACTACTTATCTTTGTAGCAAATCCTATGGGAAATCAAATTTTTCTTATGACTTCTTTTATGACATCACTTGGTTGTTTTGTTAATAACCAAGGAAGGGCACTTGTATTAATCCGTTCTCCATTTCTATTTGATTCAATGAAATTTTTCATTGCATGATTGGATTCATGAATGTCACTACAAATTTTGACAATTTTTTCTTTGTCATGCCTTCCATCCAATATCTTTCACAATGTCTCTGTTACATTCTTTCCAATATGCATAGTATCAAACAAATGCATAATTTGGAGCTACTTGTAGTAGGGCAACCTACTAAATTGTCTGGGATAACTCTTTAATCCCTTTGGAAGGTGCTCAGTAGTGTTGCCTTGATGACATTCACGATCATCAATCACATAATCAACAAACAAAACACAATAAAAATATACAAATTCCAAACATAAATCGTTAGGTAGAATGGTAGTACCTTGACAATTAATTATATTATATTCGAACTTCCATAGGCGAGGTGTCATTCTCCGTGGCTTAGATGTAGTCTCTTCTTTTCCATTGAAAAGATGTTTTTTGATAATTCAATAGTTATGATTTTTGTGGAGAAAGTGTCTATGCTAATCAAACACTTGTTTTCCTAAATTTTTTGAATGACAAGATTTCATCTTTGGACCACAAACTGGACATGCAAATTTTCCCTTTGTTTGAAGACTTACAAGGTAATGATACAATTGGACTAAATATGTTAATTTTTATTTTTAGAATTATCATGTGCAACTTGAATTCACCATAACATACCAGAAAAATGTGTTAGCCCTGGGGCATCATGTATTGTCCATACAAGCATTGCATGGAATTGAAATTGTCTATCTCCTATTGGTCTAGAGATGTCATACATAGTGACACCTTTCCATAACTCCACCAACTCGTTGATAAGAGGCTCAATATATACATTCATATCTTTAACTTGGTATTTTCCTAGTTGAATGAACAACAACATTACATAATTATTGTGACCATTTTACTACAAGATTTATAATTACATGTAGATAACTATTAAATGATCAAATACCTAGAACAATCATTGCCAACATAATGTGCTCCCTCTTTATTGACATCCATGGAGGAATGTTATTGTTGATGACAAAAATAGGCCAAACAGTGTAATTATATCTTAGCTCTCCAAATGGATTGACACCGTCCGCTGCCACTGAAACCTTCAGATTTCAAGGTTATTCAATAAAGTGCACCCACTTTTCCTCTATGTCCATAAATATAGAACCATCCATAGGCATTCAAATAATGTCATCTCAACTCCTATTACATGCATGGTAATCCATAAATTGTGCCAAGCTACTACACCTGAATAATCTTTGCAAACGTGGTATAATGGGGATGTAACGAAGAACCTTGTGAGGCACCTTTTTGGTTATTTGATCTGTTTGATATCTACTCATATGACATTCAATGCATTCTATTGAAAATTCACGTTCTTTATGATAAACAATATGATCATTGGGACAAGCATCTATTGCTTGATACTCTATTCCAATATCTTTCATAGTGGCACATAATTCTCGGTATGAGTGAGGGAGAATATTCGATGGTGGTAACAAGAAATCACCTATCAATCTATAGAAAAAATATAAGTTGTTAATATTAACAATATTTATGGTACATGTTTCACCATTTAATTACTATAATGACATATATGACACACCTTAGGATACGTGACATTGTTGTGTTGGATAAACTATTCATAACCTTCAAGTTCAACAATAATAATATAGAAGACAGAAGAGTTGTTTGGGAACCTTCGTAAAGGGGGGTGACTGCCTTCTCAAGTAGAGGTATATCATGGATGACATCAACATCATCCTGATCATCATCATCAGTTGTGCCAATACCAAATGTGTCATGGATCAATGTATTAGTACCATCATCTAGCGCATCATCATCATCTTCCATGGGATCATAATCTTCAACTTCAATATTCGCACCTCCATGATCCTCCACTTCCAAAGCCGTATTCTCAATATTCACACCTCCATGGTCCATATCACATACTCCCCTAGGGAGGTTGACCTATATAAAAATGATGAACACAAATAAACCATGATAATGATCTCATCATCAAGTGTATTTCATATATATATTAATTGTTAAATAAATAATATAAAAAACTTACCAATTCATGATAATAAAACCCTCCTTCAATGTGACAATTATCCCTACAATGTCTTTTAGTTGTTTTGATTAACAATCTTCTAATGTTTAAGCCCTTACAAATATTGCAGGGACAATAACATTTTCCATCACCTTTTCTTTTAAAGTTCGACCACAATCTATTGATTGCATCCCCATTACCTTCTTCACTTGGATTATCTAACATGATCCTTCTTCACTTAGATTATCTATAACCTAATTATATATAGAAATTGAAAACTTAGTTATGAAATGATGTTGTAATATAGTATACCAAATTGAAACACTTCTATTATTGTAGTCTTCCACCTCAAACTCTTTCCTATTGTGGAAAGAAAGAAAGATATTCAAATAATATAGTAGTTTGTAAATCAAAATAAAATGGAGGCAAGTTGTTGATTGAGGGTGTAGGGAACAACACTCGTCAGTACTTTTATCGAATTGTAAATTTCAAATTTGAACCATTCTGTGAATATAGTAAATGGATGTAATCTCAGAAAATAACAAAATGTAGACACGACAGATTACTTATTTTGTTATTCTACATTACTTACTATTTGAGTGCACGTTCCACCTGCAACTTGATCAAGTCTTGTTTGATGCTTCAATTTTGTGTTCACTATCCTGTAGAAGTACATAGTTTTGTATTTTCCCAATATGTTATTCAAAAAACAACAATAGAATAAAATACTTGTTCAAAAAGATCATCATAGGAGTATCAAAAAATTGAGATCCAAAGGTAAAACAACGTTATAAGACTCTTACATTCAACCTTCAACTCATGCACCTAATAAATAGGAGAAAAAATACATGAAATTGAAAAATTTAACTAATGAATTGTGTTTTTCTCATCTTAATCAGCCAAATTTATATGAGATTCTAAAGAAGGCCTCACTCTTAATCAGCCAAATCTTCCTTGTACCACACAAATAAATTGTGTGATAACTATGTCTACTCCAACCTTAATTGTTTAAGAATTCATCATATCAGATAAAGTATGTTTAAGAATTGTTGGGACTGGTCCTTTGGTGTGTATTAAATAGAATACAATTTTCAGCATATTATTATCACTCTATTTCTTTGTTGTAAACATGCCATTGGTTCAATTTTGTAAAAAAAAATTGTGTTACATGCATTTAAAATTATCTTCATTGTCTTCTGATTGTCTAAATGCTTCTTTATTTGTCAGCCAATTAATACATGCTACTATATAAAGAAGACAATCAGAAGACAATGAAGATTTGTCTAACAAAAATGAATACACTAAACTGAACCAATGGCATGTTTACAAAAATTATCATAACTCACAAGAAAAACTGAAACAATGGCATGTTTATAACTCATTAAGAGTGAGGCCTTCTTTTGAATCTCATGAGTTTTGTACTACGTATGCAACGTATTGTGAGTTTGAAGAGAGTTTGTGCCATGTGTGATAGAACCTACTTTATCTAATATGGTGCATTGTTAAACAAATTAAGGGTAGAGTATTTATTACTTAGTTTTTGTGGGGGACAATGAAGATTTGTTTAACAAATAGCAGGTCTTCTTTAGTATTTCATGAATTTTTACCACATATACTATTTCAAGCCTTTGAGTCCCAAAGAAGAAGAATGGTGTAAGTTGAATAGATCAGAGTGAATGGGGTCTTGAAACATGGTGAATAGACCATGATGAGATTATACTTGATGTCGTGACTAAGTTTCCCTCACAAACAGTGGCATAGACTAGTTTTACTAAGTTTCCTTTCTCTATTTTGAGGTTTCCTTTCTCTACCACAGGGGTACAGTCAGAGGATTCATTGACAAAATGACCCTTTGAATGGTTACTATGAATATGAATGATTTGATATATCATATTTCTCATTTTACTTGAAGTTTGGAATAGCTTGTGCAATGGTGAAAGTAGTTTTGATCATTTTGGTCATGATTGTTCCTCTACACACTCAAGAAACATAATTGTCTAATGATTATATGTAATGTTGAATGGATTAAATGCTTTATTCTTGGTAGAAGTGAATGGAAGGAATAGTGTTGGTGTTAGGTTTCATTTATTATTGAATTCAATGGTTTCCAAGATGTGTTGAGGAGTTTGCTCCGTGTTTAATGTTAATTGTTCCTGCACAATCCACTCATACAATAGTGAAATGCTATGTGGAAGGGATGGTTGATAGTGTTCCTTGAGGGAAGGGGGATTTTGAAAGACTTGTTATCATTGTATTGTGTATTTCCAATATGTTTGGATGCAGGGCAAACTAGGAGAATGAAGGATAACTCACTGATTGCATGATAACATAGTTTTGAAGGGTCACTGGAAGAGGGAAATGAAGGATCACTCACTGATTGCATGATAACCCCACCAAGCATTCTTTCCTTTAAGTTTCCACAATATCTCAAAGTATGATCATTCTTCTTTACTTTCTTCTATATGCTATTCTTTCTATGGTTTTGTTATCTCAGAAATATATCAAAAACATTACAGATGTGCATATAAAAGTAAAATATTGTCCTTCAATTGTTCCACATTGAAGCATTTCCTCTTTGGAGTATTCTCTTCATTTGTACAATATCTGTCAAAAATGGTTCCCATATTTCTTCAAGATCTATTTTAATCTTTATATTGCAATTTTGATTAGATTTGACCAATAGTTGATTTCATTAGTATTTTATAGCATATACTCCTAATGTGAAATGTGGAGAGAAAGAAAGAGACACACTAGGTATGAATTACATGATATATCCATCATCACTTAGCACTTAAATAATAAATTATAGACAAGGAACAACCCTAACCTCTGGATGTTTGTTTCATGTTGGCTTCTTATTATATGCAAAGGTAGGCCTGTCTTACGCTAACAACCACAGTGTAGGGGCCATAAATTATGGATCCCAAAATAGTACACACTTGTATTAAATTAGGTTCACTATACTACAAGGGAATGGAAACCATGCAATAGTGCCTCATGGGGATGGAAGCAACCCTTCACCAAGAAGATGATTGTGTCTGCAATATTTACTAGAGGAAAAGAACATAATTTCATTCGAACAATTACTCCTAGAAGATAATGGCACCCATAAAACACTCAAAAAATATAGCACTCACTATATCTTTTATCACTCTTTTAAAGTTGGGACAATAAATCTCAAAGATTGATCAATGATTTCTTGAACACAAAGAACCATTGACAGATATGATTCATGTGTACAATAGCCAACAACCAGTTGTTCCAATCATGGTGTCCAATAATTATGTTAGAAAAAGCATCTACAAATCCCTTACACAACCATAATAGATTCAAACCATGAACTATAAGAACCTAACAATGGGACTAAAAAAGATACAGCCTAAACAAATCTTGATCATATTCCACCCTATTGTAAGGCCCAAGAAGTAACTCTATCTTAAAGCTACACATTCCTCTAGATGAAGCTCAAAGGTCAGGTAGCTGAAGCATAGCAATACTTGAATGAATATAGGAATAATTTGATGTACAATCATTTTCTAGCTTGGTTTGTGGGTTTTCCACATAATATTTTCCCTTTAACCACATTTATAGTTTGAGAAAATCAGAAAAAATTGTTTCAGATTTATATTATCCTTTTGAACTAGCACACTGCCATCAAAATGCATAATCATTGGTCATCTCAAGAAAATTCCTATTGATTAGTAGGATATCCTTATAAAAATTTGATGCATGGATTTCTTGTGAATTATCAACTACTATGTATCCTGCAACTATGGAAGGAATAGTGTTGGTGTTAGGTTTCATTTATTATTGAATTTAATGGTTTCCAAGATGTGTTGAGGAGTTTTCTCCTTGTTTAATGTTAATTGTTCCTACACAATCCACTCAAAAAATAGTGTAATTCTATGTGGAAGGGGGATTTTGAAAGACTTTTTATCATTGTATTGTGTATTTCCAATATGTTTGGATGCAGGGTAGACCAGGAGAATGAAGGATCACTCCCTGATTGCATGATAACCCAGTTTTGAAGGGTCACTGGTTGAGGGGACAGTCAAGGTCTGGATGATTGCACCATTGGAGGACCATATTTCTTTTTATTAATTGCTATTCAAATTGGATGCATGGATTTCTTGTGAATTATCAACTATTATGTATCCTGCAACTACATCCGTAAATCTGCATATACTTCTGTAGGGTTGTAAGCCACTTAGGGATCAAAATAGAGAGACTAAATCAAAATCATTCTTTGTCCTATTTCCTTTTAACAAAGTCTCAACTATCAATGATACAATATACATTTAATTCCCTAAGCTATCAAATATACAAATGGTGCCTAGCTAGAAGCTCACTAGGAGAATGAAGGATCACTCACTGATTGCATGATAACCCAGTTTTGAAGGGTCACTGGATGAGGGGATAGTCAAGGTCTGGATGATTGTGCCATTGGAGGACCCAATTTGTTTGTATTAATTGCTATTCAAATTGGATGCATGCATTTCTTGTGAATTATCGACTACTATGTATCCTGCAATTGCATTCATAAATTTGCATATACTTCTCTAGGGTTGTAAGCCACTTAGGGATCAAAATAGAGAGACTAAATCAAAATCATTCTTTGTCCTATTTCCTTCTAACAAAGTCTCAACTATCAATGATACAATATACATTTGATGCCCTAAGCTATCAAATATGCAAATGGCGCCCAGCTAGAAGCTCATGGGCTGTCCATTTGATAACCACAGTCAACATTTCAAAAAAATGGATATTCTTGAGCACAAGCACCAATAACATCAAATAATGGACTTAAAGCATGGGCTAGGGCACGACACTAGTAGAATGCAGTCATTTCAAAGAGAATTCATGATCAAATAAAATACAATGCATTCGAATATGATGCCAGAGGCTCGAAAGATGAAGAAATCACATACCTTCTCCCACACACAGCTTTTTCTCCTTCTCCCGCTCCTTCTCTATCCAATTGAAATAAAAATGATGAGGTGATTTCACTTTTTTTTTCATCTATACCCCAAATTTGTCAAAATTCTGATGGTCAATTAAACACCCATCGAAATACCGACACCATCAGGGCCTATTATAAAAAAAAATACCAAATTCATAATAAAAAGTTACCTGTCGGAAACTTCTGTCAAAATTTGGCCCCAAATGTAGTAGTGTTGAGATGTGAAAATAGGCTAATCACACCCCTAGAGAGATTGCGGAAAAGAAGGAGACATTACATATATAAAAACCTTATCTTTCTTCATTTTGGTAACCATGATCATTATGACATCCACACTCAAGCAATCAAGAAAATTTAAGATTTCAAGGTGAGCATTCAAGATCTAACATTTATTCAAGCATCAACAACAATTTGAAGGTAATCGTCTACATTGTAGTAAGCTTCTCTCCCATGAAGGCCAATTAGAGGAGTTCACAATCAAGATAAAAGACCCTTTACCTATCCACATGTATTGTTCTTTTCTAGCAAGTGATTATCAAGCATAGCAATATTGAAGATCTAGAAGTGGTATTCTTAGAACAATGCATTTGTGAGGGCATCCTTGATTCCCTTCTACATTCCAATGTCAACACCTACAATTCAAGAAACATTCAAGTATCTTAATGAATATGAGCGATTACTACATCCTGTAATTAAGGTATATTTATTTACAAGGGTAGATCAAACATTTACCTTTATATTTACATACATTCCTTTATGCAATTTTAATTCATTTTCAAGATTGATTCCAAATAGGGGTTTGACTAAGGAAAAATCCTTTCCACAACCTTTTCCCCATTTTTATGTGTGTAAGAATAGGTAGTACAACTATCAGAGCTTTTGGGGACATATCAAGATATGACAAAGAAACCTAAAATAATTAATCAAAGACACTGGGAATATAGAAAAACCATTATTTTCCCTGCATTTTCAGCTCAAATTTATACAACTGGTCAGTTCTATTGTCTAGATTATGTTTCAGGTCATTTTTGGTTTCTAGCAGTTGTTTATTAGTTCAAAATTTCTTGATTCATCTATATTTTCCTATTTGGTTTTCTACATTGTGTTATCATATTCATATTCCCTATCTTCATTTTTACTATTAGAGTTTAAGGTGACTCTACAACACCCCCAAGATCAAATGAAAGGCCAAGATAACTTCCACAAGAGATTAGAAAGACAATTTCATTAAGATGCAAAAATGATGCTATTGATAATGGATATTACATTCCATTATTGAAATGTACATAATAGGCCTCCTTGTATAGGAAAGGCGATAAGAGACAATAATAAGAAGACGATAAGCTATCACCCACACAAGGTGGAATCACATGTCCACCAAAGGTGGATCATCCTCCATTATGCAATGAAGTATGTGTCGTGATGAGGATGATAATGTGATATGTGCACTAAAGGTGGATCTCACATATAAACTAGAATGAGATAACAACTATCACCACCTAAAGTGGAATTTCTCTTACACCATGTGCTTAAATTAGGTGCAAACTCCTAGGTGTTTTAATGAAAAACTACTATGCAATGTATTATCCTAAGTAAGCTTATGTAAAGTGTAATTAGGAATATTTAATTACAACAACATTTACAATTTACATATTTAGCAAAGGATCATTGTACCATTAAGTGCTTAGGACCTACTTGAGCCTATTGGGGCATCTTCTTTCCAAATTATAAAGTTTGAAAATGAGGAGTGATATACCTCTTTACATTTCTTCCCTTTTCACCATGTACAATTACCATTATCTATTGTGAATCTCAAATAGTATTTGTATGTCAACTATTTGGGTTCTAGTTATACACTTTCTTTACTTTTGTCTTGTCTCCTTTTGGTACTTTTAGGTGAAAAGTACATAGAAAATATAAACACCCCCATCATATGATGGATTATCCCCACTCAAAGGTAGAGGGTGGTGGTGGTTTACTATAATCTCTCCAACTATTGGCACTGTTGTTACTACTTATAGGACAAACATGGTTAGTCTTAGAGAAATAATTTCTGCGAAAAATTTATTTACCAATAGATTTTTGGTGACTCCACTTGGGATTTGAAATACCAGTGTGTTTTATTCCTTAGAAATGTAGAGGTACTTTTGATAGAATGAAGGTTGGTGACTCTATTTGAAATTTCAAATTGAGAATGTTATGGTTTGGTGCAAAAGAAAAGTGGAAAGTGATATAGTGAAAGTGACGATGAAGACTTTTGTATCAAAAGAGTCAAGTTCCTGATGATCCCATAAAATTTGAATTCTTGAAGAGATTTTATGGTGGCTTGCAACCTGTTCCTAAAAGTATTTATCCATGCTTATTTACAGCTTTGCAAAAGATTGAAGAAAAAGATGGAAGAGAAAATCAGTTTCTCACTCATGATCAAGAACCTTCATTAGAAAGAGGTCATGCATGTGAATAAGATTCTAAAATAATAATTGATAACATGAGCAACCCCTTTCTTGCACCTATTGTTCAACGTGATCATAATCTTGATGATCCTAAACAAGCTCAATTTTTCAAAAGCCTCTATGATGATATGAAACTTTCTCCTGACAAAATGCATCCTTCTTTGCTTCAAACATTATAGGAGATTGAGAGAAAGGATGAGTGTGAGAATTATTTTATTGTTGTAAAGGCATCTTACAATCAAAATGTTGAAAGGGATCCACCAGAAATTGTATGCATGAAAGAAGTTGAAATTGTTATGACTACTACAAAAGATTATCAAGAAATGGTGTCAAAATAAAAAGAGGATCACATTGATGTATCAAGACAACATTGTGAAAATTCTGATCAGCTTGATAATGGTGAGCTAGAAGAAGATACATTGAATGGTTTCAAGAAATGTATGCAGCCAAATATTGGAAGGAATGATGAAGAGATGAATCAAGATGAATCTCATATTATTTTCATTCCAAATTGGCATCTCAAGGATTTTGATGATAATTTCCTTTGTTGACAAGACATTCCTATTCCTTCATCATTGACTATTGTAGAAGAAATGCATATTGGCGAAATTTAATGTATGAAATCATCCATTCCCTCTATGCTATCACTAGGTAATGAGAGTCTTATATTATTTATGTTAAAAGAAAATCAAGTCTCAATTTTGGAAAATGATCTTATGAATTGTAATAAAAATCATTGTGAAGTATCATTGCATTTAAAGATAGTAGAAGAAGTGAGTGAGATGATGGGAGAAAAGGTGGATGGAAAATTAGGGGAAGAAGAAGGGAGAGGAAGATTTGATGAGAAATATTTACATCAGGGAGCTATGACACCTGATGACCAGCATGAGGGAGAAGCTTACCTTCAAAAAATTTGATTGGTGGATTGATCAAGACAATGATTGTGACTCCAATGGCAGACTTAATCTTGAAACCCTATTCCACAAGATCCTTTCCTCCAAGTGACCACCATAATATTTCATTTTCCCCTACTTTTATATTGCCTTTGCTTTGCCTTCCTTTTGTACGGTAAATTTTTTAATTATTATTTTATAACAATTTTTATGGAAGCTTAGACCTTGTCATTATTTAGGTGGACTACTAGAATTGTTGTAATTTCATGATTTTGAATTCGATTATGTTTGAGTTTTTTCGGATCAATCCATCATCAAAATGATAGAAAATCATATTTTGTATTCTCTATCTTTCGATCATCCTAATGATGGATCATGGAGTTGATTTGAAATGTTGATGAAAAAAATCAAACACAATCAAAGCCAACAAAATCTACTTACATCTATATGTATTGTGTAAATATGTTACCTTTAATTACTACAATAGTTTTATTGTTACATTAAGACTCATTTTTTATGCAAGTGATGTCACAATATTTACTCTAATGTTTCATCCAATATTATTTTATCTTTCATTTGCATGTCTTAATGCACTTTTATCATTATTATTTTGGAAGTTTCAACTTCATCACCATTGAGGTGATTACTACCATGTTCAGCTTGAGTTGGCCTGATGGTGGAGAAAATGTGCTCACAAGTTCAAATCCCACAAAGGAGTAGGGTATGTACACCTCTTTTGTATCACAATTTTGTGCCTCCCTTAGAAGTATGGGGTAGTCCCATATTGTTATCACCATATGTAGACCCAAAAATATATAGTTGGTATTGTGGACTATAAAAGGACCTTTCATTTCCTTGTATCAAGCATATTTTGGTTTTCTTTATGTAGTTCTTGTGTTTTCTATATAGAAAACTCATTTATATATAAAATGAATGTTTTTCTTCTATTTTTATTTTTTATAATGTATATAGAAACATTTACCGAATTTTAGACTAAATTTGATCTATCATCATATGTCTAGTTCTAATTATAATTTTTTATTGTTATTTTTTTAGGGTGATTAAAAGAACATCTTAAATTTTACCAAATAAATATAAAAATGTATATGTCAAGTCATAAAATTTATATTTTTGTATTATTTAAATAAATAATAAAAAATATTCCTAAATAGTGTTAAAAAAAATTTAGTCATATATTTTTTAATGCAATACAAATTTGTCAATTCAAAAACCATAAATTTACTTTTCCATATATATGAAATCGATAGAATAGAAACTATCTATGGTCTACAACTAAATCTTGTAGTATTAAGAAGGCATGAGATGAAGAGATACAATACAATAACTAAATGGCCTATAATCAAACTACAATGTCCTCTACTTCTTCCCTAGAGAAATTATAGGTTTATGTGTCTTACACTTTGCAACCTAATGTTAAGCTTATTATTTAACCATTATGCTCTCATGGAATAGAATGTCCCACTTCAATTTGACTAATAACGACATGTTTATGGATCACCTTCATTTTTGTCTTTATAGAAATTGATAGGATTTGGCTTGTATCAACATTAAGAGAATGTTAGAACATAATATTATTAGACATCAAAATCTTATAATATTTATAAATGTTTTGAGTTATGATTTATAAAAAAAATTACCTTCTATAAATAACTAATAAACCAATATATTATTAAACAATATTTAATTTATCAATTGTTAAAAAATAGTTATTTGAAAGGGTGTGATACTACCCTGTAGATATTTCACCATCCCTTCTCACTATCTTTAAGGGAGGATTATTTTCACAATAATGTGTTGGAAAAAGATTATTTTGAAAGGATTTAGAAATTTGCACCTAAAAGTAAGGTGGTGGAAGTTTTGGAGAAGTGTTCCCTAGGTTTAGCTTATATATTTTTATATAAATTCTTCAATAAGGATTTTTTAAATTATAATATTTATTGAATTTTCCCACCTAAATTATTACATACTATGTAAATTTTATTTCTACTTATTCTTTTAATATTTTAATTAGGATCATAATTTAAGGTTTTTAGGTTTTATCACTTTTTCATTTCTCACCACTACTTCCCTTAAAATCCTACTATTGTGATTTCTCAATATTGACATTGTTGGGAATTAGTGTTCACATAGATTAGGAATATTAGGTTGTATAAAATAATTAAGTGTTACAATATTAAGTTGTGAAAAAATGACTTAATATTATTAATAGTCACATTATTTAGTTGTTTGTTTGAGTTGTCGAAACAACTCAATAATATTAGAAAATTGTTTTAAGATGGTTCCTATAATATAAGATCTTCTTATCCTATATATATGAAATATATTTGATTGAGAAATTGATTTCATTTCTATTTTGATGAGAATTCTCAATAGTGATTTTTGAGTGCAGTAATATCAAAGTCATAGGAAGAGATCGATGCATTTGAATTCATCAAGGTCGTGAGGTGATTTTATTAAATTGGCCCATTTGTTGATCATTGTAGAGGGAGACATGCTTTTTAGGCTGGATTGATAATGGTTTGTAGGTCTGGTTGCATCCTTTCATAATATGGAAACTCAATTCAATTTCTCCAGGGTGGCTTTGAGCTGCATGGAGACTTGGTCAAGCCATATTATCACCATTGGTTAGTGTTTGAAGGGGATTGGTAGGAGTGTTATCATTCAGGAACGAGATTTTTTGATTGGTGATTCATATTACAAAGTTCATAGTTTCTCTTCACTATGATCAAAGTTGAGATAGAGGTCTCAAAAGTTGATCCAATATATAGAGCCGCATTAAAAAAATTGTGTGTTATATATATTGGAGTTTCATTCTTCTGATCAGATGGGTGATTCACCCATTCTTGGAATGGCAGTTACGAAACATATAAGAGAGTGCGAGCTCCACTGGTAAACTAGAGAGGTGGTGTTGCATACATCAAATGTTGGCCTTTCTACCAAGGAAGAAAGCCTTTGATGCACACTTGGCAATTAATGAGGAGTTTCAAGAATATCTCATAGTTTGGGGAAGATAATGTGGTTGAAACTATGGATTTATTTTCTCTAGTTATTTGTTGTGTAAAGATGTAAAACTAACATATTGTTGCATAAGAAGCTTAGTTAAAGTATTTTTTTGATAGCTAGTTTGGTATTGTAGGTTGGTGATGTTTAATGCTTGGTGAATTGTTGTAGTATTGTTGTTAGTCTATAGACAAGGTGTAATCAGTATTTTAATTTTTGGAGTCTTTAATTGTTGTATTAAAATGTAAAAAGTGTAATAAAATTAAATGTTGGAGTTGATGAGAAAACAACCCACGGCTCCCAAGAACACCTACATGCAAACACATGTCACAGAAAGAGAAGCAAAAGCTATGGAGGCCTAAATGCAAGGATCCATGAAACAGAAGACATTCTTGATGTGCAAAAATCAAAATTTACAATCAAATAAAATGAATGTGTTCTCAATAAGATTACAAGAGAGATCAATCCTTATAAAGGAGATTTGAAACCCTAGAAGGGTGGAGAAACCTAGGTTGCATGATAATAATTAATTATTTTATGCCTAATTTTAGCTTAAGTAGAAAGAGATAATAAGTGACTTAATAATTAAATCAATATGATTTAATTAATAAGAAAACAAATTATTTCTCTAACACTCCCCCTTAAGATAAACTTTGGGAGAAGCTAAAAACCTAGAAATAACTACTAAAAGAAAATGGGTCCTGGAAAAAAAAGGTCTGATCAGGCACCCAAGTACAAAAGAGAGTCTCTGTAAAGAGGATAAATAGATAAAACCACATGGGAAAAATTCTACTCCAAAAAGAGACAAAGAATAGCCTGAAGGACTAAAGAAGTCTCCAAAACTAGGGAATGTTCCAGAAAATAGGAACAAGGATGAACATGTACAACATCATTGAAGCAAGAAGCTAAAAACTCTGTCAAGAAGTAACTGTTAATCTAAAGATCCTCCACTGAAATAGAATATGACCAGCTAGAGAAGAATGTAATCTGCATGAGTGTCCTCAAATGACACTACTCGAATTAGGAGGCAAGCAAAAGAAAATAATTGAACTCAAAGATACAGATGGTATAAAACACCAAAGCTTGAAGAGCTAATCAATCAAAGATGGAAGAGTGCCTCCAAAAATAGGAAAGAAAGAGTATACCTATGGTAAATGATCCATCTCACTGAAATGCATAGGTACCCATCCACTGCATCTGCCTAGTACATAGGATCAAATATTGAATACATAGCTCACACTATCGAACCAAGGAAGAAGAAGAACCAATAGTAGACACCCCCCATAATACTGACAAGGGAGAAATGACAACCAAAGAAAGAAAAGGTTGTTGAAACAAGAAAAACAAGCAAAGATGAGCCATCCCTCAAAGGGAACAGATCCCATAATTTGAAACATCCAAGATATCCAGGAGAGTGCAAAAATGAAAGAAAATGAATAAAATATACCTGGAGTAGAATCTAGAAAAATGACTCACAACACTGGAAAGGTCTCAGAATAATCTTTCCAATGATATATCATTTTCCCAAAATGGAGTCCGGATGCACAAGATAGAGCTGCCGGAGCATAAAACTGAACATCTAGCTTTGACAGTAAAAAATACCATCAAAAAAGAAAAATCAGAGATTCAAACCTCTAGATCTGGATAGAGCTCGAAAAGAGCTTTCTGACATCAGCCACAAATTCCAACTTTGTCCAAATTGGAAAAAAATTATATGTAAATAGGGGTTCTTGGGTGCTCTGAATGCAACTATGAGGTATGTTTGAGGCCAAGATGAATAGAAGGAGAGGTCCCCCAGATCCAATAGAAAAACCCTCTGAAAACTCAGATCTGATGAACACGGCCAAATCTCTCAAGAAGAGGACAAGGGAAAATAGATCTAAAGTTCTGATACCATGTTGGAGTTGATGAGAAAACAACCCACAACTCCCAAGAACACATGCATGCAAACACCTGTTATAGAAAGAGAGAAGCAAAATCTATAGAGGCTTTAATGCAAGGATCCATGAAAGAAGAGACATTCTTGAAGTGCAAAAACCAAAAGTTACAATCAAATAAAATGAATGTGTTCTCAATAAGATTACAAGATAGATCAATCCTTATAAAGGAGATTTGAAACCCTAAAAGGGTGGAGAAACCTAAGTTGCATGATAATAATTAGTTATTATATGCCTAAATTTTAGCCTAAGTAGAAAGAGATAATAAGTGACTTAATAATTAAATCAATATAATTTAATTAATAAGAAAACAACTTATTACTCTAACATTAAAAATAATTATTGTAATTGGATGTACTGTCGCTTGTACACAACATCTATTTTGTTGGGGGGGGGGGGGGGGGGGGTTGTATTCTAAAATTGAACTTCAATGCCAAATTTGTTAAGTAGTAATCTTTTGGAGGCTAGAGGAACTGGAGGAAGGAGGACAATCAACATCTTCTTGTCAATCACCAACAATAGGCTGCTTATCAGCTCTAGTGTCATCTCATTTTCTATTCTTTTTAGTGTGGCATGTGAATGATGGAAAAATGATTGTATTAGAGAGAAAATGACTATGAGGTTCTTTGATTGTCATACTTCATTGGAAGATAATCGTTCAATGAATGTGTTCATTGGCAATGGTGATCATGTGCAACAAGATCTAGATAGTAGTATGTAGCATGATATGATTCACTTTTCAATGTTCTTGGTTGTGCAAATAAGTGGAAATTTTACATTGTGGGGAGGAATAATAACCAATACTCCATTCCAATTTTGTGCCAAAAGGATTAAAGCCAAGATTGGTTTCCAATTGGCAGTGACAACCATCTCATATCATTTTTTATCAGAGTGGCATTAATCATTGATGGCGGCTGCATATGCGACAAGGAGGACTTGGTTCTCAACCCTTCTATATTGTGATTGGATGTGTATGTCTCCAATCAATTTTTTTGGTTTTTACTGAATGGATGTGTTTGTCACCATTCACGGGGTAGTGAAGTGATTGGAAGTGTTTGTCCCCAATCACATAATTTGGTGATTATGATTGGTTATGTTTTTCCCCAGTCATAGTTTTTGTGAGCAAATGTGTGTGTCTTTGTTCATGATTGATGTAAGACCTAGGATAGATGTGTTATTTTGTATCATTATCTCCATGAGTAGACATTTTTGTCCCTACTCTTATCTTATAGTGTTTGGTGAGCTACTATGTGTGGTCATCAATTTTTTTTTGATGAACTTTCACCCAATGTTCACACTAGGCGGGGTGTTAGGAATTAGTGTTCACATAGGTTAGGAATATTAGGTTGCATAAAATAATTTGGTGTTATAATATTAAGTTGTTAAGAAAAAACTTAATATTATTAATAGTCACATTATTTGGTTGTTTGTTTGAGTTGTTGAGACAACTCAATAATATTAGGAAGTCACTTTAGAATGGTTCCTATAATATAGGATTTGTATAACCTATATATATGAAATGTATTGATTGAGAAATTGAAGTAGTAGGTATTATCTTGTTTAATATTATTCTATCTTCCATTTAACTTTGTCCAAAATCTTTGATAGACATTGAACCCTATCCTAAAACTAGTAAATTGATCCACACTTGTCAATGTCATCTTTGTATAGCATTAATGTCATCCATTTTTTAATTTACCTATTGATTGTAATACCCCAAAAATGGGCTATAGGTTCATTAACCTCTTACATCAACAATTCAAATGAAATCGACATCAAAGTCATAACCTAAGGCACATCTGCACATCAAGTTATCAAAACACTAATTGATTATCCTTATTCTTTTCAGGAAATATTCCTTGAAATATTCCTTCTTTATCCTAATTATCTTTGATTGAATAATTATTTGGTGATAAATCATATTTATCCTAAATTTTGATTAATTGAATATTCTGAATATTTAATTAATTAATTTAATTCTACCACTTAACTAGTTAATTAGATTCAACTACAGTTATTCCTAAATTGTATTATTTAATTTTGACAATAAATAAAAAATCTTATGACTAATTGATTAAATTCTTATTTATTTATTTAATGTCAGTTTTAAATGTTTAATGATATAGTTTTTGAATAAAAGTTTGATTTAATAATTGATTAACCCATAAATCAATTATTTTAATTCAAAAGTCAGTTAAGTTGAAGATAAATCACTTTATTTATTTAATTAATTCATAATTATCTATGCACATTTGAAGGAGCAGTTAAACTTTAAATCAGAAAATCAATTCAAGTTGTTATCTTTTTGAAACTCAACATCTATTTTGAGTTGAAAGCTGATCTAAACTTCTGATTTAAGTCAAAAAGCTATTTTTGCATGATTTTGTGAGTTAATTAATTTTGATTTCTTGTTAACTCAACAATCAACTTGAGTTCATCAAGAGTGATTTATGGCTTTTCTCAATGCATCCTCAAGCCCTGGATTTCTATAAAAAGAAAGGCTCAGCTCTTCACAAAAATATCTTTCAAATTTGCACAATTACTCTGGCAAAATTGCATACGAAGAATCAAGCTTTTGTGAATAGGTGACTTTGTGAGATCATTCATAGTTTTTCATAGCTTTGCATAGTTTTTCATATCAATTCATATCATTATTAGATTAGATCAGCATATCATTCCAATTCAATTCTAGATTAGATTCATACAGTTTTTCATCTTATTGCATTCAAAAATCCAAAAAAATAGATTAATCTGCATTCATTCTACATTCATCTTTTTGCATTAAATCCTTCGTTTAGGTGTTGCATTATCACTGATCTTGGTGTAATCTGAGAATACCATACTCGCACCTACTAGAAGATAGTAAATCACCTGGTTAGCTTAGTTTCATTTATTTACATATTTCTTGACTTGCTAACCTCTAATGTTTTATTGAAGTGTTGTGTCCACAGCTAGGTACAATTTTCACACACATTTATGGCACCCACCATGGGGCCCTGAAATAGGTTTCCATTTCTTTTCTAACCATTTCTATCAAATTTCTATCATTTTCTAGCCAAAACTGCGATCTTTTATTTTCTGCCCATACATTTTTCATACGAGTTTTGTCAGAAAGTTGTGCCAAGACCCCTTGACTGTCGTACGATAGTTGGCATTTTTGAGACTCATATCAGATCTTACACATTATCATTTGGGAGCTACTATGTCATGTGGGCATACACCCACTATTGTACAAGTTTCTAGATTGTCGTACGGGAGGTAACTGATTGTTGTACAAGTTTTTCCATCAAAATTCAATTATCGTTTCAAATTTTTAGGTAGTTTTCTAGATTTGATTTTTGGATTTGGACTAACAGCTAACCCTAACAATTGAGATATTATGTTTCTGATTGGTATTTGCTGAATCTAATTGGAAAAGTGCAACAAAATTATAAAATAGGTAAAATCTACTAAGCGAGTTGTGAGGAACTTAGGTATTTTGTTGCATCTGATAACACTTCATTTTGGGACATAAAATGAACTCTCAGGTGTCAAGCTTGCGTGACTTTTCCTGCTTTCATATCACAGACTTTAGTTTTGGGCTATAAAATGAACATAGATTTGCTTTTTGCATATCTGTTACACATAGTAAATAGGCCCTATGAACACTATTTGCGGATGATCTTGAGAGAGTGGGCTTCATTCGCTTGTTTATGCATGCAAAGCTCTTCTTGATGATAGATCCCCTTGTAGGTAGGGAGGTTACTATGATTATCTCACGTTCTACTTGGTTTGGTCCTCAACTTTGATTGGTACATTCTCTCTTGGTCCCTCTTAGAGAGCTCGGTAGACATTGTTGTTGACATCACAAGCCTTGGTGAGATAATTTAAGTCTTAATGTGTCAGATTGATTTGTTTGCTGTGTTTGGGTAAAAATGATAAGGCTAGAGGATTATGCTCTACTCCCTTTTTGGGTAGTATCAGAAACTCAAATCCCTGGATCTGGACCAAGTCCCCATGTGGTATCTTTTGTGAGTCACCTTTAGAGAGGGTTAACCATACTGGACATTCCCTTTATTGGGTCAACCTTGTGGATGGAACCTCAAGCAGTAATAGCCAATTTTGCCTTGGTAGCAATAGTCGTTATATAAATGTCTTTGTGGAAGAAATCTCCACAAGTGTGGTCTCTTATTGGGCTGTCAGATCTCCCTAGCAGCTCTTGATTGATTAAATTCTCAGACTGTGTCAAAACCCTGGTGCACCTGGATTGGAGTTTGCCCTCTTGAGATCATAAAAATTACAGATTCAGACCATTACTAAACACCTTAGCAAGGCCAATTTTTCATTTCCTAGGACTATGTGCATTATTGGAAAACTTTTGAGAACATACACAAGTAGCATTCCTAAGGATTAGTACAATAAGTCACTATTGCTTGTTCATGCACAAGGTTGCTTTTTCCCTTGTTCATTGTTTTGAGATGATTGATTTCTTCCCTTTGCTTGTTGTTTTGTGTGTTTGCTATCTACTTGGTCCTTTGGAAATGAACAATCCTGAACTGTTGCACGAATCTGCAAACCTGGACAGAGAAAATCTTACAAATAAATTGATTCTAAAAACTAAAAAATTGCAAAAACTGAAGCAAAATTCCTTTCTGGAGTCCAAAGTCATCCCAAAATCTTAGAAAGTCATATGAGTTTTGACCTATTGTCATGCCAGAACCATCAGATTGTTGTACGAGAGTCATTACATTATCATACGGGTTTTGTCAGAAATCATAAGAAAAAAATCAAAAACCTATTGTCAACTATCATACGAGCTTTGCAATTGTCGTACGAGTCCTTTCAATTGTCATGCCAGACCTTACCTAGAATCGTACGAGCCTGGAGAAACTCGTATAAGAATTTTGAAAAATTGCCAGAAACTTGCCAAAATTGCCAAAAATCCATTTTTTATAGCCTACTTCCAGATTTTGTCAAAAAAAAATCATTGTGTTAGGAACAGAGTAGAAAATAGAAAGCGTCCAATTATTTTCCAAAAAGTGGTCTCTTGAGTCTGATCTAGCCTTTTGACCTATCAATTTGAATCTTTTTCATCTTGTGTCAAAACCTTGTCAAAATCATCTTCAATTCAATCTTCAGCAAAATGGCTAAGTGTTGCAAGCTCGTGTCTGCCATCTTTTGGGTGTCTACCCATACTACTAGGGCATACTATCCTTCATTTACATCCAATCTAATCTTCAATAAATCCAATCTTGACAAGGTTGCATCATTCAATCTTCTTGAATCAAGTCATTCTTCAATTATCTTATTCTTGCTCTTTTTCTTCACCCAAGGTTAATGGTGGAAACTAGAGCTTCTTCACAGCAAAAACAAAGAGAAAAATACAAACTCTCTTTAGCCACATCTTCTGTGATTGCTGAGACATTTCATCAACCCTACGCCAAAAATCTCTTTGGAGAAGACGCTCTTGGAAATATTTTCTTGAAAGGTGGTTATGTCACCCCTCCTGCATCGATTCACGTAGGTCATCAACTGACCCCACCTAAATCAATTCCCAATAGTCAGCACTATGTCTCAAGGAGGAGCAAACCAAGGATCCCAAGGACACCAATCTCAACATGGTGCGGATCAAGAACCTACACCTTCTAAAATTGGCCAATATCAAAATGATGATAACTTCAAGAAAATGATGAGGCATTTCTTGTGTGAAGAGAAAGAGGCATACTTTCTAGAGTTAGCTCAACAAGGAGCTAAAATTCCTCCTAACTTTAATGTCAAAGATATCATTACTCAAGAGGAAGAAACTCCTATCATGACTATGATGAAACAGATGCATGTCATGCAAGTCAAGCTCAACAAACTTGAAAAAGAGAAGGAACTTAAAGAGTTCTCCATGGAGGCTCTATGTCCTTTTCCATTTGATAAAGACTTGTACATGCCACCATTCCCAAAGAGAGTAGAAATGCCTAAATATGACAAATACGATGGAAAATCTGATCCCCAAGATCATGTCAGAGAATTTTGTACTCAATCCATGGAGTTCATGCATGAACCAACCTACTTAATGCAACTTTTCCCATGATCTCTGGGAGGAGCAGCCATTCATTGGTTCTCAAAAATGCCTCCCACTATCAAAACTTTCAAGGAGTTAATCAAATTGTTTTATCAACAATACTCCTACAACATCAAACATCTGATCACCATGATCGACATTTGTAATCTAAAACAATACCTAGGAGAACCATTCCTGACTATCCTCAAATGATGGAGGAAGAAGTTTTCTTTATATGGTAGACCCATTCCAAAAATAGAGAAGCTGGAAATTTTCATCAACAATCTTGTTCTAGAAATTAAATACCCTTTACAAATGCAAGATCACACATCATTCGATAAGATGGTAGATAATGCAATCAAAATTGAGAAAGTCCTTGTGAAAAAAGGAGACACATCACTCCAAAAAGATAGTATGAATCTGGATCTAGTTCCAAAGACAAGAACAAAAATTGGAACAAGAATAAAGGCATCATCACGGATGGTGTTGTTGACAATGTCTGCAACCCATCTAAGGTACCCGCTTTCAATCTCAATATTGGTACCCAAGTCACCAAAGCCTTAGAGGTAAAGGTAGAATCAAACAAGAAGCCATTTGACTACAAACCTTGGGCTACAAATCATAAACACAAGTTTACTCCTCTTGGAGAATCCTTAGAGTCCTCCATGAAAACTCTGTTAGCCAACAAAATCATCACATTGCCTGAAATCTGACCATTTGATACTGAACCTAAACCCAAATGGTGGAAAGAGACCAATTTCTGTGATTTCCATCAAAATAAGGGTCATAAAACCAATAACTACATATGCTTGAAGCATCTCATACAAGACAAGATTGATAATGGAGAAATAGTAATTGACAATCATAAGAGCAATAATGATCATATATCATTCATGGAACCATTTCCAAAACATGGTCAAGGAGATTCATCTTCTCAACCTAACATGGGTGCTAAAGTCAATTATGCTTACTCTAGGAACAATGTTGTCATAAACATGGTGGAACCTTGCTTGTCTGAATATTGCAATGTCATCACCATTGTGCGAAAAGATAGAGATAATCAATCAGCCAATGCAGTTACTCAATCACAAGCTCAGGCACATCTACAAGGACAAATCTCAAATTCATCCAATGTCCCTAGGATGCCTTTTAATCATTCATCTACTTCTAAATAGAGGGCTGCCTCTAAATTATCAAATTCTAAAGACATGAGACCAACATCATACAGTATCGTCCAACAACTCCAGTATACCAATGCAAAAATCTCCATGTTTGAGTTGCTTGAGATATCTCCAGCTCATAAAGCCATCCTGGACAAATCTCTACTCAGTTCCAATGTTCCTAACAACCTTGATTTAGACAGATTTCAGACTATGGTTGGTCATTTGACGTCTCCCCATCATATCTCCTTTTTAGAAGATGATAACTCCTTGAGTTATCTGCATAACCAGCCCTTGCACATTGAATTCTTGATCCAAAACTGTCGAGTCAAACACGTGTTGATAGATGAAGGTGTTGGTCTAAACATTTGTTCTTACAACTTGATCATACAACTGGGATTATCAAAAGCTACCATTGATCCTAAAAAGAAGATAACTATCAAAGCTTATGATGAACAAGAGAGAGCTTCCAAAGGAACAATTGTCTTACCTATCAGAACAGGTCCATTTATTAGAGATATCACATGTCAAGTTCTTGATATACCTTTATCTTACAACATTCTTCTAGGAAGACCATGGATACATGAAATACAAGCTATTCCTTCCACATACCATCAATGTGTGAAATTTCCTTAAGAAGGAGTAGATATAATGATTCTAGCTGACATATCTACAACTTGTAATGAATTGAAAGAAAGTGCTGACAAACTTGTTCTGAATAACAGAGAATCTTCCACTAAGAGAATAGATGTTGCATCTACATCCAAGATGGAAGACATTTCACAAGAGGTCAAAACCAAAGACAAGGGTATGGGAGAATATACTATGGAACTAGTTTTATCCCTCACCTCTCTCCCATTGTCCCCAAAATCTTATGGACAACCTTCAAACAAAGTGAAACCCAATGCTAAAGAGTCCCAGGTCATGTTCAATGGAAGCTTTGTCACATAGAAAGTATCTAAACAAGAGTTTGAGGAAGAAGAAGATGTACTTGCATGGTTATACAAGGATGAGTCTCAATCCCAATCGGTTCAGAAATGTGACTCCACTTCAAGAAAAATTCCTTAGAACTCATATGGACTAGGAGACAAATTGATCACAAAAATGGGATACACTGGAAAAGGACCTCTAGGACTACAAGGTAAAGGTCTTCTATCACCTTTTGACCACCATGGCTGAACTAACAAGAATACAATAGGTCTAGGATATCAGAAGAAGCCTTTCTATCTTAGAAAAAACTCTCCATGTCTTAGAACAGATTGAACCATTAGCAGAAATTCAACTAAAGGAAGAAACACAACAATCTAACAGTGATGACTCAGACACCATTGATGAGCTCATTCCCTATGAGCATTTTCCTAAGTAAATACTAGACCTCCTTAAAGATGAATCTAAGGAGAATATCAATGTGGTAGATACACAAGAACCTACTACCAAGCAAGAAAAAGGTAAATCTCTCACAATAGCTGAACACTTGGGATACAGTAGTGATTCTGAGATAGACTCTCATGAGTATGAATTCAAATTGGAATCAGAAGGAAACCCTTCTTGGGGAATTTTCCCTAATTTCACACATATTCTCAGATTTCCTAGAGGCATAGATAAGGAATCAAATGAATATGAATGGGGATTCATTTCGGAGGAAGATGAGCTTATCATAGAAAAACATATTGATGTTATTCACCAATATGCACCTAAACCAAACGTAAGTCTAGAGTGAAATGATGAACTTAGCGAGTCTGATCCACCTATGGAGGAAGTGGACTCCCACAATGACATTGAGCCTATTCACAAATTGAATATTTTGAGTTGTAATATCACCTTCAAGCTCAAGAGTCGGGTTGGGACCAATGATGACAGATCCATATCTATAAATACCATTTCTCAATCCTTCCCCACTTTGACTATCTAACATCCTGAACTTCTTGACCAAACCTCCACGAATCTGAGCCAAGGTATCTATACCTTCCAAATGACTATGCCCTTTCTTGCTACCTCAATGTAGTAGAGCCTATGATGACTTCCATCAGTGAATCGAGCATTAGCATAATGGAGTCAGACATCAAGTATCTTAGTCAAAAGAATAAGAATAAAAATAAAAATAAAAAAGGGTTCTGAGGGTGTCACATCTGTTGCATCCTCCATCGAAGGTATCAACTCAGGTGAAAACCTCTCTGAGGTGCCTAAGGATGAGATATTTGATGTCCTTCCAAGTCATTTACAGGATAGATCTCTAGTACTAATTGAGCCCACTCAATCTATCAACTTGGGCACAACAGAAGAACCATAGTTCATCCATGTCACACAATCCTTATTGGAAGCAGAAAAAAAAAACATTTACTACATTCCTAACAGAGAAGAAGATCAACTTTGCATGAAAATATTCAAATATGCCTGGATTAGATCCTAATCTTATAATGCACCATTTATCTATAGCTATAGGAGTCAAACCTGTTAAGAAAAAATTGAGAAAGATGCATCCACATGTTGCACTCTTGGTCAAAGCTGAGCTAGAAAAGTTACTAAAAGTCAGATTTATCCGAGTCATTGATTATGCTGAATGGATCTCCAACATTGTTCCTTTTTCAAAACCAGACAAATCTATAAGAGTATGCACAGATTTCAGAGATGTGAACAAAGCGTGCCCTAAGGATGATTTTCCATTACCAAACATTGATATGATAGTGGACATGACTGTGGGCTTTGAAATGTATTCCCTAATGGATGGTTTTTCTAGATATAATCAAATCACAATTACTCCAGAGGATTAAGAGAAAAATACTTTCACATGTGCATGGGGTACCTTCTGTTGGAATGTCATGCCATTTTTCCTTAAGAATGCTAGTGCTACATATCAAAGAGCTATGACGTCTATTTTTCATGACATGATGCATCAAACTATGGAAGATTATGTTGATGACACCTTGGCTAAATCTATGATACGATCTAAACATCTAAATGATTTGAGCAAAATACTACATTGAATGGATAATTTAGTCTCAAACTAAACCCTAAGAAGTGTGGTTTTGGTGTCACTTCTGGAAAGCTCTTAGGTTACATTATTTCAAAGAAAGGAATTGAAGTAGATCTGGCAAAGGTCAAAGCTATCATGGAAATGAAACCTCCCAATAATATTAGTCAAATGAGAACATTACAAGGGAGAGTGCAATCTATCAGATGCTTCATATCTCAGCTAGCAGACATATCACAACCTTTCACAAAAACATTACATAAAGGTGTGACTTTTGCATGGAATGAGTGTGAAAAGAACTTTAATCATATCAAGAAATATCTATCAAATCCTCCTATTTCGATGCCTCCTATTCAAGGGAAGCCATTGATCCTATATGTCTCCGCCACAGATACATCACTAGGGGAATTACTAGCGCAACATGATGAGAACAAAAAGGAAAGAGCTATTTATTATATTAGTAGAAAATTGGTAGCATATGAGAAGAACTATTCAATGATTGAGAAAGCTTGTCTAGCTATGATCTTTGCATCATAGAAACTAAGACACTACATGTTAGCTCGTACTGCACATTTGGTAGCTAAGATTGATCCACTAAAGTACCTACTAAGCAAAGCTTCCCTCATAGGTAGATTAGCTAAATGGGTGATGCTATTAAGTGAATTCAACATTGAATATGTTGAAAGAAAAGCTATCAAAGGAAAAGTAATTGCCGATCAACTAGCTGAAGCACCATTGTTTGATGATACACCAATGTAAATGGAATTCCCAGATTCCTCTATTATGAATCTTTCTTCTAGAGCATGGAAGTTATTCTTTGATGGCTCCTATACACAGAATGGATCTGGAGTAGGAATACTGTTCATCACACCTCAAGGATACTCAATACCTAAAGTATTTAGGATAAAGTTTCCTTGCACAAACAATATTTTTGAATATGAAGCCCTTCTTAATGGCATGAAGATAGAAATTGAATTGAGGGTAATAGAGCTACACATTCATGGAGACTCACAACTTGTAATACACCAAGTCAATGATGTGTATCAAATGAAAGATGAAAAGCTAGTTCCATACAAGAGAATGGTAGATGATCTAAAGAAATATTTCATATTTTTCACATTTGAGGAAATTCCTAGATTGGAGAACAAAGTTGCTAATGCCATGGCAACACTATCTACTTTACTATAGCAACCAGAACATGAGCTACACGATGAGTTCCTGGTGGATGCACTATCTTATCCTGCATATGATTCCCCCAAAACCTGCATGATCTGCACCATTGTTGGTCATGATTCATCCAGATACAAAAACCTTTTCTCCTATCTCCAAGACCAAATCATTCCCAATACCTTCAACCGCCATGAGAAATGATACCTTATCCACAATCCATCTTGGTATGTCATCATTGGTAATGATTTGTACAAACGAGGTCTAGATGGTACACTCCTTAGATGTTTAGAATGGGAAGAGTCTCAACATGCATTAGAGGAGGTCCATGAGGGTATATGTGGATCACATTCCAACTATTTAATACTAGCTTGAAAACTTATTAGGGCTGGGTACTATTGGCCTAAAATGGAAAAAGAGGTTATCAAGTATGCAAAGAATTGTCAAAACTTCCAAGTGCATGGAAACTTAATTCATGCACCAAGGAAAGATCTAATTCCCTTTACTACACAATGGCCTTTTCACCAATGGGCATTTGATCTTATAGGAGCCATACATCCTCATTCTTCTAATGGACATACCCATATTATTATAGTTACAGACTATTTCACAAAATGGGTAGAAGCAGTCCCTTTGACTCAAGCAATTGGCAAGAAATTTCAATGTTGATTTTGAACTATATCATATGTTGTTATGGTATCCCATATTCTATTGTCATAGATAATGATGGTCAATTCAAGAATAGAGACTTAGATGATTTATGTGCTAAATTCAAGATTACACAACATTGGTCACCTATCTACTATCCTCAAGGGAAGAATCTATTGAAAATTTTGCATCACACAATTAATAAAATAGGAAGAGATTGGCATCTCATGATCAATCTAGCTCTTTGGGCCTATAGAACAAGTATCAGAATGCCACTGGGGCTACACCATTCTCTTTAGTTTATGGGTTTGAAGCAGTATTACCTATTGAGGTTGAAATCCCATCACTAAGAATCAGAATGCAATGTCTAGTAACTGATGATGACTAAAAAGTGTCTAGGTTGCAAGAACTTGAACTACTAGATGAGTGCAGAAAAGCAACATATGATCATCTTGGATTATATTAGAAAAGAATGTATAGAGGCTACAACAAGAAAGTCAGACACAGAGAATTTCATGTTGGCGATCTAGTCTTGAGAGAGAATCATAAAAATTAATCACATAGAGAATGCAAGGGGAAGTTTGAACCCAACTGGTTGGGTCCCTTTGTTGTCACGACTACTTTTGGCTCTGGTGCCTATCAACTCTCAATGACTAATAGAGAACAGCTCCAAGAACCAATCAACATTCTCCATCTGAAGAAATTCTACGCCTAAGGCATTCAGTCTTTTCAAAATATCCTGAAAACAATTATAAAAATTGAAAAAAGTCCTAAAAAAAATGAACATCTTGGTGAAAACCTAGTAATAGGCACCTTGATGTATCACAAAAAATATCAAAAAATATCAAAAGTACAAAAAAATTGAAAAAATGAAAAATATAGAAAAAATGAGAAAAAGAAAAAGTGCCTTGGTGAAAACCTGGAAACAGGCACCTTGGTAGCAAAAGTAGAATCTCTTCCAAGATGGTGAAAACCTGGTAAATGGGCACCACTTGTTCAAAACACTCCATCTATCAGTGCCATCTTGGTCTTTCCCAGCTTTCAGTCCTACTTTAGTTTGTACATATCTCTCAATTTGTTTCCGCATTCATGTTTTCAATAAAGTCAGTTTGTACACCAATTGGCAAAAGCGTCTGTCTCCTATCAATGTTCAAACTTGGGGGCCATCAAAGTCATATCCTACAGTCCTTAGTATCTCAAACATGTCATATCCAGTTAGGGTCCTTTGAAGCTACATCCAAGTCTATCTTTCTGTCTCCTTTTCAGAAAGGATTTTGCATCTACAACAACATAATCAAACATCAACACAAACTGAAAACAATCTATGCTTCACATGCTTTTATCTCCTTGTATGCTTACTGATTCACATTGAGATTTTTGCATATTGTGTCCCTTTGAGCTCTTCGATGATGTCCTTTACAAGATTTAGAGAGTGATTATTGGGGGCATAATCTTTTCTTTGTCTTCTTCTTATATGTGAAAATCTAACGACTTTGGAAATTCTGGATTGAAATGGTGTCCATCTGTAAGAGCCTCCATCACATGTTGGATGGCCAGGAGTACCTCAACCATTGATACTCATAAAATCCAAGGAATTTTGATCTAACTATTTTCCTTTTGAGTGATTTGTTACTCCTATGAAATGCGATCTTACCTAAGGAGGTGAACGATTAAGGGTCACTATAGGTAATTCACAATGGATTCAGAATGATCTCTTGATTGCTTGATGTGTTTGCACTGTAAGGCATATTCAGGTCATCATGACGTCTATGTTTTGATGCTTATACAAATTTCTATATCACAATGGAAATGATATTCAAGTCATCTTGGCATTTTGTGCCTTCTTGCTTATATCTAATCCAACATTCCAAAAACAAAATCAATATTTATATGTCCATGGTTGCATAGCCAATGGGCATTGTATTGATTTTTATGCATACAAAATCAATATTCATATATTCATAGTTTCCTAACTAGTGGATGTTGTATTGATTTATCTGGTTACGTAAAAATTCAATGATGAAAATGACCGACACATGATCAGTGACTAGGTCCTAGGTCTTAGGTTTGCATTTCATCTTGCATGTCATTTCTACACTTTGCATGATTGTGTGATCTCACAATTGCTGAATAAACTTGAATGCTTACTCGATTCTTCAAATAGTGCTAAACATCTCCAAGAGTTGAATCTCACATGAAGGTTTCTTCACAGAACCGCAAGCAGTCACCATCCTGGGTTAGACATCCTTTTTGACAAATGACCGAGTACTTGTCTTCATCAATACCTACAAAATATATCATGTGTATCATTGCATTTACATATCATATTCATCCCATTACATTGCATACATGTGCATTTATCATTGCATAGCATAATCAAAATCATACATTGTCATACATTTTCCATCTATCAATTACATTTACATAAATCCATACATTTGAAAGAAATCATTGCATTGCATATTACATACATTCTACACTACACATAGCATTTACATCACATGATATCATCATAACTCAAATCAACAATTATAAATGAAGTCATAAGCAAAAGCTCAATCTCATATATATCAAAAATTGAAATAAGTCAAGGGTGCACTACTGGCACAATATACAAAAGAATGCACTCATGTAAACTATCAGATCAGATCAATATCTATGGACAAAATGACAAAAACAAAATATCAAGACAGATCATTTGTCTACCTGATCCTCCACATCTGGTGGAGGTGGTGGTGGTGCATCTGGCATGGCCTCGACTCATGGTGCTCTAGTTCCCTCTGAGGCTATCATACACTGAGAAAAGGTTGAAACCCTTTGTGTAGCTAGAAGAATAGAATAGTATACTGATATGTAGTAAGAGGTCCGTGCAGTCTAATGTGTCACCTCCACCTGCAATCGCCTAACCTCGGCCTCTCGCAACAAAATTTGCTTCTCTAACTCCTTTCATTGTATCTCACGGGTAGCACTCTGTAATATGAGGTATCTGACCTATAACCTAAGCTATCTAATGGTCTCCTAGGGAGTCAATGCCTGTCCAAGATTTTCATCTATCGTAGGCATCTCAGTATCCTCAGCTAGCTGATTAGTAGCCTCTGGCCTGCACACCTTGCGGTGTCTCACCTCAGCACCTAAGTCAAAATCTATATCCACCTGTGTAGTATCTGTATCAAGACCTATATCCTTTTATGCTCCAAGAACCTCATCAGCACTACCTATACTACCTTATGTACCACCCTCTCCTCTCATCCTCTGTAATACTACTCGTCTACCTGCTAAAGAACTAGGATGGCGAGGTGGTCTCATGTTTCCCGTTGGTATTTGAGGTGTCACAAATGCCTTAGGTTGTGGCGGTGTGGGCTGCATAACTAGAATCTAAGTATCCCTCCATCTTTGTCCCCTACCCATGGGATTCCTTGTCACATCTATTGCATCCTCCATCAAAGGTATCAACTCAATAGGATCTGAGAATCTAGGAATGGGATGCTCCGTGAGCCAAGCAATGAAACCATCTGTCACTCTGACATCTACTACATGTGGTCTATAGTCCCACTCCCTAGGAACAATACCTATATATTCCTAGCTACACAGTGTGTAAGATAACTTGGCAGTCCATCCAAGTCCTATCTCTCTAACCAATCGTGCATATGTGGCATAATCCTAAGGGGCATCCTGGATAATGTCGTACTGCCGCCATACTCTAATAATAATGAATCACTCTAGCACTATGGTAGATCGCCCTATCAACACTCAACTCTGGAAGAAATAATTGAACTATGCCCATGTAGTAGGCAAAGCCTCTATCTGTAAGTATGGACACCAGATAACATATGTCATATCATCCTGAACTTGTCTCTAGTACTCGGTGATACCCATGCAAACCTATGTCACATATCCTAAATAAACATAAATGATGGGCTCCTACGGATATCACTGACTCTGACATACCGGTCTACATATGGGAATGTGCTCCCATGCCCAAATCTGTAAAACTAGAGCTCCAAATGTAAAAGACTTGCTCTCATGATACATGATCTCATACATCTTTGAGAACATGTGGGCAAACATACACTGACCCTAGCCCAACTCAGAAGGTGTCTCCATCAATCAAGCAACCATAGGGGCCCAGCCCATCAAGAGACCGTTCTACTGACAGTTGGACATTATGATCCCTCTGATCATCCCAGCTATAATACACTCAAGTCTATGGGTCTGCCCATATCTCTGTACTAATGACTCCCATGATATAGACTGAGTCAACTGCTTAGCATCTCTAAACAAGGTATGGAATTCATGGAGACCTGCATTCCCTGCACTGATGTAATCAGGACAAGGACCATGGAAGGGAATACATAGAATCATGTAAGCATCCTCAGGTGTGATAGTGATCTCTCCCATCGGCAGATGGAAGGTCTACATCTCTTAATGAAAGCGCTCGATCAAAGCGGTCAGTAGCCCATGGTTCACTTGAATCTTAGGTAAATGAATAAGATACTAGAACCCACAGGTGGCTAGATGAGCTCTAAGAGGATCAGAAAGTGAAATGCATAATCTCTGTGTGGCCAAGTGTGATATACAGACATGCACATCAGGATATATAACCTACATAGCACAAAAATAGGGAATCCTATCAGTAACTTGGTCAAAAATCAGGCTAAACACACAGGAATTGATAGGTTGAAAACTTCAGAAGGTGTAATAAATACTAAGGAATTGACCTAAGAAATCAGAAAAATAAAATTTTTGACCTAAGACTGAGAAATAAGCTCACTATTTTTCATATGACTTTCCAGTCTGGTACTAAAACTCATACGAGTTTCAACAAGTTCCCGTACGATAATTCATGGGTATACGACAAAGCATATGTTCCCATATGACAATTAAGGGACCTGATGAAACATCATACGACACATGGGTCCCTCTCATACGAGTTTCCTATAGATCTAGGATGACACTCTACAGAAATTTCAAATGTCGTACGAGTCCTAGGGGACTGTCGTACGACTTTCTATGCTAGCCAAATTAAAAAATGTACAAAAAAAAATCCTAAAATGCTAAGAACATGCAAAAATTTGAATTTACAGAGAGGCACAAAGGTCCACTTAGCGGGTGCCCATACTGGGGAGGTCGCTGATGTCACTGGCTGCGCTTGAATCAGTGTGAGGAGACTGGAACCTTCATTTCAGCCATTTTCTCTCAAAGGGCTCCACGGAAGTCAAAAGTGAATAATGAATTGAAAATGACCCTTTTAGGCCTTATATAGGTTTTTGACCTAATTTTTCAAAGTGTTCCGTTTTCCATGAAAATTGCACCCTTGGCTAATTTTGACATTCTAAACCCATTTTCAAGATCAAAATCAAAATCTAAGATCATTTACTATGTCAAAATCATGATTTAAAAGTTTTGAACCCAGGATGGTCAATTGCTTGCATAATAGACCTTCAATCATCACAGAAATCTAGAATTTAACTTAACTAATTATCTTACATCAAACTATCAAAATTTCAACTTGGTCACCCATGATCAACTCATGGTCAAACCTAGTCAAACTTGATCTTCAGGACCTCCAAACAATGCAGAATGCATCTCCAAACATGTATAACCAATTCTCAAATCAATTAACATGCTTCTAAACCATTCAACGCTAACTTTTCTTGTCAGATTTTCATTTTAATCCCGAAGGGGGCATAGTATTGCACATCTTTCAAGTCTATAAATCAATCAAATCTTTCTTTCAGTAATCAAGACAACAACCATGTCTAGTTGCTAATTCATCAAAAGACCTCGTCACTTGGGGCACATCGCTTGGGGCATATCAGATTCATCAAGATCCATATCAATCTGGTATCCTAATCAATCTTGTAAACTATATTAGCTTTTCATAACCATCAGTTCATTAGTGTTATTTCCTTAGTTCTTCATAACTAAACAGTTCAGATGTGATACCATTTTGATTCCTTTGGACAATCAGGTCGAGAATTAGGTCACTCACTTCTTTATAATCATAAGGTTAGGAATCAAGCGTTTTGACACTTTTTCATAATCATCGGTTCATTGTTGCTATAGTTAACATCATCACGATTCTTGGTCGACCAAGACCTAAATCAACTTTCTTTCAATTGATTTTTGTCTCAGAATCAGTTCATCTTTCAAATCAGTTTCAAACATAAAAAATAGATTAATCTTTGAACCACTGTGCTTCACACAGTAATTCAAAGAGGGGAAAAATGTAATACCCCAAAAATGGGCTATAGGTTCATTAACCTCTTACATCAACAATTCGAATGAAATTGACATCAAAATCCTAACCTAAGGCTATTGGAAAAATGGCCAGCACTCCCCTCAGGATTCGTGACATGGCTGAACTGCCTCCTATGTCTTCTATAAGCCTAGTGTTTGTATCAGGCACTAACAGGTCAATCTTTTTCTGCAACAACAACCACTACTTGTAACAAGTGGTATCAGAGCGGCAGGTCCTTGAAAAAGAAGTTTAACAGCTTAAGGAGATCCATGGTGAATTTCAGGAAAGAAAGCCCTAAGTTTGATGGAGTAAATTTTGACAGCTGGAAAGAAAAGATGAAGACACACCTACTATGTTTAGGACTAGGTTATTTGTTGATTAAAAAGAATAATAAGACTATCATTGAAGAGGACAATCTTGAAACATGTACTATGGATGAGAGATATCTATTCATGTGTAACATACTTGCAAGAGAAGAACTTTTGACAGCACTTCCGGAGAATGAGTACAGTCAGGTAAAATATTTGAAAAAATATCATGAAATTTGGAATGCTTTACACTCTACTTTTGAAGGTGATGAACATGCAAAAAGAGTTAGATTACATAATTGGATATGTGCATTTGAAGATATAAGAATGTTGGAAGATGAATCTATTAGAAGTTATATTGGTAGAATGTCAAAAATCATTACAGGTATAAAATCTTGTGGAGGAACAAAGACAGAGAATGAAGTGATATGGAAAATTCTGAGGACATTGACTCCTGTATTTAAGCAGACAACATAGATGATTGAACAAGTGATACCTTGTATAAAAAAATTTACAAGAGAGACTCTTCTTGGAAGATTGGAAGCAGCAGAAATGAACCTGAGATTATCAGGAGACTTACCTAGAATGGAGACAATATTCAGTGCTCTTAGTGTTCACCCTACTTTTTCAAGAAGCATCAGTGTGAGTGGAGATTATGCTGGCAGCAGTAGATCTAGAAATGAAGAAGACAAGAAGATTGAAGGTATTGCCTTGCTTGTGAAAAGAGAACCAAACGGTAAGAAAATATTTAAATGTTGGACTTGTCAAGAATATGGTCATTTTGCATCTAAATGTCCTAAGAGAGTTAAAAAATATAGAAACAATTTCAAACCTAGAAGATCTAAGGAATGTTATTATGCTAATGATGAAGATCTTGAAGCTAGTATAGAAAGAACTTTAAGTGAAAGTGATACTGAAAATAATGATGACATAGGATTTGTAGCAATTAAAGAAGAGAATCTTGAAACTGATGTTAAGGAAGAAAAATCCTTAGTTTCTAAAGTTGAAAAGAAACTTGATTGGATTATAGACAGTGGCTGTTCACATCATATGACTGGAGACATGAAAAAGTTCATAAAGTTGAATGAATATGATGGAGGAGTTGTTAGAGTTGGAAACAATGTACCTTGTTTGATTAAAGGTATAGGATCTATTACTCTTGATGGAAAGACTAATACTGATGATGTTTATTTTGTGGATGGATTGAAACATAATCTTTTGAGTGTTGGACAATTAGTTGATAAGGGATATCAAGTTTTGTTTACTGAGAAAACTTGTGTGATAAAGGATAAAGATGGAAATCTAATTGGAACTGGATCTAGAACCAGAGGTAATGTATTTCAGTTGAATCCTACTAAGATGACATGTTTGATTGCTAAGATTGATGACAGTTGGTTATGGCATAAAAGGTTTTGTCATATAAACTTTGATAACATTGTAAAAGTAAGTACTACACTTGCAGTAAGAGATTTGCCTAAAATTATGAAGCCTACTAACATGATTTGCAAAGAATGTGTATGGCTAAACAGAAGAGAAGTTCTTTTCCCAGTAAGAAGTTTACATCTACAAAGAAGCTGGAGATTGTTCATACAAATTTGAGCGGTCCTACCAGGACTAGAGGATTCTATGGAGAAAGGTATTTTATGGTTCTTGTTGATGATTTTACAAGAATGATGTGGATTGCATTTCTTAAAGAAAAATATGAAGCATTTGATAAGTTTAAGATTGTTAAGAATAAAGTTGAGAATGAATCTGGAATGAAGATTAAATATTTGAGATCTGATAGAGGTGGAGAATTTACTTCTAGAGAATTTAACACCTTTTGTGAAGAAAATGGCATTAAAAGATAGTATTCAGCCCCTAGAACACTTGAACAAAATGCCATTGCAAAAAGAAGGAACATATCAGTGACTGAAGAAGCAAGAGCTATGTTGTTTGAAAATGATTTGGTGAAGATATTCTGGAGAGAAGCAGTGAACATATTAGTGTATACAATGAACAAAATACAAATCAAAGCAGACACAGACAAGATACCTTATGAATTATGGTTTGGACATGCACCCTTAGTTAAGTATTTTAGAATTTTTGAAAGCAAATGTTATATAAAGAGAGATGATGATGTTGGAAAGTTTGATCCTAGAAGTGATGAAGGTATATTTCTTGGATATTCTTTGAAAAGAAAAGCTTATAGATGTTTCAATAAAAGAACTAAGACTATTGTTGAAAGCGCAAATGTTAAAGTTGATGAAAAATTCAAAATTCAGGAAAGAATGCTTGATTATGAATCTAATGAAGAAGCTCATCCTAAACCTAACACTAGATCTACTAAATTATTTTATGAAACTGACAATGATTTGTTGAATGAAAGCCATAGTGAAGTCATTGATGAACCTACATCTGAAGAGAGATCTGAGACAGTGACACCTAGCAAGAGTTTGTTAAGAAATCATCCTCTTGGACAAATTATTGGGAGCATCAAAAGAGGAGTTCTAACTTGAAATAAGGCACAAGAACAATTATGTTTGATTTCTCAAATTGAACCTAAGACTACTAATCAAGCTTGTCAAGATGAAAGTTGGACTAATGCTATGAAAGAAGAACTGGATCAGATTGAAAAGAACAAGACATGGGAATTGGTCCCTAGACCTAAAGACAAGAATGTTATTGGAACTAAATGGGTATTCAGAAACAAGATGAATGAACAAGGAGAAGTAGTAAGAAACAAAGCAAGATTGGTATGTAAGGGTTACTCACATCAAGAAGGAATTGACTATGAAGAGACCTTTGCACTTGTTCCAAGAATTGAAGCAGTAAGAATATTTTTGGCATATACAGCTTACAAGAAATTCAAAATATATCAGATGGATGTGAAGTCAACATTTTTGAATAGAGAATTGGAAGAAGTCTACATTGAGCAGCCTGAAGGTTTTCCCTTAACTCAAGAAGGAGACATGATATGTAAATTGAAAGTTTTATATGGACTTAAACAAGCACCTAGAACTTGGTATGCAAGACTGGATAAGTATTTGTTAAAATTGGGATTTACAAAAGAAACAACTGATAGCAATTTGTACACAAAAGAAATTGAAAATGGTTTGTTGGTTATAGTTATTTTTGTTGATGACATTATCTTTGGAGGAGAAGATGAAGCTAGTGACAAATTTGCAGATGAAATGAAGACTGAATTTGAAATAAATATGATTGGTGAGATGAAATACTTTTTGGGATTACAAATAACACAAAATAATGATGGTATCTTTGTAAGTCAGACAAAGTACTTGAATGACTTGTTGAAAAGATTTGGAATGGAGAATTGTAAACCAGTTGGAACACCCATGGTGACCGAACATAAGTTATCTAGCACAGATGAGACTCCTACAGTAGAATAGAAGAAATACAGATCTATGATTGGAGGATTGTAGTATTTGACTCATTCAAGACCTAATATAGCACATTCAGTTGGAATTGTAGCAAGATTTCAAGCTGAACCTAGAGAATCACATTATGCAACAGTAAAGAGGATACTGAGATATTTAAGAGGCACAATGGACTATGGACTATGGTATGAAAAATCTGATGATTTTACCCTATGTGCATATACAGATGCTGATTGGAGAGGCAGTGTTGATGATAAGAAAAGCACCAGTGGTGGAGCATTTTTCCTTGGAGGAAAATTAGTTTCTTAGCTAAGCAAGAAGCAAAATTATATCTCGCAAAGCACAGTAGAAGCAGAATATGTAGCAGCAGCAAACAATTATAACTAGATAATTTGGATGAAGCAAATGATGAAGGGTATTGGAATAAAAAAATTTGAGCCTATTGTCAGACATTGTGACAACACCAGTACAATTAGTATGTCTAAGAATCCTATATTACATTCTAAGACAAAGCATATAGAGATTAAGTATCATGTTGTAAGAGAGAAATTTGTTGAGAAAGAAGTCAGACTTGAGTACATAAGTACAAAGGAGTAGATAGTAGATATATTCACAAAGCCTTTGCCTAAGGATACATTTAAGTATCTAAGAGGTATGCTTGGGGTTATGCTCCAGCCTACTTTTGAGAAGTGATGTAGTTGGTTGCATTCGTCCAGTGGTATATGAGCCTTATCTTTCTTCTGGACTGGATGTTGGTACTTCCTCTATGGGGGAGTATGTGTATCTGAGTTGAGTCATGAGGACTCTAGTAAATGTATTTTCTAAAAAGTGTCTTTTGACATTGAGTTGTTGTTGACATAGTGATGAAATTACTGTCATTGATGTCAATGGGGGAGAAGTATACATGAAAAATAATCTGAGACATCTGTTGGAGAGAACTGATTAGGATAACGAAGCAAGATTTGATTGATGAAGAGGATTTGAAGAAGCAGTGTTGCAGTATTGGATTTTTGGAACATTGGATGTTCTTCATCTATGTTGCCAACAATGCCAATGGGGGAGATTGTTAGGAATGAATGTTAAATGTTTGGCAGCCATTCTATAGTAGTTGTTGTTGCATTCATGACTATGATTGTCATTGATGTCACCACGGTGATTTACCGAAGACTTGCCTAGAAGCAGACATAGTTGGATTAGCGCATGTGGGTTATTGTAGTTAGAGCTATGTGATGTTGAGGATATACTCTTTGATATGTTATATTTTTATGGTTAAGAGCACAAATAGTAATTCATTTAGTCATTGAAGTTGTGATCATTTTGGTGGAAGCAGTATTCAGGCAGTGTTCCTGAGTAGCAGTTTGTGGAAATCGGATGATATCTCCTGATTGGGATGGAATCTAGTTTTGCACAGGTAAAGGGAAGTTGAAGACACATTGATAGTGATGTGGATGACAGTGCAGACTTTGAGGTCACACAAGTGAAGATTTATTGTATTTGGAAGTCAACAGTTTTGTGTAATTTTGGTGTAGCGTGTGGAAACTTTTATTTTGTAATTGTATGTCGACTCATTTGTAATTATTTGAGTGTGGTATAAAGGAAGGAATGTATTTCCTTGTTGTAGTGTGTAAGTGTGTATTTGTGATATGGAAGTAGTGATTGTGTGTGATGCTATATGCATGAAGTGAAGAAAAGAGCTAAATATGAAAGTGAATTTGTGAAGGAAGACATGTGAGGTATAGAGATCTGAAATTGAGATTTGATGTAATAGTGAGTGTGGTTTGGCATAGTCAGAGAAGAGGTAACATATTATTCTATTGAGTAATGTAAAGATTATTTGGACAGTGTGTTCAGTGATCTTACCCTGAAGCTGCTTGGGCAATGGGTCCTTCTGTCTTCCATAACTCTTAACATGGTTAGAATCTTTTAACAGGGATTCAAAATCTCCTAACAGGAATTCATATGTACTGAATGTATTTCATAAGACTCGTAACAAAGTCCATCCTTTCACAAGGAATATTCATATTAGTGCATCTTTTGTGGGCATCATTCCCACTGGGGTTTACTCTTTGATCAAGAGGTTCCCTAGTCAACATATCTTGTGTCATTTTGTTATTGTGTATGAATATCTTTCTATGGTTGGTAATTATATTGCTTATATGGTTTAATGTTATTGAAGATGATAAAAGTTATAATTATTTGATAACTGATTCACCACCCCCTCTCAGTTATCTTGGTGGATTTTCCTTTCTAACAATTGGTATCTGATAACTGATTCACCCCCCCCCCTCTTAGTTATCTTGGTCGACTTTACTTTCTAACAATCTCCCTCTCAGGTAACGCTGAGGGGGAGATTGTTGGCAAAATGGTCAACACTCCCCTCGAGATTCGTGACATGGTTTAATAGCCTCCTATGTCTATCAGAGCTTAGTCACATATTTGAATCCCCTCAAGTAACGCTGAGGGGGAGATTGTTGGAAAAATGGCCAGGGCTCCCCTCGGGATTTGTGACATGGCTTAACTACCTCCTGTGTCTTCTATAAGGCTAGTGGTTGTTTCGGGCACTAACAGGTCGATCTTTTGGTGCAACGACAAGCACTACTTGTAACAAAGGCACATCTACACATCAAGTTATCAAAACACTAATTGATTATCCTAATTCTGCATTGGGGAATATTCCTTGAAATATTCCTACTTTATCCTAATTATCTTTGATTGAATAATTATTTGGTGATAAATCATATTTATCCTAAAGTTTGATTAATTGAATATTCTGAATATTTAATTAATTAATTTAATTCTGCGACTTAACTATTTAATTAGATGTAATTACAGTTATTCCTAAATTGTATTATTTAATTTTGACAATAAATCAAAAATCTTATGACTGACTGATTAAATTCTTATTTAATTAATTAATGTCAGTTGTCAATGTTTAATGATATAGTTTTTGAATAAAAGTTTGATTTAATAATTGATTAACCCATAAATCAATTGTTTTAATTCAAAAATCAGTTAAGTTGAAGATAAATCACTTTATTTATTTAATTAATTCATAATTATCTATGCACATTTGAAGGAGCAGTTAAACTTTAAATCAGAAAATCAATTCAAGTTGTTATCTTTTTTAAACTCAACATCTATTTTGAGTTGAAAGCTGATCTAAACTTCTGATTTAAGTCAAAAAGCTATTTTTGCATGATTTTGCATGATTTTGTGAGTTAATTAATTTTGATTTCTTGTTAACTCAAAAATCAACCTGAGTTCATCAAGATTGATTTATGGCTTTTCTCAATGCATCCTCAAGCCCTGGATTTCTATAAAAACAAGGCTCGTCTCTTCACAAAAACATCTCTCGAGTTTGCATAATTACTCTGGCAAAATTGCATATGAAGAATCAAGCTTTTGCAAATAGGTGACTTTGTGAGATCATTCATAGTTTTTCACAGCTTTGCATAGTTTTTCATATCAATTCATATCATTGTTAGATTAGATCTGCATATCATTCCAATTCAATTCTAGATTAGATTCATACAGTTTTTCATCTTATTGCATTCAAAAAAAATTTTAAAAAAGATTAATTTGCATTCATTCTACATTCATCTTTTTGCATTAAATCCTTCATTTAGGTGTTGCATTGTCACTGATCTTGGTCTAATCTGGGAATACCATACTCGCACCTACTAGAAGGTAGTAAATCACCTAGTTAGCTTAGTTTCATTTATTTACAGATTTCTTGATTTGCTAACCTCTAATGTTTTACTGAAGTGTTGTGTCCAAAGCTAGGTAGAATTTTCACACACACATTGATGTCATATTTTTATGATAGTATTTCTATCAGGATTCAACTTTGTAGTTTTCAAGTCAAACTAATTGAACCATGTTTCATGAGTAGTAGTTCACAAGAAACTATCTCTTATTAGAATGAATGGTACTGTGAGAGATGTGAACCTAACCTGTTAGGAGAATGCTAATACATTCAGACATTAGTTCAAACAAAGCATACATCAACATATAGAAAAAGCAATTCACAAGACCACCTCAGATTGAGCCAAAACGAGAGCACTTGGGCACCGTTTGATTTGCTTGTTTAAGAGGGATGTGGGTGTGCTCTCCAAGAACAATGAGTATGTCCCCAATGTAGATTAGGGTAGATTAAGATCATCTACAAGCCATGGAGACCCCAAAATTGTTAGGTATAGGGAACCTATTTTTCCCCTAGCATTCTGAGGGTGCAAGTGATGAAATGCAGATCCTAGGCTTATGAATGCAATGCAAGATTTATTTTAACTCAAGTATAGATGTGATATGGATTGAAGATGATCTAAAATTCTTGAAATGAACTAATTTAATCCATTAAACTAAGCTAGGATGAGTTATGAAACATGAATTACTCTAACAATTCTAAGATATACTATGATATTCTAGATGCAAATGAACATGATAACAATGCAATTGAAATAAAGAGTGAGTTCTTATTTTGCTTATAGAAGGAGGGATATTTATAGGATTTTGGCCAAGGGCTTGGGTTAGAAAGGATGGTTAGGGTCAGAGTCAGGGTTAGGGGTATGGTTAGAAAGGGATAGGTATGGCATTAATGGTTGAAAGGATCAAGGGTTTCCCACACATGTGTGAACAACACTAGGGAAGTATGCTAGGGGAACAAGATTGGAAGAAGGGAGATGGGCCCTCATTAAGAGGTTGTAAGAGCTATTAATGAAGGTGTAAGGGGTCATTAATGAGTTTGTAAGGCTCATTAATGAGGGTGTTGACTTTGGTTCAAAGGGAGAGGGTTAGGCTAAGAGGGTTAGGAATCACCCTTTAAGTGGGGTTAGGGAGTGATTAGGGATGAGAGGATAGGATTAGAAGAGTCTAGAAGATATCTAGGGTTTTAGGGATTTAAATAAATTATTTATTTATTTAAAGAGGGTTTGGATTGAGACTTTATTTATTAAATGATTTAATAAATAAGAGGGATTAATATTTAAATTTGATTTAAATATTTTTGGGCAAGGTTCTTTAATTAAATATATTTAATTAAAATAGGAAGGGGTAATAATAATAATAATTAATTAATTAATTAATGATGATGTCATCAGGACTTTTATTAATTAAAATATTTTTAATTAACAAGATGATTTTTAGGTGTCTACAAGTACACTCAACACTCATTCCATCTAGGTGATGCTCATAGAGGTGAAGCATTGGACCTTCCCAAGAGGTCACCCATCATAATACTACTCCAAATCAGGCATGCTTAACCACGGAGTTTCCCGCAAGGCTAAGCCCACTTAATTTTATACCCCATTATCCACCAAAATTTATGCAAGTCCCTCAAACTTGGAAGTTAGATCTATCTCTGGAGTAGCCAATTCTATATTTCCTTGAAACACAACATTCACTTCAATATTTTTCCCAAATTTAAAAGTTAGAGCTGCAAAAAACCTTTATTCCTAATACTATTTTCTTATGACCCAAAAAACCACAACTCAAATCATTCCTTTGCAAAAATATTTTTGATTCATTTCTAACTCAAACTTTGGCCTTTTTAATATTGATACCACTCATATTAAGGTCATCCCCATACTCTAGTCTCAACAACCTTATCCTTCATCCTTTATCACATTTTTTTCTATTGATGTAAGTTTGCTAACTATGCTAGAGCATTTTTCTCTTTGCTAAGTTGTTTTCTTCTATCTATGTTCCTTTTGTAGTTGTTGCTACATACTATATTTATAAAATTTGCATTTTTTCATAGAAAAAAAAAATCCTTCACTTTTCCTCCCTTCTTAACTTGACTTCCCCAATTAACTCTAAAGCTTTATGATTTGATCACAACTAAATAGCATGAGCTCTCTTAAAACTTTGGAGTCTATACTCTCACTTATTTTTTTGTCAATTATTTTACAACTTACTAGGATGACCTGGAAAATCATGTAGTGACTAAATATGGCCTCAACAAGAAAAAAATGTATGACAACTTGCATAGTAGAAAAAGGGAAGCAAGGTAGATTGATCCTCCTTTCCAAAATGCACATTCAAAAGGAAGATGGCCCAATACACTCAAGTAGGACTTAAGTGATAAATGAGGCAATGATCCTTCACAAATAAGGAATTGGGGAAAGTTAGATTTGAGGTAAAATAATATGATGATTCAAAGTAGGAAGTTAAAAAAGAAAAATGACAAGATTTAGGAAATACAAACTAACAGAAAATAGACAAATGACTACAGTAACTTGAAATGAAAAGTAGAGAGTGTTAGGAATAGTCCCAAGAAATAACTGAGAGGGGGGGGTGAATCCGTTATCTACAAATTTCAATTCTTTATCCAATTAAGTATACTTCAACTTTAAGCATAAACACAATGAAAGAACACTTGAACACAACATCAATATTTTGGTTACGGAGAAACCCAAATAGGTAAAAACCCCGATGGGAATTAACACCCACTAATAAACTGCACTAGTGTCTAATGATCCTTATTATAAGATCTTACAATGTACCCTGTTAGGACTTGATCTTTACAATGCAATAAGTACAGTGACCTAGTTAAAGGTCAGACCCTATTAGGAGTCTTTTATGATTGACCCTATTAGGGGTGAGGATGCACTGTCCAAGAGCTCACTGCTCAAAGGGGTGAAGGTTGCAACCTTCTAAATAATAGATACACACTATATATGGATCTTGGTGAACTGCGAGGTAGACCTATTATCTTGATCAGTTCCAATGAATAGCACACTCTCTCTTTACTATCACATAGACCTCTCTTTGATGACACAATACTTCGCACTCTGCTCTACTTTAATCTTTCATCTCCATGTCATACTTCTAGCGATCACAAATGACCAGCTATAAGTATCTTTCCTCTAAATGATATAATCAAGTTGGCTTGTTAGAACCACCTTGAAATCATATTAGAGAAACAATAACACTCTTCAATGACATATCTGTCAGCTCTACTAAGCATGCAACACAAATTGGGACCTGTCCAAATCAATAAGTATAGACGCACGCTACACACTGTTGGCTCTACCAAATTAACTGATACTTTCTCCTCAATCTAAATTACATCATCCTCTCTTAACCAAAAATTCTTAACTCTTCTCCAATCACTAATCTAAGCACGCATACCAAAATGATAGGCGCAACTCCTATACCAATATAATCTCTGTCAGGTCTTCTGGATAAACATAGGAAACTGCAACTGGTGAATAGTGACTGCATAACTTGTACTACACATCAGACTCTGTATCCATGATTGTAACAACATTAACATGTCTCCATCACAAATCCAAATGTGCAAGGCTTCATGATAACTGTACGAACAATCATTCACAGAACACTGCCTGTAACTCTGTTAGGAACACTGTTGACACAAGCTGCTACATAATTGTCTATACTAACAATTAACCTCTGCGTCCATGATATCATGTTCATAACATGTCCATGCTACATATACTCAAATCTTACTACATAATTCTTCCACACATGCTACTTACCATATGTTGTCATCAATGACAAACATACAGTCAATACTAGCTTGCTAGCAAATCTCCAACAATCTTCCCCTTTGGAATTGATGGCAACATATGGAATGAAAAACACCACCAATCCAAATGAACAATTCTCCTATAACATTTTCCATTTCCTCATAAAAACTCCCCCAAGGATGAATCCTCCATCTGCTGCAATATTCTTCAATATTCTCCTCCTTTGACATCAATGGGAAAGGGCACCAAACATTTAAGCTTTGGTACTACTCCTGAAGTAGAGTAGTCAACCATCCATCAGTCACTGAGGACTGATGCTCTTTACACTTTTTCTAATGAGACTTAGAGAAGGGAATTAATTCCAGCTTCTCCCTAAGATACTCAAAAGTATCCTTTGGAAAAGGCTTTGTGAATACGTCTACTAACTAATCTTTGGTACTCACATAGTCCAACTTGACTTCTTTCTCTGCCACTTTCTCTCTTAGGAAGTGATACTTAATCTCTATGTGTTTTGTCTTTGCATGTATCATAGGATTCTTTGACATGTTGATAGTGCTAGTGTTATCATAATGAATAACAATAGGATAATCAATCTAAATTCCAAAATCCTTTATCATCTGTTTGATCTAAACAATCATAGAATAATTCAGGGCTGCTACAACATATTTTTCTTTTGTTGTTGACTGAGAAATACAATTATGCTTCTTGCTAGTCCAAGTGACTAGTCTATCACAAAGAAATATTGCTCCTCTTGATGTACTCTTTTCTATCATCCACGCATCCTACCCAATCTGCATCTGTATATACATGAAGCTCAACATTCTCTAAATTAGGATACCATAGACCATAATCCATAGTGCCCTACAAATATCTAAATATTCTCTTTACTGCCATGAGGTGACTTTGTTTAGGCTCTACTGCAAATCTTCCAACTATGCTAACTGCATTAGAAATATCAAGTATAGTTTGAGTAATATATATGAGTTTACCAATCATAGACTTGGACAATGTTATATATACTATTGGAGAATCATCTTCTTTTGTAAGCTTGCATCATGTTATCATAGGTGTACCCACTAGCTTGCAATCATCCATCTTGAACTTCTTCAATATCTCTTTCACATACTTAGACTGATTAATGAAAATACCTTTCTTTATCTATTGCACATTTAATCCCAAAAATTATTTGATAGGTCCAATCATGCTCATCTCAAACTCGCTCTACATCTCCTTAGAAAATTTTGCACTGAGTTTTTTATTATCCCCAAAGATAATGTCATCAACAAATATAGCTACAAGTAGTAAACCTTCAGATGTCTCTCTTATAAATAGATTACAATCTGCTGCTCCTTTCTTGAATCCAATTTTTGTTAGATATCCATCAAGTCTCTTATACCAAGCTCTAGGGGCTTGCTTAAGTCCATAGAGGGCTTTCTTCAATCTGCATACCATATCAAGCTTGTCTAATAAGGTGAATCCTTTTGGCTTCTCAATGTATACTTCTTCCTTTAACTCTCCATTCAAGAATGCTACCTTAACATCCATCTGATAAACTTTGAAGTTTTTGAATGTTGCATAAGCTAGAAACAACTTAATGGCTTCTAATCTACTCACATGTGCAAATGTGTCTGAATAATCAATACCTTCTCTTTGCGCATATCCCTTGCATACTAACCTTGCTTTATTCCTTACTATTGTACCATCTTCATTCATCTTGTTTGGTTCTAATCATATTCTTATCACTAGGTCTTGGGACCAGTTCCCAAGTATCATTTTTAATAATCTGATCTAGTTCTTCTTTCATAGCATCATGCTAGTTTGAATCATTACATGCATCTTCAACACTTTAAGGTTCAATCTGAGATAGTAAACATACCGCTTCATTTCCTACTAAACTCTTTGCTTTTGATCTTGTTGTGACTTTTTTTCTTTGATCTCCAATGATGTCATCCTTAGAGTGATATCTAGATGTAAACTTTGGAACTTTAGGTGATATTGTCTCATCTTCCTTCTGAGTTTCTTCTTCACTTGTTTCAGGGTCATTGAATAATATATCAATATTGTCAAACATCTCTTCAACAACTATCTCACTAGTGGAAGGACTAGGTTCTTCTTCAATCATAGGTGCATAATCATGATATCTTTCTTGAACCATAAACTTTTCAACAATCTTAACATGAGCACTTTCAATGATCTTCTCTACTATCAAATTAAAACATCTATAAGCTTTTCTTTTAGTAGAGTAACCAAGGAAAATACTTGCATCGCTTCTTGCATCAAACTTGTCTATTGCTTCATACCTCTTGATGTAGCACTTGCTTCCAAAGATTCTGAAGTATTTTACTGTGGGAACGTTATCAAACCATAACTCATAAGGTGTCTTATCTACGCCAGGCCTCAATTGTATCCTATTGATGGTATAGACTATTGTATTGACTACATCTCTCTAATAGGTGTGTGCAACCTTTCCTTCAATCATGATGGTGTGTTTTGTATCAAGGATGATCCTATTCCTTCTCTCTGCAATCCCATTTTGCTGAGGGGTTCTAGGTGCACTCAATTGTCTCTTTATGCCATGTTCTTCATAGTACTCATAGAATCTTTCAGAGGTGAATTCTCCTCCTCTATCTAATCTTAGACACTTTATCTTTAGTCCAGGTTCATTCTCAACCTTAGCTTTGAATATTTTGAACTTCTCAAACGCTTCTGACTTATCTTTCAAGAATGCAACTCACATCATTCTAGAATAATCATTAACAAACAAAATGAAGTACCTTTCACCATAGCATGATCTTGTTTGATTTGGTCCATATAGGTATATATGAATAAGATCCAATTTTTTCTCTGCTAAATTATGCTTTCTTTTGAATGAATTCCTCACATGCTTTCCCATCACACATTCCCTGCAAATAGTATCAACTGGCTTTTCTATGCTAGGTATATCTCTTACTTCCTTTACTTGCTTATCTTTACTATGTTATCAAAATTGATATGACTATGTTTTCATTGCTTTTCTATGCTAGGTAGATCTTTACTTCCTTTACCATGCCACCTTTGTATTTGTCCAGATGAACAAATTTGTCTTTATCACCTGTCATGTGATGTGAACAACCGCTATCTATAATCCAATCTGTCCTTATGTCTGCTTATGAAATCAATGCTAGCTCTTGTTCCTTTTTCTCATCTTCACGGTCCATCTCATCAAACATCTTCTCCATAATAGCAATGAATCCAAATTCATCTTCAACTGGATCATCATCAGAAACTCCATCACTAGCATAGTAACATTCTTTTGTATGGGTAAAAGCACAAAGTTGTGTCACGTTTCAGGACAACTTATCAACACAACTGAATCTGAGTATTTCTAACTAAAATTATTTTTTCTCAAACATATGGTCTAGCTAGATTCATTCTAGCTAAGTTAGATAAGTTCTTCACCTTTTCCAATTGGAAATATCTATTAAATGCATGTTTTAAAACAATTACTAAAGAAATAAAATTATTTCATAAAAGCGATGTTTCAATAACTCTTACTCTTTTTAATGATATTTTTTTACAAATATAAAAATACCCTTTTTTAGAGCACAGAGTCAAGATTATCATCATATAATTTTTATAGTATTTTAATCAGATCTAATATATTATAATTTCAAAATATTGCAAGTAGGTATTTTAACATTCGAGAACAAGATGCTTCAAAAATAGAAAAAAATAATAAATCTTATAAAAAAATTGAAAATTTATATTTAACACTAGAGGAGAGAGTTATCTTCAAGAGTGTGTAATTTATTTTCTGAATGGTGTAGATTTGATAGGGGAAATTTGGTGCGAGATGAAAACTGTCGATTTCAAGTATGTTCGACTTTGAGTAGTTATAACAGAGAAAATATACGTTGAAAACTAATTTTTCTTCTTTTTTGCACTAGCTATACATTTTATCTATGACATATTTTGAAATCAAAGGAAAAAAAGATTATTTGCATATACTTTTTTGTTGCAAACAAGACCCTCATTTTTCAGCATTTTTCAGCAAGTAAAAATGGACTTAAAAAATTTAAAAACTATGTGAATTCTTGTTCAAAAAAAAATAAAAAATTATAGGCATAAACTTCATCCACTTTTACACATTTCATTAGTTTACATCATCTCCAAATTTTAAACATAAATGCCATTTTTATGTCGTTAAAGTTAAAAATTTTGTGTGTTGTTGACCTTTTCCTTTATAAAAGTGTGACACAGCTTTGTACTTTTACCCGTATACTTAGGCTTATAGTTAGTCCTGAATTTCTTAACTCTTGTAGGACACTTAGATGCAAAGTGACCAATCTTATTACATGAGAAACATTTGAAAGGTAACTGACCTTCATACTTTAATTTTCCTTTTCTTTCTTTCTTAGCAATCATAGCAATAATATCATCTATCTCTTTATCTTCATCTTCATCATCAAAATTACCAGAACTATTTAAAGATTTCTTACCATGGACTGATGCTTTGAAGGCTGTCTCACTTTTAGGCTCTGCCTTCAATCTTGAAATCTCAAAAGCTGAAATTTTGTTGATCAAGGTCTCTCTCTTGAAATTTTTTGTAAGCTACATGGTCTCATCAAGGATTTTGATCTTGTTTTCATACTCTACTATAAGAGTAGTCATCAACTTATCCATAATGTCTTCCTCTGAGATCTCTCCACCATTGTTCCTGATTCTAGCAACTACATCATTGATCCTTTGGTTGTAAGCTCTGATGTCTTCTTCAGGTAGCATCTCTAATGCATTGTATCTTTTCTTCCATGTCTTTCTGTGCGCATTCTTTTCTTGTGTATCTCCTTCAAACATGTCTTCTAGGTGCTTCCATATCTTGTAGGCTGTGTCTACTTTCTTTATCTCTGAAGACTCACTATCAGATAAGGCACTGATAAGGGCTTCTTTGGCTATTGCATTCTGATGGAACAAATCTTTTTCCTTTCTAGTGGCATCTTCCTTTCCAAGATCTTCTAGAGAGGGGATCTTAACTTCTTTGATAGCCACTTGAAAAACTTCAAAAGCAATGCACTACAAATGTGTCACCATCTTATTCTTCCAATCAGGATAGTTCTCTCCATCAAACTTAGGACTATCTTTTCTAAAGAATGTCATCTGATCAACATCAAGCTATTAAAATTTCTCTCTGAGGCACTTGGCTCTAATAACAATTGTTAGGAATAGTCCCAAGAGATAACTAAGAGGGGGGGGGGGGTGAATTAGTTATCTACAAGTTTTAATTCTTTATCCAATTAAGTATACTTAAACTTTAAGCATAAACACAATGAAAGAACACTTGAACACAACACCAATATTTTGGTTACGGGGAAACCCAAATAGATAAAAACTCCAGTGGGAATTAACACCCACTAATAAACTGCACTAGTGTATAATGATCCTTGTTAGAAGATCTTACAACGTACCTTGTTACGAGTTGATTTTTACAATGCAATAAGTACAATGACCTAGTCAAAGGTCAGACCTTGTTAGGAGTCTTTTATGATTCACCCTATTAGGGGTGATCACACACTATTTGAGAGCTCACTACTCAAAGGGGTGAAGGCTGCAACCTTCTGAATAATAGATACACACTATATCTAGATCTTGGTGAACTGTGAGGTAGACCTTCTATCTTGATTAGTTCTAATGAATAGCACACTCTCTCTTTAATGTCACATATACCTCTCTTTGATGACACAATACTACACACTCTCTGCTTTGCTTTAATCTTTCATCTCCATGGCATACTAGAAATCACAAATAACCGGCTATAAGTATCTTTCCTCTAAATGATATAATCAAGTCGGCATGTTAGAACCACCTTGAAATAATATTAGAGAAACAATAACACTCTTCAATAACATCTCTTTTAGCTCTACTAATCATGCAACACAAACTAGGACCTGTCCAAATCAATAAGTGTAGACACACGCTACACACTATCAGCTCTACCAAATTAACCAATACTTTCTCCTCAAGCTGAATTACATTATGCACTCTTAACCAAATATTCTTAACTCTTCTCCAATCACCAATCCAAGCACACATACTAAAATGATAAGTGCAACTCCTGTACCAATATAATCTCTGTCGGCTCTTCTGGATAAACATAGGAAACTACAACTGGTGAATAGCGATTGCATAACTTCACTTCTACTACACATCAGACTCTATTTCCATGATTGTAACAACATTAACATGTCTCCATCACAAATCCAAATGCACAAGGCTTCATGATAACTATATGGACAATCATTCACAGAACACTGCTTGTAACTCTGTCAGGAACACTGCTAACACAAGCTGCTACATAACTATATGTACTAATAATTAACCTCTGTGTCCATGATACATATACTCAAATCTTACTAAAAAAGTCTTCCATGCATGCTACTTAGCATATGTTGTCATCAATGACAAACATATAGTCAGTACTGGCTTGCTGGCAAATGTCCAATAGAGAGTTGTACTAACCTTGGTTAAAATTTGAAGATGATTTTAAGGGTACAAAATGCCTTCATCATTTTTGCTCCTAAGAACAAAAATCTTGTCGCATTTTATACCTAAGGGTTTTTCCCAAAACTTTAACAATTGACCTCATGTATCCCAAACTTTTCAAAATAGTTCAAATAGTTGTGCCACCTATTCTTGCACATAGAAAAATGGGAAAAAGGGTTGTGGAAAGGGGTTTTACTTGGTCAAACCCTTGTTTAGTAATTAACCTTGAAAATGGAATGAATTTATATTAAGGAAATATTGTTGATATGAAATAGAAGCTAGATCTGAATCATAAGTTACCTTATACCTTGATGGAAAAATACTTCTTCTGATGTAATCACAAGTGTTAATGCAATAGCTCTTGACTCCACACAAAAAACCTCAGAGGAAATCATGAAAGACAAGATCTTGCACAATGCTTGATAAAGGAGAAGAATGAATTTTTGAAGGCTTGAATACTTTGAGAATGCTTGGGTGTAAAAGAGCTCTTGAAATCTTGATCACAAATCCTCTTGCTTCTTACCAAAATAAGGAGAGATAGGCCACTTATATACCTCTCAAATATTTCAGGATTCAAAATTGATCCAATTCAAGCATGGGAGTTAATATTCCACCAAAATATTGCAATGGGGCTCTAGTTCAAATTTGTGCCCAAACATTAGGGAACAAAAAGACCTGGGTATTTTGTACCTAGGAGAAAAACCTAGAATTGAAATGGGAGGTAAGGGAGATAGGGTAGATGCCAAAATCAGAGGGACAGTTGATTTCAAGGTTGGGAAGAGCTAAAAAGGCTATGAATGGTAAAATAGGGCCCATGCAGGATAATATATAATGGAAGAGGAGAAATAATAAAGGGGCATGCCTAAAACTAAGGGCTTAGATCAATATTTGGTGAATTTGAATTAACATAGGACTTATAATATTAATTTAAAGGTCTAGTGAGCATTAGGATAATTGTGGAATCAATGTGGGAACCCAAACATGCTAAAATGGGGTTAAATTGAGTATCTAATTAAAGGTGATAACTTTTTAGGATAGTACACAACTATACAAGCCATATTTTTCATTGAATAAGTTAAGCATATTTATGGCTCATCTTTTAAGTAGTTTTCACCAATGAGAAGCCATAAGTAGTTAGAGTTTCATTTATAACTTAATTTGTCCTTTCACCTACTAGAAAACACCTTAAAGCATTTTTATGCTTTAAAGGAAAGGATTTAATAAACAAAGATGTTCTAGCTATGAAAAAATTATTGTAAGTGAACATATCTTGCAAGAATCAATCTATCATATCTTTTAGGATGATTTTTGCAATAGGTTTGATAGTTTCTTTAGGCTTCACATCATCCCCAATCAAACAATATAAAGGCACATTTACAACAATGGCATGGCATGCATGACATAACATGAGTATGGCATATAGAAGAAATGTGATACAAATAGAGGAATTTCACAGTAGGTCAATTCCCTTATCACCTTTTGCCAACAGAGTGATGCAGGAGCATCCTGGGTGTAAGAGCAATCTTGCATCACCCAAAAATATTTCTATTTTTGTATTCAATAAGGGCTATCTTGTGCAGAGTTGCTATTTATGGAAACTTGCTATTTTTAGTAAGTTGGTCTTACGATCTCAGAATGTTTGATTTTACATATGGAGGTTCATCTCAGTCATATCAACCTACCAGCCAAGTTTCATGGCTAGATCAGGTCTAGTTTTGAAGATATTGAAGATTTTCAGTATTGCTAGTAGGGTACAGAAACTTTGAACTTAGTTTTGAAAGCTTTAGAGGCCCCGAATGAGGTCAAAAAATTGGGTGACGGGTGCTTTGCATAGGTCAAGCCTGTAGAGCACTTTGTGGCATTTCTGAAATGGGGTTATAATAGTCAATCGGGTCAACTGGTGATGACTTATGGTCTCCAGAAGTCAGGCCACTTGAAATGGCGGAAAATAATTTTCCTTCAAAATTTCTGTTCGGGTTTCAAAAGTTATTTTGAGCTGACTTTGATGTAATAAATTGAAAAATAAAATAATTCTAAGTTGGGTCGGCCCTTAGGGCTAAATTTCTGGAACCTTCTCGGGCGGTGGAAATTACCTATATAAAGAAGACCTGTAGTGTTGTCTAAGGCAGTTCTGGGTAGTAGATCTGGGTATTGATTCGAGGATTTTTTCCTATAGAATATTGTAAGGGAATGCCTATGTGGCTTTGCATATTGTAATTCTGAAAGTTTGTAATTCCACATTTGTGGAGATAATAAGAAGCCAATTTTCTATTCTTGCATATTATTGTTGTTGTTTCTCTATTTTTGTTGTGTTTGTGGTACTAAGGGGAGCACCCTTCATCAAGTGGTATCAGAGCGAGAGTTCTTGAGTGTGTAAATAGATCGCCGACTGTGAGGCAGTTTGCACCAAGACCGTGGTTAGGGTTTTAGCACGCATTGTGAAAATACCTCCACGAAGAGAACGTGGCGGAAGAGCTGGTGTCATGACACCTGAGGTTAGAGAGTTGCAGAGACAAGTGCGAGCATTGCAAGAAGAGATTCACAGAGGAATGAATCTTAATGTCAAAGATGAAAGCGAGGATGAAGCCGAAGAAGAATATCAAGAAGGAGAAGCTAAAGTTGTGAATCAGGAGGAAGAAAGACTTTTTCAGGCGATTTCCAAGATTGGGAAAAGACCTAAGATTGAGGTTCCTATATTTTTTGAAAATCTTAACCCAAAGGAATTGATCGACTAGATCAATGAATGTGAGGAATATTTTGAGTATGAAGATGTTGAGGATCCTGATAGGGTCAAATTTGTGAAGGCTAGACTGAAAGGTCATGCGAAGATCTGGTGGCAAGAGATTCAATTGGAGCGAAATAGAAGAGGCAAAGATAAAATCACAAGATGGGATCAGATGGTGGATAAATTGAAGCGATACTTCATTCTTGTTGATTATGAGCTTCACCTACTAAAGAAAATGCAAAGTTTGAAGCAAGCAGGAAGATTTTTTCAAGAGTATAGAGAGGAGTTCTATTGACTCCTCATCAGAACAGGCCATGCAGAAGTTGATAAGGAGAAAGTTGCCTGATACCTTAATGGGTTAAGGCCAAGTATTCAGGAGGAGTTGAATCTGGTTCGAATGAACAGTATTGAGGAGGCATACCAGTTTGCCCTAAAAGTAGAGGAAAAGCTGAACAAGAAGTTTGAGAGCAGACAAAATGGAAGAGGTCATGGTGGAAGATCTGGTGGATGGTCATATGGTGGCCGAAATGAAGATCCAAAAAAGAAGGATGAGGCTAGTAGTAGCCAGAATCAGAGAGAAAACAATTCCAATCATTTCCAAGATCAGAATAATAGAGATCAAAGAGGAAGAGGAAGAGGACAAGGATCTGGAAGAGGAGGCTTCTGTGGAACATGTTTTCATTATGGAGAAGGTCATAGGGCATTTGAATGTCCTCAGTGCCAAGGCAGAACAGACAGGAGAAATGAAGGCCAGGCCAGAGTTGCACATGTAGATGAAGATGCTAGATCATCAAATTCTGAAGATGCTGAAAGAGGAGAAACGCTAATTAACAGAAGAGTCCTGCTAAGTGGTGAGAATGAACCTGAACAAAGGAGGAGCTTGTTTCGCACTAGATGCAAGTGTGAAGGTAAATGCTGTGATGTGATTATCGATAGTGGAAGCACTGACAATTTGGTGTCAGAAGAGATGGTGACAAAGTTGAAGCTCAAGAGACAGAAACACCCACATCCATATCAGATTGCCTGGGTGCAGGATGACCACAAGGTCATGGTCAATGAACAGTGCCTGGTAAAGTTCAAGATCGGCGGGTACCAAGATGAGGTACTATGTGATATCATCTCTATGGATGCATGTCATATGTTGTTGGGTAGACCGTGGCAGTTTGACAGATGTGCTATACACGATGGTCGTGTGAATACCTATTCCCTGACAAAGGATGGAGTGCGACATAAGCTAAAGCCATTAAAGGAGACCGAAGAAAAGGTATGTGGTAATGCAAGAATAACATTTGTTGATGGAAGAAAATTCCTAGATGGTATGAGGCATGAGCATGTGTGTTTTGCTTTAATTCCAAAAGTTGGTAAAGAAGAAGTAGAGGACGTACCTGTAGAGGTTGCAGATTTGTTGAATGAGTTTCAGGATATTGTATCTGATAATGTACCTGATGGATTACCACCGATAAGGAAGATCATTCATCAGATGGATTTGATTCTAGGAGCTAGTTTTCCAAACAAGGCAGCACATAGAATGACACCAGCAGAAAGTGAAGAGTTGAACAGACAAGTACATGAGTTGTTATAGAAGGGATTGATTCAGGAGAGCCTAAGTCCATGTGTTGTACCAGTAGTATTAGCACCAAAGAATAATGGAGAATGGAGGATGTGTACAGATTTCAAAACAATAAACAAGATCACAATCAAGTATAGGTTTCCATTGCCACGAATGGATGATATTATGGATTGTTTGAGTGGGGCTGTGTATTTCTCAAAGATAGATCTGAAGAGTGGATATCACCAGATTCGGATCAGAGAAGGAGATGAATGGAAGACTGCCTTCAAGACAAAGGAAGGACTGTATGAGTGGTTAGTCATGCCTTTTGGGCTAACCAATGCACTGAGCACTTTCATGCGGCTCATGAACGAGGTTCTGAAAGAATTTCTAGGTAAGTTTGTCATTGTTTACCTAGATGATATTTTGATTTTTAGCAAGACATTGGAGGAACATATGATGCATATTCGTATGGTGTTTGAGAAGTTGAGAGATGAGAAATTGTTGATTAATTTGAAGAAGTGCAATTTTGTGAAAAAAGAGTTAGTGTATTTGGGATTTGTAGTTTCAACAGAAGGTCTAAAAATGGACCCAGAGAAGGTACAGGCTATCCTTGAATGGCCCACTCCAAGGAGTGCTACTGAGGTAAGATCTTTTCATGGTTTGGCTAGCTTTTATAGAAAGTTTATCAAAAAATTTAGCAGTATTTGTGGACCCTTCACTGAAACAATGAGAGGGGATAGAAAAGAGTTTAAGTGGACTAATGGGGCAGAAAAGAGTTTTCAATTGTTGAAACAAAAAGTTACAGAACAACCTATTTTAGCACTTCCAGATTTTAATAAGGTGTTTCAAGTAGATTGTGATGCTAGTGGTACTGCAATAGGAGTTGTTATGAGCCAAGAAGGTAAACCTGTTGCTTATTTCAGTGAGAAGTTAAATGATGCCAAGAGAAAATATTCTATCTATGATCAGGAATTTTATGCTATAGTTCAGGCATTAAAGAAGTGGAGACATTATCTTCTTCCTAAGGAGTTTGTTTTGTATACTGATCATCAAGCATTGCAATATTTGAATAGTCAAGGAAAATTGAATCAGAGGCATTTGAAATAGGTTGAGTTTTTGCAGAGTTATACATTTGTTTTGAAACACAGGAGTGGAAAGTCTAATAGGGTTGTGGATGTTCTTAGCAGAAGGCAACTATTGCTGACAGAGATGTAGATTGAAGTGGTTGGGTTCAAGGAACTCAAGAATTTGTATCCAGAGGATCCTGATTTTGGTGAAGTTTGGAAAGCTTGTACAGAACCTGTTACTCTAGACAGGACGAAATGGCTAGATTTTATCATCCAAGATGATATGCTATTCAGAGGGAGTCAGTTGTGCATTCCATGAAGTTCTATGAGGGAGAATCTCATCAAGGAGAAGCATAGTGGAGGATTGGCTGGACATTTTGGTCGTGATAAAACCCTTACTTTGGTTGGTGAGAATTATTATTGGCCACAGTTGCAGCAAGATGTGAAGAAGTTTGTACAGAGTTGTAGAGTATGTCAAATGGTGAAGGGGGTGAAGCAGAATACAGGGTTATATCAGCCATTACTTGTACCAGAGAAGCCTTGGGAGGATATCAGTATGGACTTTGTTCTTGGTTTACCGAGGACACAGCGGGACATGATTCAATTTTTGTAGTAGTTGACAGATTTTCAAAGATGGCACATTTCATTCCCTACAAGAAGACTAATGATGTTGTTCATGTAGCAGAATTGTTTTTCAAAGAAGTGGTGAGACTACATGGTTTTCCAAAGACCATAGTTTCAGATCGAGATACTAAGTTTTTTGGATATTTCTAGCGGACATTATGAAAGAAGTTGAAGATAGATTTGAAGTTCAGTTCATCACATCATCCACAGACTAATGGACAGACAGAGGTGGTGAATAGAAGTTTGGGAAATCTACTGAGATGTTTGGTTGGAGATAAGCCAACAGGATGGGATTTGATTTTACCACAGGTAGAATTTGCATACAATAATTCTGTCAACAGGAGCACTAGTAAATCACCATTCCAGATTGTATATGGAAGTAGTCCAAGAAATGCATATGAGTTGAGAAAGATAGATAAAGGTGAAATAAGTAGTGCTGAAGCTAAGGATTTTGCAAAACATTTGAAGAACATCCATGAGGAGGTGAGGAAGCATATTACCAAGATGAATGTGCAGCATAAGACTAAGGCAGATGAGAAAAGGAGGCATAAGGAATTTCAGGTTGGGTATGAAGTCATGGTTCATTTGCAGAAGGAGTGATTTCTAGTTAGTACATATAACAAGTTGAAAATGAAGAAGTTTGGACCATGTACGATACTGAAGAAGCATGATTCAGGAAATGCATATGAGGTAGAATTGCCTACTGAGCTGAATATTTCACCAGTGTTTAACATTTTAGATTTGACAGAGTATCATGAAGAAGGTGTTGAAGATGAGGTTGCAACAGCATAGTGGAGTATTCCAGCAACCAGTTCAGATATCAAGGAGATTGAAGACATACTAGACAGTCGTGTTGGCAGAAGCACAAGGAACAGGACATATGAAGAGTATTTGGTCAAATGGAAAGGATGACCTGTTGAAAATTCATCATGGCTAATAAAGGAGGAGGTTAACCATCTTGGTTTTCCTCTGCACACCTGAGTCGTGACAGGGTCACTTCTCAAATTACCCTGGGTGTCTGATGCAGGAGCATCCTGGGTGTAAGAGCAATCTTGCATCACCCAAAAATATTTCTATTTTTGTATTCAATAAGGGTTATCTTGTGCAGAGTTGCTATTTATGGAAACTTGCTATTTTTAGTAAGTTGGTCTTACGATCTCAGAATGTCTAATTTTACATATAGAGGTTCATCTCAGTCATATTAGCCTGCCAGCCAAGTTTCATGGCTAGATTAGGTCTAGTTTTGAAGATATTGAAGATTTTCGGTATTGGCAGCAGGGTACAAAAACTTTGAACTCAATTTTGAAGGCTTTAGAGGCCCTGAATGAGGTCAAAAAATTGGGTGATGGGCGCTTTGCGCAGGTCAAGCCTGTAGAGCACTTCGTGGCATTTTCGAAATGGGGTTATAATAGTCAATCGGGTCAACTGGTGATGACTTATGGTCTCCGAAAGTCAGGCCACCTGAAATGGCAGAAAATAATTTTCCTTCAAAATTTCTGTTCGGATTTCAAAAGTTATTTTGAGCTGACTTTGATGTAATAAATTGAAAAATAAAATAATTCTAAGTTGGGTTGGCCCTTAGGGCTAAATTTCTGGAACCTTCTCGGGCGGTGGAAATTGCCTATATAAAGAAAACCCGTAGTGTTGTCTAAGGCAGTTCTGGGTAGTAGATCTGGGTATTGATTCGAGGATTTTTTCCTACAGAATATTGTAAGGGAATGCCCATGTGGCTTTGCATATTGTAATTCTGAAAGTTTGTAATTCCACATTTGTGGAGATAATAAGAAGCCAATTTTCTGTTCTTACATATTATTGTTGTTGTTTCTCTATTTCGGTTATGTGTTTGTGGTACTAAGGGGAGCACCTTTCATCATGGAGAAACAAGGGTCATCTAAATAAATATAAACAAAATATATATCAAGTAGAACATCATGGGGGAATCAAAACACCAATAGGAAAATGTTAAGAATAACAATCCACCAATACAACTGAGAGGGGGGTGAATCAGTTATATGATAGATTATTAAACTTTAAACTTTGAATAGTAGCGATATCAAATCAAATGAACACAATGAATTCCAACACAATAACACAATATTTATTGTCGAGGAAACCTTGTTAAAGGTAAAACCCTGGTGGGAATTAACACCCACTAATGATGTACTAAGAGTATTGTATCCTTTTTAGAAGATCTAGCCCTATTAGGAGATGATTAAAACATTACAGTACACAGTCCTTGTTAGAGGACAAACCCTATTAGGAGTCAAGAAAAGAAGTAGGCTCACTACCTAGGCTCACTACCCAAAGAAGGTTATGACCACCTTAAGAACTCATTGTTTGCAACACAAGTGTATGAAAGTAAATACACAATCCTTGAACTATCTGATAGAAATTATCTTTGCTTGATTAGTTCCAATGAAGTATATAATTTATCCTCTTCTCTACATCCAGTAGACACAAGCTCACAACTTTCACAATCTTCTTTAACATCACATATATTCTATCATATCTTTTCAAAAGAAAAGATCTTACATATATACCCTATTACAAAATAAATGATCAGGTCGGCCAATTACGATTTCCTAATATAAAAATAATTACATAATACTTTTCTAAGATACACACGGTATCTAAAACAAGTATACAACAATTACATTTTAATAATTAAAGACCAACATCTATAATTCATGCTCACCATTCATGATACATGCTAGAACTCTGAAGTCAACTTCCAAATAGTTCTTCTCCAGAACACATGCCACAACTGACATCATCCTTCTTTATGTACCTTTCTAAGATCAATGAACAATCTTCAGTACACTATCTATCATCCCTTAAGCTTGCATACACTGAATCTTCATCACCTGTAAGATATACCCAAAACTCAAAGACTAACTCTGTCAGCTTCCACTGTCATAGTTCAGTAACCAGTCTTCACTAAATCTTCTGTAACTCAGTCAATATGTAATATTACATCATGTGATCTTAGATATAAGATTGCAACACCAACCTGTACACACAACTATGTTCACACATTCTGAATCATCTATACGGAATCTGTACATTGTAATAACCAGCATGTTCTCTTCATAGAAACATATGTTAACATCAGTGACAAAACATGAATGACAATAGTAATTCCAATATCACTCAATGTAATGATTAAACATATTAAATGCACCCAACAATATCCCTAATGCATTAGCAATATCCAACAATCTCTCCCTTTGGCATTGATGGCAACATATGGGAATTTGTCAAACCAAAAGTATTATCTCGGTACCTTTATCACATAGTCTCTTTCCCATAGGATTTTCACATAGTCTCTTTCCCCCTTTGAAAAAAATAGAAAAGGATGCCACAAGTCATCATATGTCTTCAACAACTGTCTTCAACAATCACTCCCCCTGAGGAGTAGATCCATACATCAAGTCCAGAATATGATAAGGCTCTAAAAAACTTCTGGACTGATGCATCCCTACATCATTTAATTCTCACTGGGAGGGGCCTGCACCCCAAGCATACATCTGAGATACTCAAAAGCATCTTTTGGCAACGGTTTTGTAAAGATGTACTCTATCTATTCCTTTGTGCTAATGTATTCCAACCTTATTTCTTTCTATGCTACCTTGTCTCTCAAGAAGTGATACTCAATAGAAATATGCTTAGTTTTAGAATGCATCACATGATTCTTTGACATATTTACTATACTGGTGTTATCATAATGGATAACTACTAGTTCAACAAAATTTATTCCAATATATTTTAGCATTTATTTCATCCAAACAATTTGAGTGCAGTTAATAGCAGCAGCAACATACTCAGATTTGGTAGTAGATTGAGCTATACAATCTTTCTTTTTACTTAGCCATGAAACCAACTTTTTCCCAAGGAAAAATGCATCTCCAGTAGTACTCTTCATGTCGTCAATATTCCCTACCCAATCAATATCAATATAAGCATGTAGTTCAAATTCATCATTTGTATCATACCATAAGCCATATTCCATTGTTCCTTTCAGATATCTAAATATCCTTTTTATAGCAGCTAGGTGTGTCTCTTTAGGTTTTGCCTGATATCTAGCCACAATTCCAATAGCATTAGCAATATCTAGTCTAGAGTGAGTCAGATATTGTATTCCACCAACCATTGATCTATACTTGGTCTAAAAAATACTCTTTGTCTCATCATTGTTTGTTAGTTTGTGACCAATCACCATGGGTGTACCAACTGGTTTACAGTCTTCCATTCCAAACTTTTTCAACATTTCTTTAAGATTCTTAGTCTGAGAAATAAAAATCTCATTCTTGCTCTGATTTATTTGCAGTCCTAGAAAGAATTTCATTTCACCTATCATGGACATCTCAAATTCATTCTCCATTTATTTAGAAAATTTCTTACACATTTCATCATTCCCTCCAAAGATAATATCATCAACAAAAACTTTTATTATCAAAATTCCATCTTCACTAGTTCTTAAATATAAGTTATTGTCAGCATTACTTTTTCTAAATCCAAGATGAAGTAAGTATTTGTCTAACCTTGAATACTAGGCCCTTGGAGCTTGCTTCAGTCCATACAGTGCCTTCTTCAACTTGCATACCATGTCTTCATCTTTGGATAGAGGAAATCCATCAAGTTGTTCTATATAAACTTCTTCTTCAAGATCCTCATTCGAAAATGTCGATTTAACATCCATCTGATATACCTTGAAGTCCTTATGTGCAACATAAGCCAAAAATAATCTTATAGCTTCTATCCTAGCAATAGGAGAAAATGTTTCTTCAAAATCTATGCCTTCTTGTTTTGAATAACCTTTGCATACTAATCTTGCTTTGTTTCTTACAACAATTTCTTCTTCATTCATTTTGTTTCTAAAAACCCACTTAGTTCCTATCACATTTTTGTCTTTAGGTCTAGGAACCAATTCCCAAGTGTTATTTTTATTTATATGATCTAACTCTTCCTTCATAGCTTTGATCCAAGATTCATCTTTACAAGCTTCATCAATAGTCTTTGGTTCAACTTGAGAAATCAAACAAATTTCTTCCCTTGTCTTTGATCTAGTCATTATTCCTTGACTTGCATTACCAATAATTTCATTTTCAGGATGATTTTTCTTAACATACATTGGAGTCTTACGAATCTCAGTAACCTCACTTGTATCATCATCACAAGTCTCATTTTCGCATTCAGACTCAACAAGTTCTTCTTCTTCTGTAGTGGCAGCCTCCTTGACCTCTCTATTATGATGTGTATACATCTATCCCAACATCTTCTCTCCAATAGACATGAGATATATTTCCTTCTAGCAACACTATCCTAGCAGCATCCAATATTGTTCTATTTCTTCGCTCTGCTATCCCATTTTGTTGTGGATTCCTAGGAGCAGATGTCTACCTTTGTATTACAAGCTCTTCGCAATATGAATTTAATAGATCTGAATTAAACTCTCCACCTTTGTCTGATCTCAAACATTTTTTCTTTAGACCTGATTCATTCTCTACTTTTGCTTTGAATATCTTGAATTTGTCAAATGATTATGATTTCTCTTTCAAGTAAGTGATCCACATCATTCAAGAAAATTCATCTATAAAAAGTATAAAATACCTTTCACCATAGTATGATCTTGTCCTTGTAGATCCACATGGGTCTGTATGTACCAAATCCAACTTTAATTTTAATGTATATGATTTAATTTTATAGTTTCTTCTAGTCCATTTTCCCATAACACATTCTCTACACATGGTGTTAGATGGTTTTACAATCTTTGGTAGGTCTCTCACTGCATTACTCAAGCTTTCCTTCACAATATTATCAAAATTGACATGACAAAATCTTATGTGCCATAACCAACTATCATATATCTTCACAACAAAACAAGAGGCTTCAGATGTATTTAACTCAAATACATTACCTCTAGATTTAGTACTGGTTGCAATCAAGTTTCTTGTCTTACCTCTGATAAAAAATTTTGCATCAATGAACTTTAATTGATATCCCTTATCCATCAGCTATCCAACACTCAACAAGTTATGCTTAAGTCCATCAACAAGCAGTACATTGTCAGTATTAGTCCTTCCATCCAAAGAAATAGATCTTACTCCTATGATAGGTTTAGGGACATTGTCTTCGAATCTTACAACACCACCATTATATTTCATTAGTTTAGCAAACTTGTTTTTGTCCCCAGTCATATGATGTGAGCAACCACTGTCTATAACCCATTCATATTTCTTATCAACATGTGATACTAAAGCTTTTTCTTCATGTACTAGTTTTTCATCTTGAATAGAAATAAATCCAATCTCCTTGTAATCACAATCATCATCATCAAAGATACCTTCACTAGCATAATAACATTCCTTTTCTTTTGAATACTTAGGCTTGAAAAACTTAGGTTTGTGCTTAGGAATTCTTGAAGGACATCTAGATGAAAAGTGACCTATCTTATTGCATGAAAAGCATTTCAAAGGTATCTTTCCTTCAAATTTACCCTTACCTCTCTTTTCTCTTCTAGAGATTGGTGCAACAAGTTCATCTAGCTTTCTTTCTTGTTCTTGTATTTGTTCCCATTCATTAGCATATTCACCAAGATCTTCTTTTATGTTCTCACTGTTGGTGATCGGAATTGTAGATATTATCTTTCTATGTGTAGATGCCTTAAATTTTGTTTCAACTTTAGGTACATAATCTCCCATTTCTGCAGCTTCAAAGGTAGTTATCTTTGCAATCAACATTTCTTTGCTAAATTTTGGATTCAAAGGTATAATTTCTTCTATAGCCTGAACTTTGGTCTTGTAGACCATTGTCAATGATCTAACGATCTTCACAATGACTTCTTTCTCTTCATAGGTGCCTCCAAAAAAATTTATTCCAATCACAACCTCTGTAACTCTTTGTACATAAGCCCTAATGTTTTCATCATCCTTCATTTGCAGCTTCTCCATCCTTGTTTTCTAGTTATGTAACTTCGCTTGCTTGGTAAACTTGTCTCCTTCATATAGTGCTTCTAATCTTGTCCAAATCTTGTGTGCTGAATCCAGATCTTTCACCTCAGTAAATTCTCCTTCTAAGACTATGTTGATCAGTGCTTCCCTTGCGACCATGTTATATGAAAATGTTTTATTTTTATCGTCAGTAGCCTTATCTAATTCATCTTTAGCCTTCATGGTAACTTCATTATTTGTAGTCATCTATAAGTTAATGCCAGGTGTAGTAAATGAGTTCGCATCTTGTTCTTCCAACTGTCAAAGTTTTCAAGATCAAATTTTGGACTATCCTTCATATAGAATGCCATCTCCAAGATCACCTCAAGTTGTTAAGCTTTCTCTATAAGGACCAGTGGCTCTGATACCAATTGTTAGGAATAACAATCCACCAATACAAATGAGAGGTGGGGTGAATCAATTGTATGACAAATTATTAAACTTTAAACTTTGAATAGCAGTCATATTAAATCAAATGAACACAATGAATGCCAACATAATAATACAATATGTTTTGTCAAGGAAACCCTGTTAAAATTAAAACCCGGGTGGGATTAATACCCAATAATGATGTACTGAGAGTATAGTATCCTTGTTAGAAGATCCATCCCTATTAGGAGCTGATTAAAACATTACAGTACACAGTCCTTATTAGAGGACAAACCCTGTTAGGAGTCAAGAAAAGTAGGCTCATTGCCCAAAGAAGGTTATGACCACCTTCAGAACTCACTATTTAGAACACAATTATATGAAAGGAAATACACAATCTTTTAACTATCTAATCACAATTGTCTTTGTCTTGATCAGTTCCAATAAAGTATATAAGTTATTCTCTACTCTACATCCAGCGGACACAAGCTCGTAGATTTCACAATCTTCTTTAACATCACATATATTTTACCATATCTTTTCAAAAGAAAAGATCTTACATATAGACCCTATTACAAAATAAATGATCAGGTCAGCTAATTAGGTTTTCCTAAAATACAAATAATTACATAGCACCTTGCTAAGATACACACGGTATCTAAAACAAGTATACAATAATTACAATTCAATAATTAAGGACCAACATCTGTAATTCATGCTCGCCATTCATGATACACACTACAACTCTAAAGTCAACTTCCAAATAGTTCTTCTCTAAAACACATGCCACAACTAACATCATCCTTCTTTCCGTACCTTGCTAAGATCATAGAACAATTTTTAGTACACTATATGTAATCCATTAAGCTCACATACACTAAATCCTCATCGCCTGTAAGATATACCCAAAACTCAGAGACTAACTCGGTCATCTTCCACTATCACGGTCTAGTAACCAGTCTTCACTAAATATTTTGTAACTCAACCAATATGTAATATTAAATCATGCAATCTTAGATATAAGATCACAACACCTTCCTATACACACAACTATGTTCGCACGTTCTGAATCATCTATACGGAATCTATACACTGTAATAACTAGCATGTTCTCTTCATAAAAGCATTTATTAAATCAATGACAAAACATGAATGACAATAGCAGTAATTCCAACATCACTCAACATAGTGATTAAACATATTAACAATCTCCCCAATGCATTAGCAATATCCAATAGGAAACACATAAAAAAATTTCATCATATAAGAGTGTTAGAATAACTGAGAGGGGGGTGAATCAATTATCCAATGTCCCAATACAAAATGTATAATCCAAAAAAAAATACTTAAAACTTCTGATACTCGGTAACTTAAAATACTGTACTGTCTATGCTTTTATCGATTACCAATCTAAAACATATAGTAGTTATCGATCAAATCAAATATGCAACATGTAAATATGACATCAAACAAATATCACAATCAACACATAACACAAGAGATTTAACGTGGAAATCCTATGAAGGGAAAAACCACCTGGGACCAGCAACCCAAAAATATTCACTCTTCTAAAGTGAGGTCGGTGAAGACCCAACCCTGTTAAAGGTTACAGACACACTGTTAGGTGTGACCTTGTTAGAAGATTTTAGACAAACCATTATCATCCAACAAGCAGTCACTCTGGGGTTGATAGGATAACAATGTTCATTCTATGAATGATACATAAAAGACTTTCTTAGTCCACTCGGTTAAGAGATTTGACTATGTACAATGGTTAAAATGTAACAGTAGGTGATCTGTCTTAATACAACTTCAATTGCAAATATATAGATCAATGTTAAGCTCATTCAATCCTCTGATCATTAAATCAATTATGTTCCAATCAATGTTCATTAACTTACTGTCACTCGGTAATAGCTTCATGTCGCTCAGTAAAAACTCTATAGTTCGGTTCTCACTAACTAGTTTGATCAGGTATGCATGAAAACTTGTTCATGTGATAATTCTATAGTCTCCTTTCGACATTACCATTTCACTATGAAATCTCCAGTCTCTTATTTAGAGAAGTAAACTATTTTCTTCTGCTCCATCAAATTTTGTCGCTTAATCATCTTCGTTGATTTTTCCACTTAAACATACCTCGACACTTGTGTCAATAACACGTTTGATTCTCATCCTTTACATCTTTTCTAAATTTTGTTAGTCATCGATCTGTGTCACAAACATTATCTATTACCTCAAAATCATACACTTTCCAGCTCATCAATCTTGTTGGCTAAGCTAGTCATTTAGTTCCTTTGTTTTGCTCGGTTAACAAAGAAATGCGTTAGTGAACACAAGCTCATTTACATTATGCTTGGTATACATTACACTTCCTTGGTGTACATTGAAATGCTTCATCAAACGACAACATTGCTTTGTGTCTTTCAGCTCTTTTCCTCATCATAGATGAATGAAACATAATCAAGCCAATATCATAAAGTCATAGACTCATCAACAATCTACTCAATGTATTCTTTATCCTCATCTGTCATATCCATCTTCCTCATGTAGATATTTATGTACTTCATCTCTTTCACTCCTTTAATACAGATGTTTTGGTATAGTAACTTACAAGATAAGTGTTGTCAAACTAGTTGACATCAATGACAACATAATAATGATTTAATTATATTACATATCTAATCAATTAGCTCGGTGATCTTAAATCATAGATTCTTCAATCAGGTTCTAAATCAGTTGTAGTTCATCAATCTCTCCCTTTGGCATTGATGGCAACTTCAAGTAATATGAAATGTACCATACACATACCAAAAATGTATTCTACAACTCTGTGAACAAATGTTGTACAAGCTCTCCCTAGCTTAATATGTTTAATCACTATGTTACTCAATAGCATTAACAATGTAGCTTTGACATTCTATAAATATGATCTTTTCAGCTCTCAGGTTCCTGCTTCTGTTCTCAGTAACTAATCTTCAATGTTCTTCCTTTCTTCTAGATTGTCTCTCCCTCAGATAGTTCTCATTGGTGTATATTGTTTTATATTTTTTATCTCTCCCTTTGACAACAATGCCAAAGAAACAAATAAACATACTGCTCTTTATTATCCAAGTAACTCTCTGTTGTCAAATGCATTCTCTGTATCTCTTATACTGATATCCCAATCTGTTTCAGTTCTTCAAACTTATCACAACCTTGAACATGATCCAAACTGTGAACTATGTTGCATCAACATGAATGATCTTCTGATAAGATTAGGCTGATACAACATCCAAATCACATTAGTGACCGGTAGACAGGGGACGGACCCCTAGTCTAGTCCTTAAGTACTCAAATGTATCCTTCGGTAGAGCTTTTGTAAATATGTCTGCAAGTTGTTCTTTTGATGTAACAAATTCTAGCTTTACTTGCTTCTCTTATACTTGTTCTCTTAAGTAGTGATACTTAATTGATATATGCTTTGTCTTAGAGTGCATCAATGGATTCTTTGAAATGTTTATTGCACTTGTGTTATCACAGTATATAATCACCGGCTCAGTGATTACCTCATTCATACCTTCCAATACTTTCTTAATATATGCAATATTTGAACATTTTGTAGCAGCAACAACATACTCTACTTCAGCTGTAGACTAAGAAATGCAAACCTGCTTCTTACTTGTCCATGTAACAAGTCTTTCACCAAAGAAAAATGCTCCTCCGATGGTACTTTTTATGTCATCCACATTTTCAGCCCAATCAGCATCAGTATAAACCTTTAGTTCAAACTTTCCTTCCTTAGGATACTATAATCCATAATTTTCTATTTTCTTCAGGTATCTTAGGATTCTCTTTGTAGCAATCATGTGTGATTCTCTAGGGTTTGCAGAAAATCTAGCAACAATTCCCACACCATGAGCTATATCTGGTCTACTGTGAACTACATACATTAACTTACCAATCATAGATTGGTACAATGTCTGGTTTACCTCTGTAGTTTCATCTTCCTTAGTTATTTTACATCCAGTAGCCATTGGTGTTCCCACAGGTTTAGCATCTTCCATGCTAAATGTATTCAATATTTCCTTGATATATTTGGATTGTGTGATGAATATCCCATCATTCTGTTGAATCACTTGTAGTCCTAGAAAGAACTTAATCTCTCCAAACATAGACATTTCAAACTCTTTTCTCATCTCATCAACAAAAGATTTACATATGTTATCTTGACCTCCAAAGATAATATCATCCACAAATATCTCAGCAATAAGAATAGTATCATCAGTATCTCCTTTCATGTACAAATTGTTGTTCTCACTAGTTCTAAAAAATCCAATACTTAACAAATAAGTATGTAACCTCTCATACCAAGCTCTCAGTGCTTGCTTCAAACCATACAAAGCTTTATGTAATCTACATACCATGTCTTTCTTTTCTGGATCAACGAACCCTTTAGGTTGTTCTATGTAGACTTCTTCTTCAAGTATTCCATTCAGAAATACTGACTTAACATCCATTTGATAAACTTTGAATTTATTGTGTACAACATATGCAAGTAGCATTCTAACTCCATCTAATCTAGCAACAGGTGCAAATGTTTCACCATAATAAATTCCTTCCTTCTGTGCATATCCCTTGCATACCAATCTAGTTTTGTTCCTTGTTACCTCACCATTTTCATTCAGCTTGTTCCTGAATATCCACTTAGTATCGAGAACATTCTTATCTTTCAGTTGGGGTACTAAGGTCCAGGTTTTGTTCTTCTCTATCTGCTCTATTTCCTCTTTCATTGCATTAACCCATTCATCATTTTCTAATGCAAATTTTACATTTTTCGGTTCATAATCACAAACTAGACATGTACCTTGTCTTGCTTTACTCCTTGTTTGCATTCCAGCTTGTCTATCTCCAATAATTTATGTCTCAAGATGATGTCTCCTGACAAATCTTGCCATTACCCTATCTCTTATTTCTTGTTCATCCTGTGCAAGTTCATTTTCTTGCTCGGTAGGTCCATCATGCTCGTCGATTTCTCGTTCCTGCTCCTCGGTATTATTTTCCTACTGATCGGTTATCACAGGCTACGGCTTCAGTAGATACTCTACGTGTTCAATGTAAGAGAATCTATGATATTCTTTTGGTTCCTTTGTACTTTCCTCTGCATTCTTTTCATCAAACTCATCAACTCAGACATTAGTACTTTCAATCATTTTATTAGTAGTTTTATTCAGACACTTATATGCTTTGCTTTTACTCGAATATCCTAGAAATATCCCTTCATCACCTTTTGAGTCAAACTTCCCATTTCTCTCATCTTTTAGAATAAAACATTTGCTTCCAAAAATCCTAAAATAACTTACAATCAGTTTGTGTCCAAACCACAACTCATAGGTTGTCTTGTTAGTGTCCTTCAGTTGTACTTGGTTCAAAACATAAATAGATGTACTAACATCTTCCCTCTAGCATGTCTAAGCAACATTCTTTTGCAGCATCAGTGTTCTTACATAGTCAACTATTGACCTATTCCTTCTTTCAGCAATCCCATTCTGCTGAGGTGTCCTCGGTGCAGAGACCTATCTTTTAATACCATGCTCATTACAAAAATTAGTAAATTCATCAGAGATAAATTCACCTCCTCTATCAGATCTTAGGCATTTCAACTCTTTACCAATCTCTTTTTCTACCTTTGCTTTATACCACTTAAACATCTTAAATGCTTCAGATTTTTCTTTCAAGAACATAACAGTCATCAATCTAGTATAGTCATCAACAAAAAGAATAAAGTATCTATCACCATAATAACTCTAAGTTCTCATAGGACTACATAGGTCAGTATGAACCAACTCAAGTATCTTCTTTGTTGAATAATCCTTTCTTTTGAAACTAGATTTAGTCATCTTACCTTTCTGACATTCATGATACATAACATGATCCAGTTTCGACAAGTTAGGTAGACCTTTAACTCTTTTCCTTTTACTGATCTTAATCATGTTATCAAAATTCACATGGCATAACCTTTTATGCCACAACCAAGCATCTTCATTTTTCATATCAAGCAAGAAGATTCATCAATATCAAGATAAAATAGATTACCTCTTGATTGTGCACCATTTCCTACTAATCTTCCACCATCATCAAAGATTTTCACTTTCTTTCTCTCAAAAGCAACTCGGTGACCTGAATTGTTCAATTGTGCCACACTTAACAAGTTATAGTTCAGTCCATCTACCCAATAAGAATTATCACATTTTATCCTATCATTTATCATCAAGGATCCTTTACCTCTTACCATACAGGGTGTGTCATTACCCATCTTAACAGATCCTCCATTATTTTCTTCAAGTTGATCAAATTTCTCCTCATCACCAGTCATGTGATGTGTACAGCCACTATCTATGATCCATGTATTATTTTTGTTAACTTTAGATATCAGCATTATTTCTACATGTTTATCTTCTTCCTCTGAGTCATCTTTCATAGCAACAAATACAACTTCTACATCATCATCAGAATCAAATTCAGATTCATTATCTTTAGTTATGTAACATACCTTTTTGCCTTTATCATTACTGTCTCGGTTGTTTATGTTGTGTCGGTAGCCTCTGTTGACTCTTCTCCTATAGCTTCCTTCAGATCGGTCTTTGGATCTTTAATCATCTTTCTTATTTGGACATCTAGCAGCGATGTGGCCAACCTCTTTATAGTTAAAGCATGCCAAAGGTAGCTTACCTATATACCTTCCTTTACCTTTGGGTAATCTCCTGGCCATAAGAGCTTCAAGTTCATCAAGCTCATCATCAATATTGCTATCACTATCATCATTCCTATTATTCTTGCTAGACTTACCAATCTTCAGAGAAGACATGAAAGCAGATTCAACAGACGGAACAACACTGTTGTCAAAGTTATTCAATTCAAAGGTTGTAAGTTTACCAATCAAATTGTCAAGTGTAAGGACATTACCAGTTGTAGACCTTGTTTCATGAATAGTAGATATTCTGATTGTGTAAACCAGCAATAAGGTTCTGAGGACTTTTCTTACAACTGTCTCTTCATTGATAACTCCATCAAATGCTCTAATAGCATGTACTACCTCTTTCAGTCTATTTGTGTATTGTACAATATTCTCACCTTCCTTCATCTTCATATTATTGAATCTACCCCTTAAGCTTTCTACTTTGGCTCCTTTGACATTCACATCTCCACTGTAAATTTTAGAAAGTTTATCCCACATGGCTTTTGTAGTAGTGCAACTTTTAATATCTTCAAATTCGGCATTGGTACAGGCAGAAGCAACCTCCATCATAGTAACATTATGTTCATTCTTGTCTCTTAGTTGATCAATTGTCAGGGGACCAATGGTCGGTTCTATATAGACATTCTCCATCAATTCTAGTGCATAATTCCCATTTCTAGATATGTGCAACTTCATCTAGCTTTTCCATACTACGAAGTTCTCTTTGTTCAACTTTGGCACTTCCCTCTTATACATTTTGAGATCTTTGTACTGAAGTCCTTAAAACTTTGTTCTAAGCAACCAATGCTCTGATACCAATTGTTAGAATAACTGAGAGGGGGGTGAATCAGTTATCCAGTGTCCCAATACAAAATGTATAATCCAAAAACAAATACTTAAAACTTCTAATACTCGGTAACTTAAAATATTGTACTGTCTATGCTTTTACCAATTACCAATCTAAAACATATAGTAGTTACCGATCAAATCAAATATGCAACATGTAAATATGACATCAAACAAATATCACAATCAACACATAACATAAGAGATTTAACATGGAAAGCCTGTGAAGGGAAAAACCACCTGGGACCGGCAACCCAAAAATATTCACTCTTCTAAAGTGAGGTCGGTGAAGACCCAACCCTATTAAAGGTTACAAACACACTATTAGGTGTGACCTTGTTAGATGATTTTAGACCAACCGTTATCATCCAACCAGTAGTCACTCTGGGGTTGACAGGATAAAAATGTTCATTCTATGAATGATACATAAAAGACTTTCTTAGTCCACTCAGTTAAGAGATTTGACTATGTACAATAGTTAAAATGTAACAGTAGGTGATCTATCTTAATACAACTTCAATTGCAGATATACAGATCAATGTTAAGCTCATTCAATCCTCTGATCATTAAATCAATTATGTTCCAATCAATGTTTAGTAACTTACTGTCACTTGGTAATAGCTTCCTATTGCTTGGTAAAAACTCTGCGGTTCGGTTCTCACTAACCAGTTTGATCAGGTATGCATGAAAACTTTTTCACGTGATAATTTTACAGTCTCCTCCTTCCGGCATTACCATTTCACTATGAAATCTCCAGTCTCTTATATAGACAAGTAAATTGTTTTCTTCTGCTCCATAAGATTTTGTCGCTTAATCATCTTCATTGATTTTGCCGCTTAAACATACCTCGACACTCATTTCAATAACACATTTGATTCTCATCCTTTAGATCTTTCCTGAATTTTGTTAGCTGTCGATCTGTGTAACAAACATTATTTGTTACCTCGAAATCATACACTTTCTTGCTCATCAATCTTATCGGCTAAGCTAGTCATGTAGTTCCTCTGTTCTGCTTGGTTAATAAAGAAATGTGTCGATGAACACAAGTTTAGTTTACACTGTGCTTGATATACACTACACTTTTTTGGTGTACACTAAAATGCTTCATCAACCGACAACACTGCTTTGTGTCTTTCAGCTCTTTTCCTCATCATAAATGAATGAAACATAATCAAGTCAATATCATAAGGTCATAGACTTGTCAACAAGTTACTCAATGTATTCTTTATCCTCATCTATCATATCCATCTTCCTCATGTAGATATTTATGTACTTCATCTCTTTCACTCCTTTAATATAGATGTTTCGGTATAGTAACTTACAAGATAAGTGTTGTCAAACTAGTTGACATCAATGACAACATAATACTAATTTAATTATATTACATATCTAATCAATCAGCTTGGTGATCTTAAATCACAGATTCTTCAATCAAGTTCTAAATCAGTTGTAGTTCATCAAAGAGGAGTTAGTCAAGCATATCACCTACGCCCCCCACCCCCCCATCTCGATCTTTATTGTTTAGGGAAGGTTGGAAATATGCAAGAGGCACAACATCAAGCATAGCAGATGGAGTTATGACAAGTTCCAAACAAGGACAATGCTCTAATGATGAGTCATTTTGTTTGTTACTATAAGGAGATAAAGATAACGTTTGTTTGAGTCTAGTAGATAATTCATCTCAATAACCTCTTACATATCATCAAAATTATTAGGATTAACATAATTTTCATTAGAAACATTGTAATCATCATCATTCAAGGTGTCTTCTTCATCCAAATTAATCACGATAGAATCTTTGATACAAATACAAAAATTTTCATATTTATTCAATTTGGTTTTCTTTAAATGAACTTCCCCCCTTGGGCTATACATAGGTTGGTTAAAGGGAATCAAGCCATTAGAAGGTGTATTAGGGGAGGAAATATTTTGGAAATAAATATCGTAGGCCCTAGTACGACGTCTATGGTAGTGGTTACAGACAAAATGGTTGTGTTTATTTTTTCTTGAAATTTGAATTGTTTTAGGATCAATTGACATGAGGTTATTTTCTTCTTAAGGAGGAAGAACATAAGGAACAAGACTAGGTTGAGAGATAAGAGATGATGGATGTTTGTAAGATATAGGTGGTGGGAAGGAAACACAAATAGGAGGAATGGAAGGTGTAAGAAGGAACCCAGGTCCAAGACAAGGAGATGGGACATCTTTAGGTTTGCTAAGTTCACAAATCTATAAGAAGAAATGATCTCAATGAGGTTGAATTGGTTGAGGCATGCTAGCCCAAAATAAGTTAAGGTCAAAGTTTCCATAACTTGCTAAAGGCTAATAGAAACTATGGTTAATGGTGATGATTTCTCCATTATAGGGAAATTTATAACACTTATGGATAGAAGATAAAATATCTTTCATATAAGTAAGCCAAGGAAGGCCAAGTCTAAATTGGAACTGATTGGAAGTTGGGATGACCCCAAAGGTGACATGTAAGGTTTCCTTGGAAACTTCAATGGGAAAGGGAATGGAATCATGAGTAGGACAAGTAAAACTATTGAAAATATATTAATCATCACATCTGATTTGATATGAGAGTCTCGATGGAGGTGTCTTGTGTAAAGATGTTCTTTCGTTATACCATTCATCATGAAAGCAAGATCAATAAGAACTCCATGAGAGGGAAGACCATTAACCATTGCAACAATGGAAACAGGACCATCAGGTGCACAAATTCTCTCCTTAGGATCAAATGTAATCCAAGGTTTAGGTTTTTTCTTAGGTTTGGATTGATCAGCAAGGTTGACAACATTGTTGGACTTAGTACACGTATGATCAAAATTCAGAGTCTTGAGTTCAAGAGACTCAAAAACATTGGTTGAAGAGGAAGGTTATGAATGGGTAGACTCAATTGCATTGGTAGAATGGGAAGGTAGGGGATTGGTATAGATTTTCAAGTTTTGATTGGGAGATGGGACAATTTTTTCTTGATCATCAACACCCTCAATAATTATAGCATTGGAATCAACAAGGTCTTGGATAATCATCTTCAAATGGAAACACTTTTAACCATCATGGTCAAGTTGACAATGGTATTGGAAAAAGGCTTTAGAATCATAGGATTTAGGAAAAGGTTTAGACGGGTCAATTGGTTTGATGAAAGGAAGTGTTAAAACATTAGCATTAATCAACTTCAACATAACCTTACACAAAGATTTAGAAAGAGGTAAAATTATGAGATGGTTTAAAAATAGATGACAAAGGAGTCACACCTTTGGATGTTGTAGCCACTTGTGCATCAATATTGTTTGATGAATTTTTTATCTTGATGAAGCCTATAGTTTTTTGAAACTTTTCGAATGGTTGGGATGTAGCATCACGCTTATCAACTGGAGCCATTAGACTAGAGCTCTCAAATTGACTCGCTTGAACTTGATAATTATGAAGAACTGCACACAATTGGGTAAAGGAAATAAATTTAGAAAGCAGTATCTTATCTCTAATGTCATTTTGTAAATTAGAAATGAAAATATGTTGAACATCAATACTAGGTACATGATTAAAAATTTGAGCATGCAAATGTTTAAATCTACTAATGAAATTAGTCACTTTTTTTTAACACCTTGTTTACAGTGTATCAAATTATTCAAAGATATCTTGCTCGACCATTGTTATTTTGAAATTAATGCTATTAGATTTCCACAATCCATCAAGTTTTAATGCTAATGCTTCTAGATTCAATTGTGTATATAATTTTTGAGTTAGCATAAAAATATTTTGGAATTGTTGAATGAAAGCAATAACAAGTTTTTGAAATGAGCCAATAGACTAAGGAGGCAAAGAATAATACCACTATTAGGCCTTATCTCTAAATGTTCTCATAAACAATTTAGTCATAAGTTTATGATCATAAGAAAAGTCACTAAACAACGTTTAGAATGTTTTCACATGTGTCAAGGGATTACCTTCTCTAGTATAAGTCTCTAAGTGAAGTATAATTTTACTATATAAGAAAATATTAACTATTAATTATAATAATTTTATATTTGTATTTAATAATTTTATATATACAATAAGTATAATTATGATATATAATTTAATTTGTACTATAATTAAAAAAATTTATTATAGAATAATATATAATAATATAACTTAATTATATAATGTTGTATATGATAGATATAATTATTTTTATATTTATTTAATGTGGATTATATAAAATATTTTTATATTAATTAAATATTATATTAAGTGTATACTTAATAATTAACATTATAAAATGTAATATATAAAATAAATATAACCATGATATTATTTGAAAAATAAATTTAAACTATTAAATAAAATATAATAAATTTAATAATTGTTAGTGTAGAATATAATATTTAATAATATATAACTATGATATTAATTTAATAATTTACATTATATAATTAATAATATATAATAACCATAAAATTTATATTATATTAAATATTTTTCATATGATATTATATATAACTACTTTGTATTGTATAATATTATAATATATTAATTATTAATGATAGTAATGATAATTATATATATATATATAGAATATAAATGATTGTTTTATTATAAAATATAATATATAATAATATAATTTATATAATATATTATATTTAATACCAAATATAATAATTTACATATATATTTTGTCTAAAAAATTTAAAAAAAAATTACATATATAATTTAATTATTGTTATAAAATATATATTAATAATTTTGATATAAAGATATAACATGTAATCATGATAAATATAATCAAATAATGTTTTTAAAATAAATATAAAATATAACATATACTTTTAAAAAATTCAAAAATTCTTTTTACTGAATATAAATACATAACATTAAAAACACTCTTCTCACAAATGTTGGATTTCAACAAACTTCATTGTTCCTATATTGCTTTAGTTGAAAGAGATTAATCATAAAGAAAAAATAAAGCATTGCTAATTTAAAGATGAGGTGGGAAATAAGTAGTCAACTTACTAATTTATTAGTTTGTGGCTCAAATTCTTTATAGCAAGTGGTAATGTCAAACATGTTTTATAAGATTTTTCATGAAATGACATGTATCAACTTGCCACGGTAAAACAAAATAACATGTTCTAGTGAATTTTGAATAGGGTCTTAATCAATTAAAATTTAATTGAACAATAAAATTGTGTGTCATTTCTAGCTGGCAAATTCAATACATCATCGAGGAAGTATGGGCCCTCCTCCCATCTTTTGAATATTTTCTGGTGTCTCATTGCTTTAGGGAAGAAAATGGTCTGGCGGATTGGTTGGCAAACAAGGGGGTAGATTTACCTTTGGGAGACATCCATTGGCAGGTAGACTCCCTTATCACATCATTGCTAAGCTCAAAAGGGGAATCATGGGTTTCCAAGGAAATCCAAATTCGAAAGTGCCAAACCCCAAGCAATAATCAATACTAAATATGCGGAGTGCTATGAGGTCATTCCGGACTGGGGTATTGTACCATATGGAAGCGATGGTGTATTGCTACATCTCATCTCGCGTGTGGAGCCAGCTATTTAGGGGATTTTTGTGTTGCTGTTGTCAGCTTTTTTGGGGGATCTTAATTAAGGAAATTTTGTTTACCCCTAAAGTACAGATTGATATCCTTCGCACAAGCTAAATTTTGTCATGTGGTCATCACCCCCTCTGATTCTCATCCTATTTATTGAGCATTGTTCTTAATTCTTCCTCGCATCACTCGCTGCACTATTTCATTGAGCTCCCTCTTTTCTCAACATCCGCGAGTTATGGCTTTCTCAAAATACAAGGTGCTAAACTTGCGCATTAGCATGCCAATTCAAGATTGGGAGTGCCCAATGATGGGGGACTATTTGCAGTTCCATTTTCAAGTAGTTTTTAAGCCTTTGCCAGCAGAGGTTGTCTCAGCGGTTTGGCAGATTATCGGGGACAATGTCTTGGTTCCCTTAGCGCCTCAGTGCATCTTTCACTCCCAAATCCTTTCAATTTTTCTGTCAAATTTTTATGATATCTACCAATATTATGTCCTCTTCATGCAAGTGATCTCAAAGCTTGTTAGGGAGGATTTTGCATCTTCAGGAGAAATACATAATGCGGTGGCTCGATACAGTCTCAGGGCTTCAATGGCATGGGTGGGGGGGATCTTCTCTCCAGCAAGTCTCAAAAATGATGTTGCCATTGTCAAGTTGTTCGATGCTTTTAAATTTTCCATTTCTAACAAGGATAGACAGATTTTTTCCTCCACTATGGCATCATTGGTGGATTTCATTCCGATTTCAGTCCGTGCACACGCATTAAATGTTCTTGATTCTTGCCTGATGTTATTGGATTATGCTCACAACGAGGGTCGCTTCACTCCTTCACATGGCCGATCTCCTCTTGGGGTTCCTGTGGTTTCTTCGGCTGGCACATCTTCCTCTACTTGCAGATGCCCTTGTCATGATCATGGCTCACAAGTATAGTTTTTGGGTCTCTTTTTGGGGTTATAATATATGGTTTTTAGGGGCATATATGTATTTCAAGGTTTAGATCTTTTTGATGTGTACACGCCCTTCAAATTGTAAAAATTTTTGGCATTATTGGGATAGGGGTCAAAACTGCGATGGTGAGGTTGGGTATTCAGTCGTTTCTAGTGGGATTTTCAATCCTCTAAACATTGTAATACCTTTGTATATATTGGCTGCGAAAGGAGTTTCTTACTACTTCTTTCCTCCTGGAGCCTCACTAAAGTAGATTCTTAATAAAATATAATGGCCTTGTCCATTTTTATCAAAATAAAAATAAAAATAAATTGTGTGCCACTATTTTTCTTACTGTATGTGTAAGCTACGGTTTATCTGTTATCTGTTTTGAAAGGCATAAACAAGAAAATGTTAGACTAATCTAAACATTTATATCAGTTCAAAAGCATAAACATAAAAAACCAAGCCACCTCAAATTGAGCCAAAACAAATGCATTCAAGCATTGTTTGATTTTCTCTAATTATGAGGGGTGTGGGTGTGCTCTCTAAGCAATTGGAGCTTGTCTCTAATGCATTCTAGGAAGGATTTGATATCATGCATAAATGATTTAGAAAAGCTTGAATAAAAACTAAGTTCAATCCATTAAGCTTATTCTAGGATGTGTGTGAAAAAACATGAAATCTAACAAATATGCTAAATGCCTATGATCTAGCAACAATCTAACATTATAACACTACTCAATGTAAAAGATGTGAATTGGTAAATTGCTCTTGGAATAGGAGGGTATTTATAGGATTTGAGGAAGGGCTTGGGTTAGGAAGGAGAGTTAGGGTCAGAGGTAAGGTTTGGGGTAGAGTTAGGGGTAAGGTTTAATCTTGGTTAAGGTTGCACACACATGTGTGAGCAACACTAAGGAAGTGTGCAAAGGGACAAGAGTGGAACAAGAGACATGGGTCTCATTTATGGCTTCTAAGAAGCCTTAATGAGGATGTAAGAGGCTTTAATGAGTGTAGAAGGCTCATTTATGAGGGGTTTTGACCCAAAGTCAAAGTTTGAAGGTTTAGGCTAAGAAATGTAGGAATCACTTTTTAATCAGGTTTAGAGTGAGATTAGGAAATTCTAGAAGAGGTTAGAGATTTGTATAAGATTCTAAGGTTTTAGGATTTAAATAAATATTTTATTTATTTAAAGGATTTTTGGTCAATTTATCAATTAATAAATTGAGGAAAATCATTCAAACTTGATTTAAATGATTTTGGGGAGGGATTCTTTAATTAAAGATGTTTAATTAAAATAGGAGGATTTAATGGCATAAAAATAAATTAATTAATTAAATGATTAATTAATTAATAAATGATGATGTCATCAGGGGTTTTCAAAAAATAAAAATACTTTTATTTTTTAAAGGATTTTTAGGTGTCTATAGTATGAAACTAAAAAAGTGGAAAAAAATCATAGTTAAATGGAAAAAGGTTAATAAAACTAACGGAAAGGCAATGGAAAAATCAATAGACGAAATATTTTCTATCATCTTGCATGTTGAGGAACATTTCAACCTTTGATTTGGAAGAGCCGGTCACCCATCTCATATAAAATGCCTTGAACATAATAATCTAAACACCATTCTTTCTCAACAATCATTTGATGCCAAAAACACAATTAGTCCACATAGATCATGATAATAGTCTCAACATCTCTAGTATCCCAAACTAGGTATGCAACAAGATACTGCATAATGGTTCTCACAACTAGACACAAATAAATAAACATCATGCCAATGCAACAACTGTTAGAAAGTAAAGTCCACCAAGATAACTGAGAGGGGGGGGTGAATCAGTTATCTGATTATTATAAATTTTATCAACTTCAACAACATTTAACCATGTAAGCAATATAATTACCAACCATAGAAAGATATTCATACACAATGACACAATAACACAAGATATGTTGACTAGGGAACCTCTTGATCAAAGAGTAAACCCCAGTGGGAATGATGCCCACAAAAGATGCACTAATATGAATATTCCTTGTGAAAGGATCGACTCTATTAGGAGTCTTATAAAATCCATTCAGTACATATAAATCCCTGTTAGGATATTTTGAATCCCTGTTAAAAGATTCTAACCCGGTTAAGAGTTATGGAAGACAGAAGGACCCACTGCCCAAACAGCTTCAATGGTAAGATCACTGAACACACTGTCCAAATAATCTTTGCATTACTCAACAGAGTAATATGTTACTTCTTCTCTGACTATGCCAAACTGCACTCACTACTACACCAGATCTCAATTTCAGATCTTTGTACTTCGCATGTCTTCCTTCGCAATTTCACTTTCACAACTTCATTGGCTCTTTTCTTCACTTCATGCATACATTCGCATTCAACCATACCATGCTTCCATACATACACTTTCACATTACAACTTCATGTTACTACATAATTCACACTACAACAAGGAAAAACATTCATTCCTTTATACCACACTCAAATAATTACAAATGAGTCGGCACACAGTTACAAAATAAAAGTTTCCACACGCTACACCAAAATTACAAAAAATTGTCGGCTTCTAAATACAATAAATCTTCACTCGTGTGACCTTGAAGTTTTTGTTGTCATCCACATCACTATCAATGTGTCTTTAGCTTCCCTTTAACTGCACAAAACCAGATTCCATCCCGATTAGGAGATACCATCTGATTTCCACAAACCGCTACTCAGGAACATTGCCTGAATATTGCTTCCATCAAAATGATCATAACTTTCATGAATAAATGAATTATTATCTGCACTCTTAACCATAGACATATAACATATCAAAGAATATAACCTCAACATCGCATAGCTCCAACTACAATATCCCACGTGCACTAATCAAAACACTATCTGCTTCTCTGCGAGTCTCCAGAAGATCACTATGTTGACATCAATGACAATCATAATCATGAATGCAACAACAACTGCTCCAGAATGACTGCCAAGCATTCATTCCTAACAATCTCCCCCACTGGCATTGATGGCAACATAGATGAAAAACATCCAATGTTCCAAAAAATCCAATACTGCAACACTACTGCTCTGACAAACATTTTCAAGTCCTCTTCATCAATCAAATCTTGCTTGGTTATCCTATTCAATTCTTTCCAACAAATGTCTCACATTGTTTTTCATGCATACTTCTCCCCCATTGACATCAATGACAGAAATTCCATCACTAAGTCAACAACAACTCAATGTCAAAAGACACTATTCAGAAAATACATTTACTAGAGTCCTCATGACTCAGCTCAGATACACATACTCCCCCATAGAGGAAGTACCAACATCTAGTCCAGAAGAAAGATAGGGCTCATATACCACTGGATGGATGTAACCAACTGCATCATTACTCAAAAATAGGTTGGGGCATAACCCCAAGCATACCTCTCAGATACTCAAATGTATCCTTAGGCAAAGGCTTTGTAAATATGTCTACTATCTATTCCTTTGTACTTATGTACTCCAGTCTGACTTCTTTCTCAACAACTTTCTCTCTTACAACATGATACTTGATCTCTATATGATTTGTCTTAGAATGTAATACAGGATTCTTAGACATACTAACTGTGCTGGTGTTGTCACAATGTATGACAACAGGCTCAACAAACTTAATTCCAATATCTTTCAGCATTTCCTTCATCCAAATTATCTGGTTACAATTGTTTGCCGCTACTATATACTTTGCTTATGTTGTGCTCTGTGAAATACAATTCTGCTTCTTGCTCAGCCAAGAAACTAATCTTCCTCCAAGGAAAAATGCTCCTCCACTGGTGCTCTTCTTATCATCAACACTGCCTCCCCAATCAGCATCTGTATATGCACATAGGGTAAAATCATCAAAATTTTCATACCATAATCCATAGTCCATTGTGCCTCTTAAATATCTCAGTATCCTCTTTACTGCTGCATAATGTGATTCTCTAGGTTCAGCTTGAAATCTTGTTACCATTCCAACTGAATGTGCTATATTCGGTCTTGTGTGTGTCAAGTACTACAATCCTCCAATCATGGATCTGTATTTCTTCTGCTCAACTGTCGGTGTTTCATCTTTTCTAGATAGTTTGTGTCCTGTAACCATAGGTGTTCCAACTGGTTTACAATCCTCCATTCCAAATATTTTCAACAAGTCATTCAAGTACTTTGTCTGACTTACAAAGATACCATCACTGTTTTGTGTTATCTGTAATCCCAAAAAGTATTTCATTTCACCAATCATACTCATTTCAAATTTTGTCTTCATTTCATCAGCAAATTTGTCACTAGCTTCATCTTCTCCTCCAAAAATAATGTCATCAACAAAAATAACTATAACCAACAAGCCATTTTCAATTTCTTTTGTGTAAAGGTTGCTATCAGCTGTACCTTTTATAAATCCCAACTTTAACAAATACTTATCCAATCTTGCATACCAAGTTCTAGGTGCTTGCTTTAGTCCATATAATGCTTTCTTCAGTTTACATACCATGTCTCCTTCTTGAGTCAAAGGAAAACCTTCAAGCTACTCAATGTAGACTTCTTCCAATTCACCATTCAGAAATGTTGACTTCACATCCATCTGATACACTTTGAATTTCTTGTAAGCTGCATATGCCAAAAACATTCTTACTGCTTCAAGTCTTGCTACAGGTGCAAAAGTCTCTTCATAGTCAATTCCTTCTTGTTGTGAGTATCCCTTACATACCAGTCTTGCTTTGTTTCTTACTACTTCTCCTTGTTCATTCATCTTGTTTCTGAATACCCATTTAGTTCCAATCACATTCTTGTCTTTAGGTCTAGGAACCAATTCCCATGTCTTGTTCTTTTCAATCTGATCTAGTTCTTCTTTCATAGCATTAATCCAATGTTCATCTTCACAAGCTTCACTAGTAGATTTAGGTTCAATTTGAGAAATCAAACATAAATGTACCTTATTCTGAGTCAGAACTCCTCTGTCCAAACTTCCAATAAATTGTTTAATAGGATGATGTCTTGATAAATACCTATTCAGTGTCATAGTCTTAGATCTTGTTTCAACTATAGATTCTTCTCTAGATTCCTCTCTGGTTTCTTCAGCGTGACTCTCATTCAACAATTCATTGTCAGTCTCATAGAATAACTCAGTAGTTTCAGTGTTAGGCTTAGGATGAGCTTCTTCATCAGATTCATAATCAAGCATTCTTTCCTGAATTTTGAACTTCTCATCAACTTTAACATTTGCGCTCTCAACAATAGTTTTAGTTCTCTTATTGTAACATTTGTATGCTTTGCTCTTCAAAGAATATCCAAGAAAAATTCCTTCATCACTTCTAGGAACAAACTTTCCAATATCATCATGTCTCTTTATATAACATTTGCTTCCAAAAATTCTAAAATACTTAACTGAGGGTGCATGTCCAAACCATAATTCATAAGGTGTCTTGTCTGTGTCTGCTCTGATTTGTACTCTATTCATTGTATATACTATTGTAATCATTGCTTCTCTCCAGAATGTTTTCGCCAAATCATTCTCAAATAACATAGCTCTTGCTGCTTTAGTCATTGATCTGTTTCTTCTTTCTACAATACCATTTTGTTCAGGTGTTCTAGGGGCTGAAAGCTGTCTCTTTTTCCATAGAATCCTCTACTCCTGGTAGGACCGCTCAAGTTTGTATGAACAATCTCCAACTTCTCTGCCAATGTGAACTTCTTACTAGGAAATGAACTTCTCTTCTCTAGTTCTAGATCCAGTTCCAATCAGATTTCCATCTTTATCCTTTATTACACAAGTTTTCTCAGTAAACCAAACTTGATATCCCTTATCAACTAACTATCCAACACTCAAAAGATTATGTTTCAATCCATCCACAAAGTAAACATCATCAGTATTAGTCTTTCCATCAAGAGTAATAGATCCTATACCTTTAATCAAACAAGGTGCATTGTTACCAGCTCTAACAACTCCTCCATCATAATTGTTAAACTTTATGAACTTTTTCATGTCACCAGTCATATGATATGAACAACCATTGTCTATAATCCAATCAACTTTCTTTTCAACTTGAGAAATTAGGGCTTTTTCTTCCTTAACATCAAATTCAAGATTCTCTTCTTTAATTGCTACAAATCGTATGTCATCATTATTCTCAATATCACTTTCACTTAGAGTTCTTTCTATACTAGCTTCAAGATCTTCATCATTAGCATAATAACATTCCTTAGATCTTCTAGGTTTGAAATTGTTTTTGTACTTTTTAACTCTCTTAGGACATTTAGATGTAAAATGACCATATTCTTGACAAGTCCAACATTTAAAAAATTTCTTACTGTCTGGTTCTCTTTTCACAAGCAAGGCAATATCGTCTTCAATCTTCTTGTCTTCTTCATTTCTAGATCTGCTGCTACCAGCATAATCTCCACTCACACTGATGCTTCTTGACAAAGTATGGCAAATACTAAGAGCACTGAATGTTGTCTCCATTCTAGGTAAGTCTCCTGATAACCTCAGGTTCATTTCTACTACTTCCAATCTTCCAAGAAGAGTCTCTCTTATAAAGTTCAAAGTACAAGGTATCACTTGTTCAATCATCTATGTTGTCTACTTTAATACAGGAGTCAATGTCCTCAAAATTTTCCATATCACTTCATTCTCTATCTTAGTTCCTCCACAAGATTTTATCCCTGCAACAATTTCTGACATTCTACCAATATAGCTTCTAATAGATTCATTTTCCAACATTCTTATATCTTCAAATGCACATATCCAATTATGTAATCTAACTCTTTTTGCATGTTCATCACCTTCAAAAGTAAAGTGCAAAGCTTTCCAAATTTCATGAGATTTTTTCAAACATTTTACCTGACTATATTCATTCTCCAGAAGTGTTGTCAAAAGTGCTTCTCTTGCAAGTATGTTACACATGAATAGATCTCTTTCATCATTAGAGCATGTCTCAAGATCATCTTATTCAATGATAGTCTTATCATTCTTTGTAATCAACCAATAACTTGGTCCTAAACATAGTAGATGTGTCTTCATCTTTTCTTTCCAACTGTCAAAATTTTCTCCATCAAACTTAGGGCTTTCTTTCCTGAAATTCGCCATGGATCTCCTTAAGCTGTTAAACTTTCCTTTCAAGGACCTGCTGCTCTGATACCAATTGTTAGAAAGTAAAGTCCACCAAGATAACTGAGAGGGGGGGGGGGTGAATCAGTTATCTGATAATTATAACTTTTATCAACTTCAACAACATTTAACCATGTAAGCAATATAATTACCAACTATAGAAAGATATTCATACACAATGACACAATAACACAAGATATGTTGACTAGGGAACCTCTTGATCAAAGAGTAAACCCCAATGGGAATGATGCCCACAAAAGATGCACTAATATGAATATTCTTTGTGAAAGGATGGACTCTGTTAGGAGTCTTATGAAATACATTCAGTACATATAAATCCCTATTAGGAGATTTTGAATCCCTATTAAAAGATTCTAACCCGGTTAAGAGTTATGGAAGATAGAAGGACCCACTGCCCAAACAGCTTCAATGGTAAGATCATTGAACACACTGTCCAAATAATCTTTGCATTACTCAACAAAGTAATATGTTACCTCTTCTCTGACTATGCCAAACCGCACTCACTGCTACACCAGATCTCAATTTTAGATCTCTGTACTTTGCATGTCTTCCTTCACAATTTCGCTTTCACAACTTCATTGGCTCTTTTCTTCACTTCATGCATACATTTGCATTCAACCATACCATGCTTCCATACATACACTTTCACATTACAACTTCATGTTACTACATAATTCACACTACAACAAGGAAAAACATTCCTTCCTTTATACCACACTCAAATAATTACAAATGAGTCGGCACACAGTTACAAAATAAAAGTTTCCACACGCTACACCAAAATTACATAAAATTATCAGCTTCTAAATACGATAAATCTTCACTCATGTGACCTCGAAGTTTGCACTGTCGTCCACGTCACTATCAATGTGTCTCTAACTTCCCTTTAACTGCGCAAAACCAGATTCCATCCCGATTAGGAGATATCATCCGATTTCCACAAACCGCTACTCAGGAACATTGCCTAAATACTACTTCCATCAAAATGATCATAACTTCCATGAATAAATGAATTACGGTCTACGCTCTTAACCATAGACATATAACATATCAAAGAATATAACCTCAACATCGCATAGCTCCAACTACAATATCCCATGTGCGCTAATCAAAACATTGTCTGCTTCTCTACAAGTCTCCAAAAGATCACTATGTTGACATCAATGACAATCATAGTCATGAATGCAACAAAAAATGCTACAGAATGACTGCCAAGCATTCATTCCTAACAACAACATAATCTAGATCACTAAGAAGACATTGACATATCGCAGGTCCAAAATGATCATAGGACATTTGTCCATCCAAGCATAATAAAAATACACAAAATCACATATAGCAACAATGAATCGTCCAAAACCAAATCAAGGCATAACAAAAGATCCACATCCATTTTCATAGAGGCACAACTACAAGCACAATGTTGAATCTACATCCAAAAGAACACAGTGCAGAAGAGCAAATGAGAGATGCACTACATTTTTCATGCCATAATTCTACATGTATCTAAGGAAAAAAATTATTCTTTCATGCGTGATCCATGATCATTTTTGGATCAATTTTTTTGCTTTTCATCTTACATGTTTGTTTGCAACCAACACATTATAATGGTACAACTCAACACTATCTCATGAAGGTTGACTCAATCTCTTCCCTGGGGGTAACTCCGTGTGACAAAATATTGCTTCCCTTTGCATCTTGGTAAATCTTGTCAACTCTTTCTCTCTACTTTAGTTTGCATCTTCGCTATGTTTGCTAAAGTGGGGATAAAATGTAATGTCTTAAATTGCACCTTGTGCAATTTCACCTCTAATAATGTCATTACTTTAGTTGAATCAAAGACGATGGTCACATTTCTACTCTATTAGCATGTTCCACCTACTTCACCACCGTTTGCCACTTGTTCTTCTAATCACCCCAATTTGAATTATTCATAAACACATGCACACCATGAAGATGTTTGTACATTGCACATTCATCCCGCAAATCTCCCAACTAGAGATGGTCATTGAGACATTACACCTACTAATTATGGAAGTGTAACGCCTCTTTAGATGACCATTGACTTCAGGAGGATGCTCAGCCTCTATATCTTTATGTTTTTGGTTGCATTCCATCCCTCTTGGTCACTCTCACATTCTCTGGGATCTTTTTCTCGGCACTATCTTACTCTTGGTTGCTTCTTCCATCGTCATTCACCACCATTATAATCCACATTGAAGCTTTTTTGTTTGGGAGATTCACATCCTTTCCTCACTTCAGCAAGCTTCTGGCGCATTGTGTAGAAGGGGATTTTTTTCCTTCATTTCTATTCATCTTAGATTATAGCATAACTTCTTGCATTTTTTCTATTTGTATTTTCATTACCTTTCCATCAATATATCTTGGTTGTATGTGGAGGTGGAAACACGAAAATAGGGATTTGACTGCGGCAAACCTCTTAATCGCAACCACCCAACATTTTTGTCCTTTGTTGTATGTATGTAGGTGCAACAAGGAAGAATATGAGTGTGTTGGAGGGTTCATTTGTTAGACCTTTGTAACTATTTTTCCCTTTTTTTCACTTTATCAATTGTCTCTTCATTACTTTTTGTATTTTCATTCATTCTCATAGTTGCATTTAGTGAACACAACTATATGTAGTTGTTTGGCATCTTTTTGGTACATATTTCTATACTTTATCTATATAGAATGCTAGCACATTGTATTATTGTCCTTGACCCACATGTTCATCCTAGGTAGAGAGGTTACAAGGTTAACTAGAGGGCCCTTACAACTTATTTATTTGTCTTCTATTATTTAAATACTTTCATTTGTTAACTAGCACCAATTACACACATACTTGCCTACCCCAGTGAGAAAACTTAGAAGTTGAGGAACTTCAACAATTTGCTTAGATTGGATAGAAGACTATTGAGTCCTCGAGGGACTGCCTTTCAAAGTGGTTCAATATTCCTTCTCTACTCAAACATTCTCTCAAGGTTTCATCATCTTAACCTTCGAGAAAAAACTTTTTTGAAAGGGGAAGCACTTTTGTGAACCCCATGATTCTACTATTTGTTAGCCAATATTAGTTTGATGTGTACGCTTTTTAGTTCACCCTTAGATAATATTAATAAAAGAGAATGCATGTGCTAAATAGGTCATCACATTAATTGTTACGATAAAATATTTATCCCATATGCATGAGATGGTACTAATTGCTTGGAATACATTAACAATTGTCCTTTGTAATGTTCTTCATGCATTTTTTAATACCAAAAAAAAATCCTCTAAATATTATCATAACTTCCCAAATGGAAGGAATATTAGATATTTGGAATTAGAGTGTATGTTCTATTTGGATGTTCATTCTCAAAGTGGTGATATTAAGAAAATAAAAAGCATTATGTTTCTTTCATTTTCTATTTTATACTTGTTCATCTTTTTTTCTTATAGGTTCATTATAAGAGCCCAAAGTTGCCTATATTGCCTAGTATTCCCATTAAAAGAGTCTTGTCATTAAAACATATTTAATACATTTTAACATATTTAACCTGATGCATAAAATTCATAACAATAGAACCATGACTTTTTTTAACCTTTCAAGCTCAAAGCCTTTACTTAGCACAATGCCCATCTCATTGATGGAGTAAAGATTCTCTTAGAATTCTTCAAACATAACATACTTTCAATATGAAAAATCTTTATTATACATGTAAAAATAATTCTTCAATTTCCCCCTTACGATTATGGATTCCAACTTTGCAAGGCACTCCAATTCGTTGATGATTTTCAATAGATTCGCGTACATTCAAATTCCAAGCTCATAAAGCAGCCTCGGAGATCCAATTTGCCTTTCACTCTTGAAAAGGAATCTAAAGCAACTTTATCAACATCCAAAATAAACTATAATCTTTCCTCATTTAGTCAAGCATAAAAACTAATGAACTATTGAGCAATTGCACTAAACACCTAAACTTTATTCAACTGTTTATTGTTGTTTATATAGAGAAAGCGTTGCACCTAATAATTCTGAAGGAATTGACTTTGTTTCTAAATATAATTATAAAAAGAAAAGAGCTTTTATAGTCTATAATATGAACTATTTATTTTTAGGTCTATACATGGTGTCGTTAATATAGAACTATTAGGTATTCTGAAGGTACCTATTTATTTGAACTTGTGACCCCTCTTCAAAGAATACAAATTCTCCATCACTCAGACATACAAAATTCTTTCAGAAGAGCTGGAAATATAAAGAACTCTCATGTGGATGCTGGAGACTGGGAACTCAACTTATTACAAACATTTTTTAACAATTGATCTCAATTTCCTCCAAACAATTTGAACTCCTGATCTTTCCAAATGTCTAAGTGCAGGGGCAGGTGCTTGGTTGGGAAATCTGAGAAGAGGTCTTATTCTGAAACTTGGTGAGCACCTGAGAAGTCCATTCTGCCAAAAAAGTTTCGTTGTGTCCAACCTGTCTATCTTTGTGAAACAAAAAGCAGGGGATCCGTCCCTCCTCGGGATTAGGGCATTCGGGACCTTGAGAATCCCTGTAAGTGCCCTCATGATTCATCCCCGCCCAGTCTGCAAGCCAGTGAAAAACATACTGCCCTGCGCCTGCCCCTTCCAACCAGCCCATGGGAAACATCTCCATCACGCTACTCCCTTTCTCCATGAACACCATGTTTGTTAACTGTGCTCCATGAGCAGTAACCAATATGTCAGTCCTGCTCATGGCTTCCACCTGAACTCACATTCATCACAACGAAAACTTTTTAGGTTATGAAAAGAAATCTAAAACCCTAGCTTAGATCTACAGCTTTGGGAATACCTGTTCGCAGAAGCTTAGATTTACAGTGCGAAGAAGGCGAAATCTGCAGCCGGGGACCTTGTTACATTCCCCTGCAATTACCGATGCCACCAGGGTTTCATTCTTAAATGACCTTGCCCCTGTTCGGGAAACAAGAGTCAGGTTTATAGTTCGAATCCCATCGATGATCCTCTGGCTTTCAGCAATGTTGCAAAATCTCCGTGCTTTGCATCGGATCATGTCGAACAGCGCGATTTTTTTAGGCACCGACATGCTCCCTAGGCCTCTGCGGTACACAACGGCTTTTTCAAAACAGAGAGGCGAATCCCCTAATTCCTGTAGATGCACTTGACGATCCAAAGCGGCGAGCAAAACTCTGGAAATATATGATCCCATTGACGTTACGAGCTCTCCGTTGTGGTAGAGAACAAATCTTTGAGGCGCTTCACACTGGTTCTCCATTCGCCATGACGCAGCGACAATCAAAGAGCTCATACTGTGCCATGGATTTCCATAATCATAAAAGCTGTCGGATATCAAGGAGAGCCCTGCAACAAGGCTGGAATTAGGCGGAAGGTAATTTGGCCATGCGAATGCATACGAATTCAGACTGCCGTTGCCCCTGTTTCCGCCCTTAAGGCACAGGATTTTGCCATTGGAGCCCTCCGAAGGAAAATAAGAATGCTCAGGGTTTCCATCCTCTGATTTTTCCTTCACTGTGCTCATGAACCAGGTCCGATCCTCTTCATCTATGGATCCCATATTTACGTCCTTTAACGGCAAAAACATAACGGAACGCCGCAAATGGTCCCCTAGAACCTCCATTTCTCGCTTCAGAGCTCCGATCTGATCACTCCGTCTCTGCCTCTCTTCACTGCAGTTAGTCAAGGCCAAATCTTCATCATTGCTGCGACTCAGAACAATTTCTTTCTTTCCAAGCACAAGTACTTCTTCCAGACAAGCTAAATGCGAGGCTCTCACCTCCAATTTCTCACTACCATTGGGGAAACACTTAGCAGCGTCCTCCAGCCTTGTGCGAAGGCTACTTAACTCGCTCGCTAAACGATCATTCTCCAACTTTAGAGACGAATTCAGTTGCAGAAATTCTAAGCTCTTGACCTCAGATTTCTGTAGCTCTGCATAGCTTCCATTGTTCAGGATTTTCATTGAAAAGGCACTGGATTTCCCTTTGAATTCCAGAAACCGCACAATAATCATGATGGCTACTAATATGACAACGACGTTGAGCGCAAAGCATTTGGATTTCTTGGCCGCATGGCCACTTCTTTTCATCCTCAGTGCAGAGTAGTCACCCGATTCCATGCTTCTTTGGGGTTTCACGGAACTGTTATGACATTAAGCTCCATTAATGGCTGATCGCCCAGCATAAACCGCCGGAAAGCAAAGATCTTGCACATGACATTCGAGCTTTTCCCGGATTGCTGCCTGCAATTGTTCGGGTTTATCTCGCCAGTCATAACGGCCGACAGCCACGAATTTTAAAAAATATTTTTGTATTCCAGTCATTGCGGACAATTTTCCTGAAAATATTTCGAGACGAGGTGAATGTCTGAATCATCATCATTGATCTTGAATTTTAAGCCATTTAATGTGGGGAAGCATACTTTTCATAATACAAGGAATTACGTGGTATAAAGTAAAGTTTACTTTGTATAATTAAATATCTGTAATATAATGTATAATGTGCATAAGTCAATTTAGATATAAGATGTTATTTATTTATAATATAGTATAAGTCAAGTTGGATTCATTATTTTGAGCTTAAAATGGATTAGAGGTATTTAGTTTAATGATTGCATGTGGATGTCTTCCATAAAGATTGTGAGATTTGATTGTTTTTAGTCTTAAAATGGTATTTTAATTCATAATTTGTGTATTGCTTCAAATTTTGTAGAAAACATGTGCCTTTGTTTAGGTCCAGTTCACACCTCCAAATCACTTCTTTCTTTTGTCATATAGAATTGATAATATTTGTTTTGAGCTTTTTGATTCTTTTAATTAAATATCTGTAATATAATGTAAAATGTGCATAAGTCAATTTAGATTTAAGACGTTATTTATTTATAATAAAGTATAAGTCAAGTTGGATTCATTATAGTATACTGAATCTGTAACCCATTTTTTTATATGAGAAGTAAAATGTGAAGTGGATTAGAGGTATTTAGTTTGATGATTGCACGTAGATGTCTTCCATAAAGATTGTGAGATTTGACTCTTTTTAGTCTTAAAATAATTCATAATTTGTGTATTGCTTCAAATTGTGAAGAAAACATGTGCCTTTGTTTAGGTCCAGTTCACACCTCTAAATCACTTCTTCCTTTTGTCATATAGAATTGATCATACTTGTTTTGTGCTCTTTGATTCATTTAATTTCCTTATATTTGTTATAATGTTCCATGCATGAATCAATCGAAATGTGTATTGTCAAATTAGTATCTCAATCTTGACCTTTTGAAGTTCCATTCAAACTACTCATTATAATTATGGAGCACATGTAGGAGATCATACAAGGCACCTTTGAGCCTATCCAACAAGTTTAGGGGCTTGGAAGTACAAACTCCATACTACCACGTACTTCACTCTTTGGAGTTCAAGTTAATTGCAAGATTGGTGTTATTCTCATCCTCCTCACCTCCTTTAGGCATTGTCTCCTCAACTTCCTTATCTTGTGTATCCTTCTCCTTAACAATTTCCACTTCTTCTATAGGTATCTACTTATTATAAGTTATGCTTGTTTCATTAATGGTGTCGCCTTCTTCAAGTATCCCTGCTTTCTCAATCTTATCAAGACCCTATTGCATCCTTGGTGTATTTTGTTCTGCACTCCCAATTCCATCTTCTTTTGGCATTGGCATTATGTTCACCAAATAAAGAGATGTCTCCATATTGTCCTTAATAACTTCATCCACTTGCGAGACCTCAGTGTTGTCATTTATTCCATTACCTTTCACATGGATCTATACTAGAAAGAAGGTTTGTTCTTCAGTCCTTCATCCACAATCTTCCCTTCTTCAATCTCGGTTGGTCCAAAGGAATGGAGATTAGCAACTTCCTGCTCAAATCTATGATGAACATCTACAATGAAGCCCCATGTGAGATAAGCTTTTGATTTTGTATGCAATATTATCAGAAACAAGACCTAGATAAAATTCAAGTTCAATGAAGTATCTAACATTTGTTGTGATTAACTCAATGGTTTTTAATTGAGTTAAGTTAATGTCTATGTTAACTAGTGTATGCACCCAAAAATGGTCGCTTAGACTTTGGGCCCCATTTATTTGATTTATCAACCCTGAATCATTTTTATCAATAATCAATATTCTCAACATTATCAATTTCTTGGTCAAATCTTAATTTTGATCATATATTAGAGTTTTATCCTTGGGCTAACCATTTTATCCTAAGTCTTTATTTAATTAAAAGGAATATTTCCTCCCCTTTTATTAAATAAAAAGCCCCCCCTTTTCTTCTTATCCTAAGTTGCACAAATAAAACACTATTCTCATTTTATTAAAAAGAAAAAAAGCACTTTTGTCTCACATGGACACAAAGTCAATTCCTATTGGAGGATACTTATGCACACGGATTGCTCCTCTTTTAAGCTCCACTGCCGATTAAGACTTTTGCCTCTTAATCTCCATGGTCCATTCCTTTGCATTTCTTATAAAAGGAGAGCTCTCTCCCTCATTTGAAGACACTCATTTTCATACTAACTCTATGCTTCAGGAATTCTTGAAGACTTTGGAGCTTTTTAGAGATCATTGTTATGTTACATCTTAGAGTTCCTCATTTGCTTCATAGTTTAGCTTTCATTCTTGCATAGTAGTTCATGTTTATGCTTTCATAGTTTAGATTTTACTTTCAAGCTTTAGAATAACTCATCTAGCTTAATAGGAAGGATTGTAACACATTGCTATTTCCATTTCATAGCTTAGCTTGTTCTTTCCATTTCATAGCTTAGTTGCATTGCATTTTCATTTCCATAGACTAGTTTGCATTGCATTGCATTTTCATAGTGATTCTTGAGGATATTGGCACTCTTGCCCTTGTCCTCATTCGAATCTCTCATTGTGTGGTTGACTAGTAAGGTCACAAGCTTATAGCTCTAGCTGAGAGCAAATACATCATAGTCCCTTGCAACTCCATGCATACAGAGCTATGAGCCGCTTTGTGAGGTCTCATTCTTGAGCAACCTTGCATGTAATGTTTCATAGAAGTGTGGTCATTTTTCTACCATACATTTTTGGCGCCCACCGTGGGGCAGAGCATTAGTGTTTTGTCCTTTCATTCCTACATTTCCGTCAATTTTTTGTCAATTTTTTAGCGTTATTTTCGGCCTCTGGTTTTTCTGTCTCAGAGTGTCGCGCGATAGTTTACCAGTGTCGCGCGACAGTTTACCAGTGTCGCGTGACAATTCTCTGTATATAGGCACGACACTTTTTGAGTGAAAAGTGTCGCCCGCTTTGGCAGAAAGTGTCGCATGTCTTTGAGTGAACTATCGTCTGCTATTGGGAGAACTGTCGCCTCAGGTTTGAACTATCGCACTGTTATGCGGAGAAGTGTCGCGCGACAATCTTGCTGATCACAGTGTCGCCTGTACCCGACAGTGAATCCTTTTGGCCGAATTTAGACTTGATTAGCTTGTTGTTTCTTTCATTTACTTCAATTAGACAGAGTTAGCTTGCATATTTCATTTGGAATCTTGCATATTTCATTTAGATTTTAGATTTTGCTAACCTTGTGGGCCTAACTAGTTGTGGTTGTAGGTGCCTTTGCTTAAGAAATTCACCAAAAATTGCATGTCAAAGAGGGATACTAACGGTTTTTGCAGGGCTGCCCAAAAAGCATAAAAACAAAAAAATAAAAATTTTGCTTGTGATTTATTTCCTTTCAAGTGTGGCATTCATTAATTGTATTAGGAACTTTAATACCTTGTGAAAGAGATTTTGAGGTGGTAGGAGAAGTATGCTCTTCACCTTTAGGTGAATCAGAAAATCTTGACCCATCTTAAGGTTTTGGAAGCAAGGGAGTAATTGAATCTCTTTGCTTGGTGTGTTTGGGAGAAGTTTTTGAGATAGGGGAGTATGCTCTTCACCCTTGAGGTGAACCAAAAACCTTGAACCTCAAAGATTATCTATTTTTGTTTAGTTTAAGAATCCTGTAGTGGACCTGCTCTTGAGCAATCAAGAGGAATGACTCAAGTGGGGACAACCTTGTCATCATTTTCCTTGGTGGCAAGTGATTCCAACTCACTATAATCTCAAGGCTACCAAGGACACCAAAAACCTTGGTAGACATAACTCTTATCTTCGTTTGATGTGAGTAGCTCATGGGATTGCGACCATGGGAAAAACATCAAACAAGAATGTTTAAGGTACTCTTGAGGCCGCAAGGTCCGAGTCCTCTTTGAGGAGCAAGAGGGGTGTTATGAATGGAAATCCTTATTAAGAACCATAGATAGAAGCCACCTTATTTTAGCTGCTTATCTTCTTAGTGCAAGGATTGATCCAAGTGGAACAACCCAGATCACCTTAAGATACTCACCACATGTGTTCCTTTGGTTGTGTCTTTGGCACTTCCATGACAAAGCCAACATCTATTGTGGGTAACCACTTTGTGTGAGGCGAGGGAACATCAAGTTGTGGGCTAAGTTGGTAAGTATTGAGCCTTGTCTTGTAGGTAGATATTGTTGGAACTGTCTTCGATTGTGTGATACCAGTGTAAACGTTCTCAACATACGAACAATCGATAGCATTCATAGGGTGTTTTTTTATTTTTGATATCACAAGTGTTTGTCTTGGCAAGGTTGCCTTTGCCCTTGTTTCAAGTGCTTGAAGACACGTTTGATCCCCTACTATTTGCAAACCTGTCACTTTACTATTGTCGTTGTGATCAAAATCAAAAAATCAACCTTCAGACCAAAAAATTTGAACAAACAAGCCTTAAAACTGAGATTTTCAACTTCACTGGTCAAAGAGTCATACGATACTGAAACAGTGTCACCTTTTGTTCTGAGAATTATTGCGCGACAGTTCACCCCTGCACAACTGTCGTCCTGCTTGGCGGAAAGTGGCGCGCTCACTGCCTGAAACTGTCACCCATCTGAAAGAGAAGTGTCGCCTACAGTTAAAACTGTCGCCTACCTTAAGGAGAAGTGGTGCCCTAATCTAAACTATCATCTTGCTTGCCTGGAAAGTGTCGCCTAAGTAATTTTTGTTGTATTTTCAATTTTAGTTAGTCTCAATCACCGGTAGTCAGGCTAGGTCTTGGAGTAGGTTTATTGCTCTGTTGTTAGAGACCTATCTTGACTCTAAATTTCTGGTTTTTGCTCTCTAGGGATAACATCAATCAATCTACAAGGTCACTTTGAAAATAATTGTCAAGTTAGCAAGATATTCTTAGTGAGAAAGTTTATCTCTAGGATTGTTAGCTACATTCTTGGAGAATTTTAGTACTCTTATTGTCCAAATCATTTTTATCTCAATTTTAATTATATTTTGGCCTAGTCCAACCTCCTGGTTCAAAAGTGCAAGGGTAGTCACCCTCTTATTTAAAGCACCTCTTTGACAGTGTTGGTAAAGCCCCTTTTTCTATCTTTTCATTTGATTTTGGATAATAGAGAACTTTGATTATCCTAGTTTGGTGTTGACACTTTGAGAGGTCATCTTATCATTAAGAGTCATTTTCTTTCATGTTAGTTACCACAAGGTACCAAGTCAATCAAGGGAAGTGACCCCTATTGTGTTTAATCAGTTACCACCAGTCAAGACTCGTCAACAGCATAAGGGAAAAGGACCCCTTTTTGATCAATCTCCTAAGAGTGAATCTGAGGTTTTCTTTAATCCAAAGGGTAATCCTAGTGAAGTAAGCACCTCTTTAGCACCACTTTCATCAAGTATGGACATGAGTTACACTTTCACTCGACAATAAAGAGAAGCCATGAATCAAACTCTTGAGGATATCTTCCAACGGCATAGGAGAGAGTACAGTGGTTCTTCTCATGCTAGTCCACCCGGGTCACCTCCCAACAACGCGAGATATTTTGATGCCCACCAACAAGCCGAGAGACATTATAAGCAAACTCACTCAGATTCAGGGTCACAACACAAGGACCAGAATAATGAATATAGTGACCACCACATCAACGCAGCCAACACAATAAGGCATTCGAGACCATCCTCTCCACTTAAAGATACCTCTCGATATGCAAATACGAGATTGAAAAGCATTGAGAGGGAGAAGCAAGCCTATTTGGATGAACAAGCTGCTAAAAAGGAGAAATTTAGACAACTAAAAGAAGAGGAACATACATTATTGGACATAAGGAAGAGAGTCACCCAAGAAGAAGAAGATAGACTCTATGCACAACAACTCCAAAGCTGATTCAATGGGAGGGGTACCAATAGTGGGACCAACTCACCCCAATCTACCCCTTCACCAAGTCCTAGAAGAAGATCAAGGATGCCCTCACGGTCCCCAAGTCCTAAAGGAAGAAGGGCTTCAAGATATGATCATCATAGGAGACGATCACCTCATAGACATTCAAAGCAGCCCTCCCAACAAGCACATCATGGCTCACAACATGGAGGAAGTTATACCAACTTTGATAAAATGGATTTTATGACTATACAACAAGAACCATCCTTTCAAGCATATGTGGAAAGATATGTGGAACAAAACAAGGATCAATTCCTAGAAAGCCTTATCAACAAAGGTGCTAAGGTCCCCTACAATTTTGATGTCCACCAAAAGATTAAGAAACAAAATCCTTCAACCAATGAGGTGATCATGCAAATGCAAAAGGATATAGAAAAGATGAGAGCTCCTAAGAGCACGTTTAATTTGGACTCCATATGCCCCAACCCAATTGACAAGAGTGTGGTGTTGGTTGAGTTCCCTAAGAAAGTGGATTTTCCAACCTATGACAAATATGATGGCATTGGTGACCCTCATGACCATGTTCGACAGTTCTACATAATGAGCTTTTCTTTTCACCATGAAGACTCCTACTTGATGAGATTATTTCCAAGGAGTCTCAAGGGTCAAGCCATGGAGTGGTTCACCAACCTTACTCCTCCAGTAAAGTCATTCAAGGAACTTGTCCAAATATTTGTTCAACATTTTTCTTATAATCTGTCAAAGTCGGTCACAATGCTTGATTTGTGCAAACTCAAACAAAATCAAGGAGAACCTTTTGTCACCTTCTTGCAAAGATGGAGACGGTTATGCTCAAAGTATCCTAGGACAATTCCTGAGGAAGAAAGAATAGACATCATTGTGAGTAATTTAATACCAGAGCTAAGGTATGAGGTCAGGAAGATCCCATTTAACTCTTTTGACACCATGGTAGAAGTGGCATGTCGTATAGAAGATGTCCTAAAAGAACAAGGAATTTTGGCTAAATCATCTAACAACAACAATAGCCAAAACAACAACAATAATGGTCATAAGGAAAAAAAAAGAACTCTTATTGGAATAAGAATAAGCAGGTGGTCAATGACGGAGTTGTTGACTCATCACAACCTAAGAATGAAGGAGTTCTTAATCTCTCTCATGCAGTTCAAGCCATGAAGCTACAAACATCTTCAGGACAACAAGAGAATAAACCCAAGTATCAAGGGAGACCTAAAAAGGAAAAGAGGCAATTTACCAAACTTGGGGATTCATATGCAGACATTTTAAAGACATTAATTGCCCATAATTTGGTACAACCTCAGGATCCTGCCAAGCACCGCATACCAGATCCTAAACCTCATTGGTGGGATGAGAAGGCCTTTTGTGTCTTCCACAATGGAATTGGACATGATATAGAAAATTGTTTTAGACTTAAGCATCTTGTTCAAGACCTTATTGAGAGCAATAAATTACAAGTTGATGGTCTGACCACTAATGCGGATCACAAAGCTTTTAAAGAACCCTTTCCCAAATATGAGAAAGGAGAGAATTCTAACAACAAGAATGGCAAGGCTGTTCTCAACTACACTTATACAAATGCTGAAAATGTTATTAACATGCTTGAAGTGGCTGATGATAATGTCAACATGATGAGAGGAAAAGCCCTTATGGATATGATGTGGATTCAACTCCTATGCCTGATGAAAGACCCATCATGGTGCTAAGAGGTCCTCACTCATGAAGGATGTCCCAACCTCTTAATGTTGTTACTAGAAGTCAAGCTCAAGGCCCCATCGTTATTAGAGGTCCTAATTCTAGTAAGTCTAAGCAACTAGTGTCAAAGGGTGTTCTTTCAAAATCTGTTGTTGGTCCTGAGTTGAATTATGATCTTGTTGACCAATTACAATGTACGCCAGCGCAGATCTCAATCTTTGATCTTTTGGAGTTATCCCCTAAGCATAAGCGTGTCCTTGAGGATGCATTGCGAGCGGCTAATGTCCCTAACAACTTAGATATTGATCAATTCCAGAATATGGTCAACCACTTGGCTAGCCCTCACTACCTTACATTCTCAGAAGAAGATAACAAGTCATTAAGCCACCCACACAATTTGGCCCTTCATATAGAGGTTATGATCCACAAGACCCGTGTCAGGCGCGTGTTGATAGATGGGGGTGCCAGGCTTAATATTTGTTCTTTGAGCTTATTGAAGGCCTTGGGTTATTCAGAAGAAGTCATTGATACAAGGAAGAAGATAACTATCAAGGCTTATGATGAAGCATAATGTAGTTCTAAAGGATTGGTTGTTCTTCCTATCCGAATTGGTCGTATAGAGAAGGATATTTTGTTCCAGATTGTTGATGTCGATCCTTTGGCTTACAATATTTTTTTAGGTAGACCATGGATGCATGAGATGCAAGCAGTCCCGTCTACTTATCATCAGTGAGTAAAGTTCCCTTACAATGGAATAGAAGTCTGTATACCTGGAGACAGCACACTGTCAGTCAACACAATTTCAGCAGGGTCTCACATTCCTTTGAATAGGGAGGCTAGCACTTTTGATACTACATTTGAGCAATGCAAGAATAAATTCAAGACCATAGATCTTGGTATGGGAGATTACAAATTGGATTCGTTTACGAAATTGCCAATTTCCCCTAGGTCTTATGGCAAACCTTCTCAAGATATGAAACCTTCATCTTCAGCCATGACATTATTCGGCAAGTTTGTGGAATCCTCAGTTCCGATTCAAGAGGAAAAAGAAGAGGTTGCCATTAGGGACTGGATTTACCAAGAAGAGAAATACCTACATAATGAGAATTTTGCACCTTCCCCTAGAGCTTATGGGAGAGGGTATACATTGGTCAAGAATATGGGTTATCCAGGACATGGTCCCCTTAGTCACAGATTGGATTCCAGGTCTAAACCTTTAGATCATGCACTTTTTGGATGAAGGAATAAGTCAACAGTTGGCTTAGGTTTTGCAAATAAGAAACAAAAACATGTCCCTATCTCAGCTGTGACAGACAATGACAATGACTCAGACTACACACCTTATCTCTCTAATCAGCAAGACATGTCTGATGATTGGGTGCCTTCAACAAATCTCCTTTGGGGAGATTCAAAAGATTTGACAATTGATAGTCCTACTATCCCAACTGCAACGGATAGTGACTATATGAATGCTAGATTGACAATGGAAAGTGTTGCTATCCTAGCTGCGATAGATAGCAACAATACTAGTGCTAGAGAAAGGGAAACCTTTCCTAACCTTGAGGCTTCTACATCACGAGGCCCAAACAATGATTCAGAGACAAACTCACATGAGTACGAATGGGACTCACTTTCAGATGCAACAGTTGATTTGGACATGGATGTTGTCCATACTTATAGTACCCAACCTGATGTGACCAACGAGCCTAGTGTAGGACTAGAGGATTGGACTCCTCGAATTGCCTTAGTGGATGACACTTCGTTTGATAGGACAAATCCCGACTCGGGTATCTTAGGAGGAGACTTGATGAATCCCAATTGTATGGTCACTAGAGGTAACACCTTGCACATAAACAATGTTGAACCAATCATTGACCTACCCCTTGTTCATTTCCACTTAATTGATTGGTCTCAATGTCACCAAGAACCTCAGCTCTTAAACTTTCAGAATGACTATGAAATTGCCTGTTATCTAAATGCTCTTGAACCTGTAGTCTCTTCCACCAATGAACCGACAACAAGTATGACGGAGCCTGATATTAAGTACCTTAGTCTAAAAGTAAAAGAAAAAGAAAAAAAGAAAAATAGGTCTAATGGCGAAAACCACCTTGTAGCGGTATCAAAACCAAAAATAGTAAAAAGAAAAGACATATCCGAGGGTGAAAACCTCTTTGAGGTGCCTAAGGATGGGGTACTTAATAACTTTCCAAGTTACTTCCAAGATAGGTCATCAGTTCTTATTGAGCCTACGCAACTAGTGAATCTGAATACAGAAGAGGCTCCCCAAATAGTGCACCTTGCTTAGTCTCTATCAATTGAAGAAAAAGAGGCATATACAAAGTTTTTGCAAAAGAAGAAAGTCAACTTTGCTTGGACATATTCTGATATGCCAGGGCTTGACACTGATCTTATTATGCATCATCTATCTATAGCTCCAGGAATAAAATCAGTCAAACAAAAGTTGAGGAAAATGCACCCTCATATAGCTCTTCTTGTTAAGGCTGAATTAGAAAAGCTCTTACACGCAGGATTCATTCGAGCTATCGACTATGCTGAGTGGATCTCCAATATTGTTCCAGTTTCAAAACATGATGGGTCCATTCACATTTGCACAGACTTCAAAGACCTCAACAAAGCATGCCCAAAGGATGACTTTCCACTCCCAAACATAGACATGATAGTGGATATGACGGCGGGTTATGAGATATATTCCTTAATGGATGGGTTTTCTGGATATAACCAGATAAAAATAGTACCCGAAGATCAAGAGAAAATAGCCTTCACATATGCATGGGGAACCTATTGTTGGAACGTCATGCCATTTGGCCTAAAGAATGCAGGAGCAACATACCAGCGAGCTATGACCACAATTTTTCATGATATGATGCATAAGAACATGGAAGATTATGTGGATGATACCCTGGCTAAATCTAGAAAATGGGACACACACCTCGACGATCTGGAAGTAATTCTAGATCGCATGGCATAGTTTCAGCTTAAATTGAATCCAAAAAGTGTGCATTTGGAGTTGCCTCAAGTAAACTCCTAGGATTTATAATTTCAGCAAAAGGAATAGAGGTTGATCCCGAAAAGGTCCAAGCTATATTAGATATGCCACCTCCAAGAAATATCATTCAAATCAGAAGTCTTCAGGGACATCTTCAATCGATCAAGAGGTTTATTTCTCAGCTTGCAGATAGAGCACAACCTTTTAATAAGACATTGCATAAGGGTGCTTCTTGTGTGTGGAATGAGGAATGCCAAAAGAGCCTAGATCAAATCAAACAATACTTGGCTAATCCTCCAATTTTGATGCCGCCTATTCCTGGGAAACCATTGATTTTATACATTTCAACAATAGAGTCTTCCTTAGGGGAATTTTTGGTTCAATTAGATGATACTGGGAAAGAAAGGGCTATTTACTACATTAGTCGTACCCTAGTATCTTATGAGATCAATTATAATAGCATTGAAAAGTCTTGTCTCGCAGTAGTGTTTGCTTCCCAAAAGTTGCGACACTATATGCTCGCTCATACTATACATTTGGTTGCAAAAATTGATCCTCTTAAGTACTTGCTTAGTAAGGCTGCTCTCATGGGTAGGCTTGCTAAGTGGATGATGGTTTTGACTGAATTTGATATAGAGTACGTTGAGAGAAAGGCCATAAAGGGGCAAGCTATTGCTAATCAATTAGTTGATTTCCCAGTTAAGGATAGTATGCCTATTCAGGTAGAGTTCCCAAATGAACACATACTATATATGACTACCCGCACTTGGAAGATGTTCTTTGATGGTTCCCACATGCAAAATGGATCAGGTGCTGGAGTATTATTTGTCTCTCCACATGGGTACAACATTCCAAAGTCTTACAAACTTTTATTCCCATGTACAAATAATATTGCCAAATATGAAGCTTTGACCAATGGATTGAAAGTGGCTATAGAATGGAACATAACAAAATTACATGTCTTTGGGGATTCACAGCTAATTATCAACCAAGTCAATGAGGAGTATCAAACCAAGGATGATAAATTGGTACCTTACAAAAAGATGGTTGAATCATTGAGGCGTTACTTTACATTTGTGACATTTCAACAGATCCCTAGGACAGAGAACAAAGCTGTAGATGCTATGGCCACATTAGCTTCACTCCTTCGATTGGAACAACATGAATCAAGATTTGAATTCCTAGTGGAAGAGCAACACCATCCCATATTTGACTGATCTGAAAGTCATGTCATTTGTACCCTTGTCACCCATGAATCTTCTCGATATGGTGCTATCTATTCATATCTCCGTGATGGCATCATCCTCGACACGTTCAACCATTCTGAATGCCGAAACCTTGTCCGCAATGCCTCTCACCACACCCTTATCTCTGGTGATTTATATAGGATGGGTTTAGATGGGACACTCCTTAGGTGCTTGGAAAAGGAGGAATCTAACCAAGCATTAGCTGACATCCACGAGGGAATTTGTGGTGGACATTCCAACGGTCTTGCCATGGCCCGAAGGTTGCTTAGGGCGGGGTATTATTGGCCCACAATGTAGATAGACGCAGTAGCCTTTGCTAAGTCTTGCGAAAAATGTCAGAAACATGGAAACCTGATTCATGCTCCAGGTAGGGAGCTGATCCCTTCCATTTCTCATTGGCCATTTCAGCACTGGGCCTTTGATCTAGTTGGGCAGATTCACCCCAACTCATCAGGTGGACATAAGTTCATTATTACCTCTACTGAATACTTCACAAAATGGGTGGAAGCCGTGCCACTTTCTGTAGCTTCAGGGAAGACTATCTCTTTGTTCATCTTGAATCATATTATTTGTCGATTTGGAGTACCTTCTGAGATTATCACTGATAATGGAGGTCAATTCAAGAATAAGGACCTAAAGCATTTATGCAAAAAATTTAAAATCAAGCAACATTGGTCCTCCATTTACTTTTCACAGGGAAATGGATAGGCAGAGGCTTCCAATAAAACCATCCTTAAGATTCTTCATAGGACAGTGCACAAGAATGGTAGGGATTGGCACTTGCAAATCAATCCCGCACTATGGGCTTACAGAACTAGCATTCATACACCTACAGGAGCTACTCCTTTTGCTCTTACCTATGGCGCTGAAGCGGTACTACCTTTAGAAGTAGAGATACCTTCACTTAGAGTCTCACTCAAAGGATTAATAACATATGAGGATTATCGCGCCATGAGGTTACAGGAACTAGAACTTCTCAATGAGAAGCGTAAGGCTTCATTCGATCATATGAGAGTGTATCAGAAGCGTATGTCCAAAGCATTCAACAAGAAGGTTTGTCTTAGAGAGTTTCAAGTAGGAGATCTTGTTTTTCGAGAGAATCCTAAGAACCAACAACACAGAGAACAAAAGGGTAAGTTCGAACCCAATTGGCTTGGACCATATGTCATCACAGCTGCTTTTGGTACAGGTGCATATTTACTGTCAAATCCAGATGGAGAACAGCTCCCTGATCCCATCAACATTTTGCACCTCAAGAAGTTCTATCATTGATGCCTGTTTCTATCTGGGGGCATCCTTTGTATATATTTTTTATTGATCTTGAAAAATACCCAAAAAATTGATATATGATGCTGAAAAAATCTTTAAAAGCATAAAAAGTCTTGAAAAAAATATAAAAAAATCAAAAAATTTAAAAAATCCAAAAAAAAAAAGTGCCTTGATGAAAACCTGGAAACAGGCGCCTTGGTAGCAAAAATCCAAAAAATGAAAAAAGAGAAAAATTGCCATAAAAATCCAAGTGGTGAAAACCTGGAAACAGGCACTACTTGAGGCCTTTGCACCCCTATTTGTTAGCATGCATCCTTGACACTTAGCCACTTTCTCCATCATGTCTTGACCTTATTTGGCTTGGTCTGGAATTGATCTTTATCTTTGTCTAGGGGGCATAACTGTTAGCATTGGTCTTTTAGGTGCGTTTGTCTCTTGAGGCATTTCACAACAGGTGTTTTTCAACACCACCCCAAACAGTGTTTTTCAACACTACCCTTGTGTCGAGTGTTTCTTAACACTTATCAGATGTCTTACCCAATAGTCTAGTATGATGCGATATTTCTCATTTGCAGATGTGATACTCAGAGTCTGACTCTATGACCAACACACACGCACTTAAACAATCAACTCATTGAGATAAGTTGACTCTATTTTCTTTGTGTGATGTCTATGAGGATTTCTGTGATGAGTGGTCTCTCCCTAAGAAGTTTTCGATGATGCATAGCTAGAAGACTGAGGGTATGAGAACATGTTTTATTTCTTTATCTGCTTGTGGGTATATTTTGTTGATCCTAACTATCATAGGCATTTATGCTGGTCTTACTTGACACTATGGATTGACAAGGTATTATCCTTGACTGTTTTGTGAGTGCATGCTTCTAGTTATCCTGACTTTCATGTGTCTTGATACAAGCATAATCTCGCCATATCAAACTTAGGTAATCTTACTGCATTAGTCATCTTGACCTCCATGTCTTTGATGCCTAGGTGGGATTTCCACATTCCTATCTGATAAAGATCATATTCATATCCACATAGTTATGCTAGTGTGCATTATATGATCTTGCGACACTACCAATAACGCTCGATGATGATAATTAGATGTCTATAGGCATTGTGACCTTGCAAGTCAACCACTTTCATAGTAGCTTGCATTCTTAGGTTCATCATAGTTTAGTTTTTGCATCTTGCATATGGAGAGAGCTCTCCTTTTCATCTTACGTGGACCTGTCAGTCAACTGCGCTCATCTTTTTCCTTCTTCTCGATCATGTCTTTCGCTCCTTGTCTTTCACATCACAACCTGTTCCTGTTCATCACAAGGGGTTAATCATATCATCACATCTATATCACAACTGTCATTTTCAGAAACATGAGTCTATATCATATGCATGAGAATCAAACACACATCTATGAGAGAGAATATACATGAGCATATACATCCACATTTTGAGAAAAATGACAAGACAATATACATAAACTGATACATCCATCACAAGTGAGACAAATACACATGCTATATCAACAATCCAGTAATCTCATATATAAATCAATGTCATACACAATATGGGATCCCAAAATCTGAATCAATGTCTCAAGATATGTCTAAACATCTATCAACCTAAGACCTAAACCTAGGACTCGCTACCACCCTTGTGAGGAGCCCGTGGTGGTGGAGGAGGCATGGCTCTCCTATCAAGTACCACATCTGATACCCCTACCCTCTGAGAATATGACGGTGCCCTCTGACTCTCTGGAATAGCCTGGAGGTAGAGTCCATGATAATATGCAGCTCTCACTACCTCCCGTCGAATCTCTAGTGCATCTACCTGTGCCGCTGCCTCGTGCCGTGCTATCTCTGCCCTGAGATCGGCTATCTGCTGATCTCGCTCCGCTCTCAGATCTAGTAGCTACTGGTCTCTCACTGCTATAGTAATCTAGAATTACTGCATCTTTGCCTCTAGAGCCTGTATCCAGGCTCTTAGATCCTCCCCTCCCGCAGGATGCTCTTGCTGTGCCTCTACCTGTTGGCAAGCTAGTCTCACCTCATCCTCGGGAGTAGTTGATCTCCATCCTCATGACCGTTTCCAGCCACCTAATCTAGATCCCTCCCCTCTCTCCATCCCCCTCCCTCTCCCTCTCCCTCCATCTCCTCCGTCATCCCCCTCATCTCCCTGTGCCACCGACACCTGTGCATCGGGGACTGTGAATCTCGGAAAGGGCACCCTATGCCTCTCTACTCTGAACGCTGCATCCGCACCTGCATCTACCATGTCTGGCAGGTACTCCCATGGCTCCTGGTGTATAGAAGCTATATCCTATACTGCCTATTGGTAGTCTAACATTGACAGCCAACCCTGTCCATCCTCATCCTGAAACCGTGCATGCGTGGTCGTCTCTGTGGACACCCTCTGTTGATGTCTGAATTGCCTCCAAACTCACATGATCATAAATCTCTCCATAATGTCTGGGTGATGGCCTACCAATGGCTGACTGCACAGCATATAATCTAGCTCCCACCTATCCCCCCACTGCTCACATGCCCTGTACGGTCTCCATGTGAATGAGGCAAGCTCATCCAGTATCCTGCTATAATAGGAAACATCCCCGCTGTGTGTATGTGGGATGAACCCTGCATACCTGTATATATAGGGATACCTGCGCTCCCTAGGCTGTACTCATGGACGCACTATTGCAATATGCTCCCATGCCCATATCTAAGCAAGTATAGCCCCACATGCCCAAGTCCTGTCGTCTCTATAGACGATCTCATGCAGCTCATAGTACATATCGGCTAAGATAGTTGGGCCCCATGCCATCCGTCGTGGCTATGCCACCAGGTCTGCCAGTAATCTCTCCCATCCCAAGGGGAAGCCCTTTTGACTCTTGTCAGGGATAAGGCCCTGTCCAATGAGCGATGCCACAATACATGGCACCGAGAAGTCTCTGCCAAAGTCATCCATCAATCTCTCCCAACTAACATGCCAATCTAGGATCGTGACATCCTGAAACATCCCCTGGATAATCTGTCAACCTGCCGTCACATCCTGATCATAGTATACCTGTGCCATCACATGAATCATGTTAGTTTTCATCATATGGAAACATTACACTTACACAATTATATCTAAAAACATGATTATACTTATAGGCTCTCCGTGGCATGGTACCCATAGTATCCTGTAAACATCCTCTAGTGTGATAGATGCCTCTCCTGTCGGCAAGTGGAAGGTGTTGTGCTCGCTATGCCATCTCTTGGCAAGCGCAGTCAACAACCCATGATCAGCTCAAATGTGGGGGAACTGTAGCAGATAATGGAATCCCATGGCTCTGATATCGGCCTTGCCCGAATCATCTAGATCTCGGACAAACTGCAATCCTGTCACCTGGGGTGCTCTAATCTGAAGTGTGGGGAAGACCTCCTACACATCACAAACCCATACCAGATGTCAGAACATATCATGAAGGATGTATAATATCAGTACAAGGCATTTTAAAATCAAACATTGTTAGGACCCATGTCATTTTGCTCAAAAATGATCAAACATGTTAAAATTTAACACTAGGCGACACTATTTTTTGGCTAAGTGTCACGCGACACTTCCTCTTATAGAGGCATGACACTTCTCTGTTGGGTGACACTCTGCTTAATGTCATGTGACATTTCTCCTTATATCGCACGACACTTTACCCTACATGCGAGCGACACTATTTTCGACCACGAAGTGTCACGCGACACTTCTTCTCATAGAGTGCGACACTTGTAAAGTGTCGCGCAACATGGCACCCTAGTCTAAAAGTTAAAAATTTAAAAACATGTTTAATTGCAATAAATGATCATTAAACGTTCAAACAAGGGCAAGTTTTCGAAAACATACTGGGGCACCATAATGCGGAGGCCGATTGTGCAATCGGGAGCGCTCAAATCGGTGTTTGTGGACGGGAACTCCTGCTGGTTGAGCCATTGCTATCTCTCAGAGCTCTAGATTCTCAAATAGTTAAAAGTCAAATAATTTTTGAAAATGACATTTTCACCCCTTATATAGCATTTTGACTTTTTGACCAAATTTCAAAACACCTTGGAATTGCGTGAAAATTGCACCCCTACCTAATTTCGACGTCCTGGATCCATTTTTGGACTCAAAATCAAAATCTGAGGTCATCTTGGTAGTCAAAATCATGTTTCAAAATTTTCCCTTCCTTCTGCATAATTGACTGACCTTTTGAGGCATAATTTGATTTCCGATGGAATTTTCTCCTTCCGTGTCTCTCACATTTTCTAGTCTTTCATTCACTTTATTTCTAGTCTTCTATTTCTATTCTTCTACTTCCTCACTAGGGCATGTTTCATTGCCTAATGGTTAATCCATTGACCTTTACATTCGATTATGATTTCCTTATGATTTGATCAAATCTTTTATCAATTTGCCGTTCTCCTCTATTTGCTTTCAATTTTGACTCTGAGGGGGCAGTACTTATGGGATTCTCATCCCTGATTCTCTTAATTTTCCTGATTCAGACATCTTTTGTGAGCTTTTGCTCAAATTTGAGATTCTTATCTCTTACTTTGAATGTGATCCTAAATCGACCTCATGTTCAAAGGCTTTTGTTTATGCTTTGTCCGGATGTGATCCTGAATCGACCTCACATCTGAGTTGTTTTGTGATCCCAGATCGATCTCACATTTCAACTTCATTCTTTGACTACATGTGTTCCCAAATCGATCACACATTAGTCAAAGAGGGGCAAATGTATGCACCCAAAAATGGTCGCCTAGACTTTGGGCCCCATTTATTTGATTTATCAACCCTGAATCATTTTTATCAATAATCAATATTCTCAACATTATCAATTTCTTGGTCAAATCTTAATTTCAATCATATATTGGATTTTTATCCTTGGGCTAACCATTTTATCCTAAGTCTTTATTTAATTAAAAGGAATATTTCCTCCCCTTTTATTAAATAAAAAGCCCCCCCTTTTCTTCTTATCCTAAGTTGCACAAATAAAACACTATTCTCATTTTATAAAAAAGAAAAAAAGCACTTTTGTCTCACATGGACACAAAGTCAATTCCTATTGGAGGATACTTATGCACACAGATTGCTCCTCTTTTAAGCTCCACCGCCGATTAAGACTTTTGCCTCTTAATCTCCATGGTCCATTCCTTTGCATTTCTTATAAAAGGAGAGCTCTCTCCCTCATTTGAAGACACTCATTTTCATACTAACTCTATGCTGCAGGAATTCTTGAAGACTTTGGAGCTTTTTAGAGATCATTGTTATGTTACATCTTAGAGTTCCTCATTTGCTTCATAGTTTAGCTTTCATTCTTGCATAGTAGTTCATGTTTATGCTTTCATAGTTTAGATTTTACTTTCAAGCTTTAGAATAACTCATCTAGCTTAATAGGAAGGATTGTAACACATTGCTATTTCCATTTCATAGCTTAGCTTGTTCTTTCCATTTCATAGCTTAGTTGCATTGCATTTTCATTTCCATAGACTAGTTTGCATTGCATTGCATTTTCATAGTGATTCTTGAGGATATTGGCACTCTTGCCCTTGTCCTCATTCGAATCTCTCATTGTGTGGTTGACTAGCAAGGTCACAAGCTTGTAGCTCTAGCTGAGAGCAAATACATCATAGTCCCTTGCAACTCCATGCATACAGAGCTATGAGCCGCTTTGTGAGGCCTCATTCTTGAGCAACCTTGCATGTAATGGGTCATAGAAGTGTGGTCATTTTTCTACCATACAACTAGCATTTTGAGATCTGAAGTGCATGTCCAGTCCTCTTCCAAGCCTACAAAACTCCTAGTTCATCTCCAAATTTAAATAAAACTTGAGAGTGCATAAGCTCAACAGGTAGGTTTTTGAGTCTAATCCATTTTGACATCTTATTGAATTTATGTAGACTAGGGTTAAAATTTAGATGCCAATCAATGCATATGAAGTTATAGCTCTTATAAACAACATAATCACCAACTAATAATTTATATTTTAGGGCCTCTTGTCTGTAATCGATATATAGAAAACCATTAGGAAGAATGGTGATACTTACTTGGCCTGCATATGTTTGTTCCCACCAACTTGCATTTTTTTCAATAGGTTATCCATTCCCACACCACTTGGCAAAAAGACTAAATTTCCTATAGTGGTCTCTCAAACCCTTGGTATACTTATCTTCCCTGATCACCAAATTAGATTCTTTTCCAACACCGGTAGGTCCAAGGTTTACTCCTTTGGTTATATTCTGCCAAATGCATTCTCTAGGCATAGATTTCCTATTGTAATGCTTTGCTTGGTGATTAAAGACATGTCAGGACTTATGGTTCCTAAAGTTTTCATGTAATTTGGAAGTTGCATTGCCCAAGATTTGATTTTTCTTAACGGGGGGAGGATTTGCAGAGTCCTTCCCAATAGAATGAAGTGATCCAAATCTATTTTGATCACCTCGACTTTTATGGTACACAGATCCTTGATTGCCAAGGGGATTCAGATGACCTAACCCCTTCTTTATTTCATTCGTAAATCGGGCATTGGCAAGGGCAAGGTTATGGAAGAAGCTGCAAAAACATCCCTACGCTTTTCTCCTAGGGTTACCTGATTGGCTCTAGAAGCACATTTAGAAATTTTTGACGTAATGGGAGCCATCCATACACGGTCACCCAAATTTCTTCTAATGATATTTCCTTCTTTGTCATTCATTCAGCCCTAGCTTGAGCGTTAATTGCCTCTCTTACTTTTCTACCCATAACTACTTGTCATTCATGATTACTTTGCTCTCTATTGCTAGATCCATACTTCAGATTTTGAGGTCGCCATTCCCTCCCATAGTTATTCAATGCAGAATAGGGGTTCCCATGATTTTTCCCCAAAAAATTTGCCCCTAGGGCAAAGGGAGGATAACGACCCAAAATCTCAAAATTGTTTGTAGAATGTCCACCAAAAGCTCGAGCAAGATCTCTAGATTGAGGCAGATTGAAAACCCTTCAATACTTTTTTGCATTTTTCTGACGGTTACAAGCCATGAATATTTTTGAGCTCAAAAAAATTATCTAATAGATATTTTACAATTCAAAAATAAATAAATAATAAAATTAACATATAATATATTTTATTGTAATACATTTTTATTTATTTTTTATATTATTTATTTATATAATATATATCTACAAAATATGAAACAACGTAAACAAAATAACACAAAGAAAGAGAAGAGAGGAAGCAATGAAAAAGAAAAAATAGAGAACATATCCTTCTTATTTTACTTCTCCAATCTATATCTCGACTTTTTTTTATCTCCTTAACCTCCTCTATTTCACTTCTCCACATCTCTTCAACTTACCCATTATACACCAATTTTAAAAAAGGAAAGACAAAGAGCTCGCGTGTGTTTGAGACTTGATCGCAACTTGTTCCAAACAATTTCGAACTCCTGATCTCAGCCTGTTACAAACAATTTTGAACTCTCGATCCTTCCAAAACTCTAAAGAGCAGGGGCAGGTGCTGGTGCTTGGTCGTGAAGTCTGAGAAGAGGTCATATTCCTATTCTGAAACTTGGTGAGCACCTCAGAAGTCCATTCTGCCAAAAATGTTTGGTTGTGTCCCACCTGGCGATTTTTGTGAAACCTAAAGCAGGATTTCCGTCCCTCCTGGGGATTAGGGCAATCGGGACCTTGAGAATCTCTGTAAGTGCCTTCATGATTCATCCCTGCCCAATTTGCAAGCCAGTGAAAAGCATACTGCCCTGCGCCCACCCCTTCCAACCATCCCTTGGGAAACATCTCCATCATGCTACATCCTTTCTCCATGAACTCCAGGTTTGTTAACTGAGCTCCATGAACACCAGCCAATGTGTCAGTCCTGCTGATGGCTTCCACCTGAACTCACATTCAACACAACAAAAACTTTCTAGGTTATAAAAAGAAATCTGAAACCCTAACCTAGATCTACAGCTTTGGCAATACCTGTTCACAGAAGCTTAGATTTACAGTGCGAAGAAGGCGAAATTTGCAGCCGGGGACCTTGTTGCATTCCCCTGCAATCGCCGACGCCACCAGGGTTTCATTCTTAAATGACCTTGAGCCTGTTTGGGAAATGAGACTGAGGTTTATAGTTCGAATCCCATCGACGATCTTCTGGCTTTCAGCAATGTTGCAAAATCTCTGTGCTTTGCAACGGATCATGTCAAACAGGGCAATTCTTTTCGGCATGGACATCTCCCCTAGGCCCTTATGGTACACCACAGCTTTTTCAAAACAAAGAGGTGAATCCCCTAATTCCTGTAGATGCACTTGACGATCCAAAGCAGCAAGCAACACACTGGAAATATATGATCCCATTGATGTCACCAGCTCTCCGTTGTGGTAAAGAACAAATCTCTGAGGCGTCTCACACTGGTTCTCCATTCGCCATGACGCAGCGACAGTCAAATAGCTCATACGGTGCCATGGATTTTCATAATCATAGAATGTGTCGGATATCAAAGAAAGCCCTGAAATGAGACTGGAATTAGGTGGAAGGTAATTTGGCCATGCAAATGCATACGAATTGAGAGTGTCGTTCCTCCTCTGTCCGCCCTTAAGGCACAGGATTTTGCCATTAGAGCCCTTCGAAGGGAAATAAGACAGTTCAGGGTTTCCATTCTCTAATATTTCCCTCACTATGCTCATGAACCAGGTCCGATCTGCTTCTGCTTTGGATGCCATTTTTACATCTTTTAACGGGAAAAACTCAATGGACCGTCGCAATGGTCCCCCAGAACCTCCATTTCTCGCTTCAGAGCTCCAATCTGATCCCTCTGTTTCTGCCTCTTTTCACTGCAGTTATCTAAGGTGAAATCTTCATCATTGCTGCGACTCACTACAATTTTTTTCTTTCCAAGCACAAGTACTTCTTCCAGGCAAGCTTTCACCTCCAATTTTTCACTGCCATTGGGGAAACATTTCGCAGCGTCCTGCAGCCTTGTGCGAAGAGTACTTAATTCCCTCGCTAAACGATTGTTCTCCAACTTTAGAGACGAATTCAGTTGCAGAAATTTGAAGCTCTTGATTTTGAATCTCTGTAGCTCTACGTAGCTTCCATTGTTTCAGAATTTAATTGAAAAGACATTGGATTTCCCTTCGAATTCTAGAAACTGGCCAAGTATTATGATGGCTAATAACATGACAACAACTGCGTTGAGCGCAGAACATTTGGATTTCTTGACTTCATGGCCTCCTTCTTTCTGTCTCAATGCAGGGCAGCCACCCAATTCCATGCTCTCTATGTTCACAGTTGTTACACCATTAATCTAATTGTATCAGTCTCATATAATTATATATTCTGATCAGTAGATTTTCAGGTAGAGAACAAGTAACAGGATTCACTTATCTTCATCATCGGCATGTTGTGAACATGTGACATTCGAGGTTTTTCGTCTGTACTCTTTCTTGTATTCTCTTTTGATTTTCTGCTTGTTTTTCTAAATCTTCGTTTTCTTCTTGTGGCTCCATTTCTGCTCCTTATTTACAGATTTTTTAAACTTCTGAGTTGATTTATGTCTGATATTATCAATATTCTGAATTATGTTATATGATATATCGAATCATGTTATAGGATCTAGTATCATGATGAAAGAAATAGTTAGAGAGTAGAAATGATTTAAACTCTGTGTGATCTCTGCTTATTAACTATTTTTTTCTTATTTATATACTTGCTGTATTTCGATCCAATATTCTATGATCTATCATGGCGATGATAGAGCATATATGAAAAAGTGGCGCACACAGTTGAAACTAAATATGAAAAAACTAATTTATCTTATATTTATTTTATAATTTGTTTCTTTATAGCTTATCCTCCTCTTTTGCAATTTATTGCATGATCATGCACTAAGATCCAAAACTTTGATGATAAAAAGTAGCACACGTTATTCAAACCAAAAATGAAAAAACTAATTTATCTTATGTTTATTTTTTAATCCCTCTCTTTTCAGCTTATTCTCCTCTTTTTCAACTTCTCCCTTGTTGCGTGTATTCACTTCTTTCTTCAACAACTATATATATTTATTTATTTATTTATTTTTATTTTATTTTTTTTTTAAATGAAAATGATTTATAGGTCTTTTGCCTTGTCTCTACAATGTTTCATTTTACTATCTATATTACTTCTTTCTCATAAGTGTGGAGTGTGTCTACCTTATATTTTTTCCTTTACTCTTTTTGATGTAGTTGTTTTAGTTTAGCTTTTTGTTAAAAAATTAGTTTCACCACTATTATATCTAAGACTTGGTTCCTCTTTTTTTAAGCTACCTTGTCCCTTTCCCATCTCAAAATTAATGCTAGCTCCTCAACGAAGATTTTAAGTTGTTTGGTAAATGTTCGTAGTGAAACTAGGAAGGATTGTATAGCTACCTTTATACATATAGCTTTGTTCTCGCTATATTTACTAATGGATATATCTATGTGGCGGTGAGGAAGATTCTTGGTGTGATTAATGACGTGAAAAGTACTTTTACATCCAACAATACTTCTTCTTAATGTATCCATTTATTTAGTCTTCTCCTATTGCTCTACCTATCGATTTATTCTATTTTATTTTGTGTCTCCTTGCTTCTTTTTGTTGGTAGCTATCTCTTATGGAGTCCCCTAAAATTTCCTTGAATGTGGTTCCTTTGTACCTAGCTCTTGTTTTTCTACTTCCACATCAACTTGTGTTGGGTTTGATGTCTTTGTTGGTGCCACATTGTACTTTATTTTTATAGAACATAATTCTTCTACTAAGAGGAGGAGAAGGGGGCAGGAGTGGCTCTGTAGAAGATCTAAACTTAAAATCCTTAGATAATTAATATCTTTAATAAATTGATAAACATGAAACTACAAATGAAAAGAATGCAACTACACATAGATGGATGATGGATGGATCCATAAGATAGAACTTTATGATGTTTATCTTGCAGTATACGTATAGATGGATGATGGTCAAAGCAGTGAGATAGAACTCTATGATGTATATTTCCTTGGATATTTTTAAAAAAAACTAAAATATTACCGATAAAAAAATCCACAACAGCTAAAACTATATCTACACACAAATCCAACCAAAAACTAGACATGGACAACTAGCACACAAACACTTGACTTTTCCAAAATTTAATTATATAATTAAATGAAATCTACAACCATGTATAATATATTTTAGTCACTTTTAGATCACCAAGATCCCATGAAGGTAAGGTGATAGTAGATGATGAGAAAATTAATTAAACTGTGTAGATTTACTCATGAAAAACTATGCCATTGCTAGTTCAGATTTTTGTCTTTCTAAAATAGTTCTAAAAAATGACTCACGATGCCTAGAATTGAAAGACAAAAACATAAAACCAATAGTTGGATAGATCTTTGTTGGACAAATTATCTTCCTCTGAATTTTATAGGTACAACTCCCTCTTAAGATGAAATTTGGATTTTCTAGGTATGCTTTTAACCAGAAAGCAGGAAAGGCAAACTAACATTTGAGCATAGCCATGCTACAGATGTGAGGAAGGATTTGAATTAAATTTAAAGAGATGATTTGACACAAGATCCAACTCATCCAGAATATAAAATCAAAGAACAAGGGAAGAGTTCCTTGCTAATAGAAATACAAAATTTTCCAATATGAACGTGTAGTAACCATTTCGAATGAGCAAATATCACAAAACATTATCATAACACAAAGTTTAATTTATAGTCAAGCAAGGACATGAAAATTTAATAGCTTTTCACACATACATTCCTATTGTTACCTTCATTTTTCTTAGCTCCCAATTTTAGTCTTGGTCAGTAAAGTCCTTAAGATGAAGTTGAACTTGAACTTTTGTTAAGTTGGTTCAAGTTCAAGTTCAACCCATTACTGCTTTTGAGTCTTTCAATGCCCATGTCTGTCTTTCTCCACAAAAGGTCTGTCGATCCCAAAGTTGAACCTGAACTTGAACTTAGTCCTAAACCTTAAGTTTATTCAAGTTCAAGTTCATGTTCGTAATATAAATAACTTGCACATGGAGATTTCAGCGGGATTGTCCTTTGTTGCAAAAGAAGGTTTCTATTTTTAAGCGCTCTAGGTGTTAATTAAATTTTGGAGGTTGTCGTACAAAGATTGTCTCATTCAGTTGGGTGGCTTATGCATGTGAATATTGGAAATGACAGTTGACGGCATGACGTAGAGGGAGTCATTATTACACAAATATGGTAATCAGAGAATGTCCTCAGGAATTGAGATATTCCTGCCGATTTAGCTGGAAGATTAATGAGAAGTGGCTCGACATTTCAAATTAATCATTCTTTCATTAAAGTATTTATTAGAGACATGATTTGAAGATTTAATAAGGATCCTACGAGCCATTTGCTAATAAATGAAGAATGATTAAAGCTTTTCTGTTAGTTATTTTGGCTAGAGAAGAAAGGAGAAGGAGCGACAAAATTGGGGGTGAGAAGTTTACAGAAAATTGGTGTGCAGGAAATCGGTGAGTTATCTTTCCCCTTGCAGCTTTTAGTTTTTAGTGGCTCTTTCTGTGTTGTAAGTCTTTTCCCTACATGTTGATAAGATGTTGTTATTTCGTCTGAAACTCCCAAAGGAAGAAATTAGAACCCACCTGTTAGTTTCTCTTTCGGACATTGGGGATACTTTCTTGTTGAATGTAAATCTAGGGGAGCTATGTGATAGAGTCCGAAATGCTTCCGAGGGTTCTTTTTATAGGAAGTTAGCAGGAAGTGGACTTATAGAAGCTGTTGCATTCCCTTTGGCTCTAATTTTCCCTGAACTAGTGTTGGAGTGTGCAAACAAGTATGACGCTAAGAGCAAATGTATCAAGGACATGTCAGGAGAAATTTTGGTCAAAATTAGTCGAGAAACATTGATGGCGGCTTTGCGAATTTTGGATAAGGAGCCATAAGAACCTTGGACTTATGTGGAAGCAAACCATGTGTATGAGGCAGATAAGAAAAAATACAGTTCCTCGATAGCCTAGGCATGGCTTGCGAAACTAGAGAAAGGAGGATCCAGGTTGCCAAAGCCTCTGACAATTGAGCACCTCCGTAAAGACATAGCTGATATGGTCCTTCTTCTAAATAGGGTGAAAGGGAACCCTCATGTGTTTCATTGGGAGAACTGGATGTACTGCTTCATCCAGAAGATTTTGGAAGGAGATAAGTTTATAGACTAGGCTGACCTAATAGCAGAGAAACTCCATAGAGAGCTCTTAAATGTGACTAATTTGACTGCATTCTACATGTCTTCTTATCTTGTTTATGTTTTAGCCTGTTGCTGAGCCTGGGAAGGGTTACCCCATGAACTGTGGACTAATGATATGAGAATTTATGATTATTTCACTTGCTTACAGAAGGAAAAGTTGTCCAGCACATTCAAAATAGTAAATGACAGATTCTCAAGGAAGTTAATTTTTGAGTTACGAGGGAAAGAAAAATGCAGGCTGTCTGAGGAAGCTAAATAGGTGATAAATGTTTATGGTTGTCATTTTATACAGTTTCCTAAATTTACTTATCTTAGGGTTGGGGCGTTTGATGAAGAACCACTACAACTCCCTAGGTTTTGTTTAGATGATGTAGTCTTAATGGGGCTCTGTAGGCAGCTCGTTATGGTTGAACAAAAATCAAGGAGCTCGAGGAAGTCTTCAAGTGTTCTTTTCCCTATTGAATTAGGGTACTAAAGGTGCAAAAGCTTTTAAGATGCTATGGCTATAAAAGAAGAGTTGGTTGATTACTGTCTACAAACCTATACTCCCAGAGTCAATTTTGACTATAGAGGCTTTGCAAGAGCGAATCTCAATTTCCCAGAAACATTCATGCACATCCCTGAGTTAGAGGATTTTTGGGCTAACTGCTCTGATGAACTTGAGGTAAGGAAAAGGTTGTGGTCTCGGTTAACTTTGAAACAAATCATCACCTTCAAGCTGGATATGGAAATAGATGGGATAGAGGAAGATAGTGAGATTGATGGTTTAGATTCTCAATACTTGGAGAGGGTTGAGGCCCTACTTATTCCTGAGTTAGATTGGATGGAGCCAGAGGAGGATGATCTACATAAAAGAATGAAAAGGGTTATTGAAAGAACAAAGGTGTGGCTATTGAAGAATAGGGTTTCTGTCACTCCTCTGCAGTCCGCTAAGAAATAAGTAAAGACCAAAAAGAGGAGTTTAGCAAAGAAAGCTTCTATTTTAAATAACGTAAGTGTTGATCAATCTTGTGCAGGAAAAGCTGAACCTGAACTTGAACCAATTTCTTCACAAGTTCAAGGTCAAGTTCAACACCAAGCTGAACCCAAAGTTCGAGTAACCAGATTGAGTTTAAGAGTAAAAGAAAGGGCTAAGAGTCAGGTAGCTACTCCCAATGTCTTCATGGATTTGAATTTGTCAGACGTTGATCCACGGGCAATTCCAGTTGCAGACCCCAGTATACCTGAGATGGCAAATGATCAACAAGTACAAAAGGAAGTGGAGGATACTTCGAAGGACTCACTGGTTCTTTGAGTAACTATGATACTCAAAAGAAGTCCTCTGCTACCCCACCATGGCTAGAGACCCCGGTTGCCAAGAAAAGAAATGTGGTTCCTTTGTCAGTACCCATTGATGATGTAGTCAAGTAGATGTTTGGGAAAATCTTCAAAGGCCAAGAAAATAAAGATGGAGTCCAGAATCGATTTCGATGAAAGCAGTGGTCATTGGATGGTAGAGATTGAAAAACCTATGGATGACAAAGCTGAAGGGGAGGCTTCAATTCAAGATTTCCAAATATACAAGGTGGATTTAGGGAAGGACACCAAAGCCGCCGATATGAGATTCTTCGAAGTGTCAAATAAGAAGATTTCCAGTAGAGTCTGGAAAGATGCTAGGGACAGCAGGAAATGAAAGAGGCTATGAAGAGTATGGCCCAATATATTAATGCCATCCAACATCTTGAACCCTTTCCTCTAAGTGAAATGCCAGCCTCCATTGATGTGAAATCTCCAAATAATCAACGGTTTCTTGACCAAGTTCAAAGAAGCAGGGCAGTTAGCAAAGCATTGATGATTGGGTGGAACGTGTAAAAATAGAAGCTGTCAAATAGTTAACTCACCTAAATCAAACCCACGCTGAAGGAGATCACCTGGTAAAGAAAGTAGAAGCCAGTATTGAAGAATGGGAGATAGATAAGACTCCCTAGACCAAAGAGCTCCATTGGATGGAGGAAGTTGAAGAGTACGGCCTGCAGAAGTTCCTCACGGAGAAGTCAGTACCAGGACTGGATGAAAAAATTCTTATGTTATAAAGGAATGTATGGACTAGAGAAATGAAGCTGTAGCCCTGGGAATTTCTAAGATAAAGAATCTCTTGAAGGGCTAAAGACAATTAAAGAGATCATCTCCAATGATATAAACTAGATTGGTAAGCAGTGTCAGGAAACCCAAGAGGAGTTGAATAAACTGATTGAATAGGTAATCAAGGATGTAAATACCTGTTTTGATGAGCTCAAAGGGATGAAGGCTCCTACAGATAAGGAATTCACAAAGGTTGCACAAATAGAATCAATTATCATTCTTCAGCAAGATTATTTAGTTATGCACAAAGGAAAGATAGCTGAGATCAAAAGGGAGAAAGAAGTTTGGAAACAGCGGATCGATTTTATTAGTTTGCCACATCAATCGGTGATATCCGCATTCACAACCATGTTTGAAGATTGGAAGGTGGCACAACTTGCAGCAGCTTCAACCCCTTAACCATCTGGAACACTTGGCAACATTTTGAAGGCATTTCGCTTCCAGTCCCATGTTTTTTGCTTTATGCTTAGGATAGTTATTTCAGCTAGAAGCATTTACTTTCAAAAAAAAGACAATTTTACTAAGTTAGTTGTGAAAGCCCTGTGCGGCTATTATTGAAAAACTTTTACTGATTAAAGTTCGGCTCTCTGAGTTTTGAGAAACTATTTTTCTAAGAACTTAACTTCAAGTTTTTCTGAAAACTAATATTACAGAATATATAAAATATCCTATGGTATTGTGTATATGTTTAAGCTTTTGAATTGATAAATACTATTGTTTATCTTATGTGATTTATTTTCCAATGGAGATAAGTTGTGTTGAATAAAGCTTAACTGTGATCTGGATGGATTTATGCTTAGAAGTGACAGAGAGAATTGTTATTGAAGTTTAGATTCAAGAAATTCAAAGTTTAAGATTAGATAGAAGTAGATTTGTTTCTCTAAAAATCTGCACATTCTTTCCGTGTTGATGGGCTGAATGTTTTCCTTAAGTGTTTTTCTGGTGAAAAGCACACATGATGTTACTTTTCTGTGTTCAATAAAATCATATTGAAAATCTTTCTAGAAGGTAGTTGCACCTTATAATTTTGCAGAGAGTTGGCTTTCTAAGCAACTCATTTGTTAGTGTTGAGATTTTCCCTTCTTTTCATTCTTTAAGGGAGTCTGAGATTAATTTAAAGAAAAGGGAAAAACTGTATGCTAACACCTATTAAATGATAATTGCAGAGAAATTGATTACCCAAAGTTCAATTCATTTCCACCACCAAAATAGTTACATCAAAAGATTATTTCTTTCCCCCTTCTCCTATTACCTTTATGGTTGTTGAGGCCCATATATATATATATATATATATATATATATATATATATATATATATATATATATATATATATATATATATATATATATATATATATATATATATATATATACACACACACACACACACACACACACACACACACACACACACACACACACACACACACACACACACACACACACACACACATATATATACCCCTACACCATTCCACCTGCCTACCCCTGTAGCAGGCCTTGTTCACATGCAGGCCGGGTGGGCATGTTACGTATAGAATCTGGCTAACCCTACCCTACCATACCATACTATTTGCCAAGCCATATAATTTGAAGGTCAAGCACGCAGATCAGGTTACGGGTTTAGGGTAAGGGCACTCATGTTATGTATAGAATCTACCTTTCTAAATTATAGGTTATTCGGGCATTAAGGTTGGGGCTCATGAATCTAGGCTTGGAATTGAAAGACTAATAGCAACTAATCAAAGTGGGGTAGAGTAAGTGGTCAACTTGTTAGGCTCATGACCTGAAGACTGCAGGTTCCAATCCTGCCCCCCGCATTACACCAAGAACTTTATGGACGGAGTTATGCGGCGGGGGCCGAATCTACCCCCTTCGCGTGCATGCCCATAGAATAGTAGGGCCACCCTTGCATAGCCAGCCCTTAGCCCGAAAGATGCCTATATTATATGCGGAGTTGGGCTGAGAGGGTAGGCATGGATAGTATAAAATCTAAGTACCGGCCCCGCGGCCTATGCCCTTAGAATAGTAGGGCAAGGCAATTCGAGCCCGCCCTCAAATAGATTATTGTGCCTTATATTATCGTGTCAGTCCCTTTCATCTAGTGGTTAGGACATCGTCTTTTCATGTTGAAGACATGGATTTGATTCCCATAGGGGATAGTTTAGTAATCAATCTCCCAGTCCCAGAGCACACGCACCTCACATGCATATCTGTATATCACACAGCCCACCCTAATATTCTTAAGCTGGCCTTTGTTCCAATCAGTATCCCGCATAAGTAGATCTAGTAGATTGATACCCATTCTAGCCCGTTTATTTTTATAAGTCAATCACATGAAAAGAAAGCATTCACTACATGCTAGCTCGCCAAACACCAGTTTTGTATTGAGATCCAGAGCCATAAGTCAATCATTCAGTACCAGGAGAGGAGGTAGCAGACCTACTTGAAATGCGGCAAGAAACCAGAGATAGAGATAATGATTCCATGCTTTCCTTCACCCGAATCCATATCCTTAGCCATACACCTACTCATCTATGAGATGCGTACATCTAGGCATACCCTATATATGTATATAAAGAGCCATATATAAAACAAAGGTGAAAGGATAAAAACTAATGGATGTGGATAAAAATAGGGCAAAGGTAGTTTAGATGGCCTATGGGTTATGACCCTACGATCGATGAAACCAAAGTTTTTTTTCTCTTTTGATGGAAGCCGGGCACTATCACTAATAAAGACAATAATAGTGGAGTGCCAATGAATGATAAGCGTGGAGAGCTATTTGCGGGGAAACTTGCAAGTATAGTTTGGGGGGAGTACCCGTCGACACTATTCTATAGTGGGGGGGCATCGACCCAACCTTATGAGTATTCAAACTATAACACTTCCGCTGAACAGTCACCAACTTTTGACAGTTAAATGATTCCAGAAGAGGATCTAGAACTGGGTCAATCATGTTTATTGGAAGTGGACAATTGAGTGGTTGTACCAGCCAAGACTCATCCACATCCAATTATAACATCTGCTAATGCACTTCATAGTCGGGCGGTCCCTTCTCTCGAAATCAAATGCGATGTTGTACCCGATCATTTGAATCAGACTTCCATTTTGCCACTACGAGAAGGAGTTTATTATGGTCAGTGCAGTGAGATTCGCGAGACCAATCATGCCTTTATGCCAATTGTCGTAGAAGTTGTCTCTTTGATAGATTATGTCGTCTCACCCCTTCTAGAGGGGCCTATTAACATAGAGGGGATCTCCCTGTGAGATTACGCCCTTTCATCAGAGGGGCGATCGGTGAGTTTTATGAAACCTGGGGGGGGTAGCGGGTCAAGTCAAAGACCGGCAGCAGGAGCATCTTCCGCCGCTGGGGGGAAGTAGGGGGGATGGCAGCTTGCCCCAACATCCTCCCACTGCCCCTGTTGTTCCTTGGATAGACTAGAGAATATCGACATGGAAGGCTCGCCCTGACACCCCGGTCACCCCCACACCCCTCTAGGCAGAAATGCATATTGCGGAGTGGGGGGGGGGGTATGCACGGGTCTTCGTGACCGAGGATTAGAGAGTTATCGCGCAACCCCGCGGTCGCCAAAAAATAGTCCTGCAAGACCAAATCTTCGAAGTATTCCGTGATGGAACGCACACTTCCGCAGATGCGTTTATCACAATAGGAATACCGACCGAAGTATATATATATATAACATACACACACACACACACACAAAGATATGTGTGTGTGTGTATACATACATACATACATACATATATATATATATATATGTATATATATGTATATACATACATACATACATATATATATATATATATATATGTATGTATGTATATATGTATGTATGTATGTATATATATATATATATACATATATATATATGTATATGTATAGTATATATATAATATATATATATATGTATGTATATATATAATATATATATGTATGTATATATATACATATATATTATATGTATATATATACATACATAT